>JAPDOI010000639.1:0-331374 GCA_029168955.1 Aplectana chamaeleonis
TCGGTAGATCAACTCGCTAAAACACGTCGTAGGCTGTACTTTTCGATGGGGAGGGACAGGGGAAGTGACTAACAAGTTTGTTAGTTACTGTTTCACATTAACTACTTTACTTCTTACTGCTTATCATATCAAGTGATATTATCAGTCGGTAGATCAACTCGCTAAAACACGTCGTAGGCTGTACTTTTCGATGGGGAGGGACAGGGGAAGTGACTAACAAGTTTGTTAGTTACTGTTTCACATTAACTACTTTACTTCTTACTGCTTATCACATCAAGTGATACTATCAGTTGGCAGATCAACTCCCTAAAACACGTCGTAGGCTGTACTTTTCGATGGGGAGGGACAGGGGAAGTGACTAACAAGTTTGTTATTTACTGTTTCACGTTAACTACTTTACTTCTTACTGTTTATCATATCAAGTGATATTATCAGTCGGTAGATCAACTCGCTAAAACACGTCGTAGGCTGTACTTTTCGATGGGGAGGGACAGGGGAAGTGACTAACAAGTTTGTTAGTTACTGTTTCACATTAACTACTTTACTTCTTATTGTTTATCATATCAAGTGATATTATCAGTCGGTAGATCAACTCGCTAATACACGTCGTAGGCTGTACTTTTCGATGGGGAGGGACAGGGGAAGTGACTAACAAGTTTGTTAGTTACTGTTTCACATTAACTACTTTACTTCTTACTGCTTATCATATCAAGTGATACTATCAGTTGGTAGATCAACTCGCTAAAACACGTCGTAGGCTGTATTTTTCGATGGGGAGGGACAGGGGAAGTGACTAACAAGTTTGTTAGTTACCGTTTCACATTAACTACTTTACTTCTTACTGCTTATCACATCAAGTGATACTATCAGTTGGTGGATCAAATCACTGAAACACGTTGTAAGCTGTACTTTTTCGTAGGGAAGGGACAGGGGAAGTTACTAACAAGCTTTTTACTTACTGTTTCACAACAACTACTTTACTTCTTACTGCTTATCATATCAAGTGATATTATCAGTCGGTAGATCAACTCGCTAAAACACGTCGTAGGCTGTACTTTTCGATGGGGAGGGACAGGGGAAGTGACTAACAAGTTTGTTAGTTACTGTTTCACATTAACTACTTTACTTCTTACTGCTTATCATATCAAGTGATACTATCAGTTGGTAGATCAACTCGCTAAAACACGTCGTAGGCTGTACTTTTCGATGGGGAGGGACAGGGGAAGTGACTAACAAGTTTGGTTTTTACTGTTTCACGTTAACTACTTTCACTTCTTACTGCTTATCACATCAAGTGGTATTATCAGTTGGTGGATCAAATCACTGAAACACGTTGTAAGCTGTACTTTTTCGTAGGGAAGGGACAGGGGAACTGACTAACAAGTTTGTTAGTTACTGTTTCACATTAACTACTTTACTTCTTACTGCTTATCATATCAAGTGATATTATCAGGTGGTGGATCAAATCACTGAAACACGTTGTAAGCTGTACTTTTCCGTAGGGAAGGGACAGGGGAAGTGACTAACAAGTTTGTTAGTTACTGTTTCACATTAACTACTTTACTTCTTACTGCTTATCATATCAAGTGATATTATCAGTCGGTAGATCAACTCGCTAAAACACGTCGTAGGCTGTACTTTTCGATGGGGAGGGACAGGGGAAGTGACTAACAAGTTTGTTAGTTACTGTTTCACATTAACTACTTTACTTCTTACTGCTTATCATATCAAGTGATATTATCAGTCGGTAGATCAACTCGCTAAAACACGTCGTAGGCTGTACTTTTCGATGGGGAGGGACAGGGGAAGTGACTAACAAGTTTGTTAGTTACTGTTTCACGTTAACTACTTTACTTCTTACTGCTTATCACATCAAGTGATACTATCAGTTGGTAGATCAACTCCCTAAAACACGTCGTAGGCTGTACTTTTCGATGGGGAGGGACAGAGAAAGTGACTAACAAGTACGTTACTTACTGTTTCACGTTAACTACTTTACTTCTTACTGCTTATCATATCAAGTGATACTATCAGTTGGTAGATCAACTCGCTAAAACACGTCGTAGGCTGTACTTTTCGATGGGGAGGGACAGGGGAAGTGACTAACAAGTTTGTTATTTACTGTTTCACGTTAACTACTTTACTTCTTACTGCTTATCACATCAAGTGGTATTATCAGTTGGTGGATCAAATCACTGAAACACGTTGTAAGCTGTACTTTTTCGTAGGGAAGGGACAGGGGAACTGACTAACAAGTTTGTTAGTTACTGTTTCACATTAACTACTTTACTTCTTACTGCTTATCATATCAAGTGATATTATCAGTCGGTAGATCAACTCGCTAAAACACGTCGTAGGCTGTACTTTTCGATGGGGAGGGACAGGGGAAGTGACTAACAAGTTTGTTAGTTACTGTTTCACATTAACTACTTTACTTCTTACTGCTTATCATATCAAGTGATACTATCAGTTGGTAGATCAACTCGCTAAAACACGTCGTAGGCTGTACTTTTCGATGGGGAGGGACAGGGGAAGTGACTAACAAGTTTGTTATTTACTGTTTCACGTTAACTACTTTACTTCTTACTGTTTATCATATCAAGTGATATTATCAGTCAGTAGATCAAACTCGCTAAAACACGTCGTAGGCTGTACTTTTCGATGGGGAGGGACAGGGAAGTGACTAACAAGTTTGTTAGTTACTGTTTCACATTAACTACTTTACTTCTTATTGTTTATCATATCAAGTGAGATTATCAGTCGGTAGATCAACTCGCTAATACACGTCGTAGGCTGAACTTTTCGATGGGGAGGGACAGGGGAAGTGACTAACAAGTTTGTTAGTTACTGTTCCTTATTAACTACTTTACTTCTTACTGCTTATCATATCATGTGATATTATCAGTCGGTAGGACAACTCGCTAAAACACGTCGTAGGCTGTACTTTTCGATGGGGAGGGACAGGGGAAGTGACTAACAAGTTTGTTAGTTACTGTTTCACATTAACTACTTTACTTCTTACTGCTTATCATATCAAGTGATATTATCAGGTGGTGGATCAAATCACTGAAACACGTTGTAAGCTGTACTTTTCCGTAGGGAAGGGACAGGGGAAGTGACTAACAAGTTTGTTAGTTACTGTTTCACATTAACTACTTTACTTCTTACTGCTTATCATATCAAGTGATATTATCAGTCGGTAGATCAACTCGCTAAAACACGTCGTAGGCTGTACTTTTCGATGGGGAGGGACAGGGGAAGTGACTAACAAGTTTGTTAGTTACTGTTTCACGTTAACTACTTCACTTCTTACTGCTTATCATATCATGTGATATTATCAGTCGGTAGATCAACTCGCTAAAACACGTCGTAGGCTGTACTTTTCGATGGGGAGGGACAGGGGAAGTGACTAACAAGTTTGTTAGTTACTGTTTCACATTAACTACTTTACTTCTTACTGCTTATCACATCAAGTGGTATTATCAGTTGGTGGATCAAATCACTGAAACACGTTGTAAGCTGTACTTTTCCGTAGGGAAGGGACAGGGGAAGTTACTAACAAGCTTTTTACTTACTGTTTCACAACAACTACTTTACTTCTTACTGTTTATCATATCAAGTGATATTATCAGTCGGTAGATCAACTCGCTAAAACACGTCGTAGGCTGTACTTTTCGATGGGGAGGGACAGGGGAAGTGACTAACAAGTTTGTTAGTTACTGTTTCACATTAACTACTTTACTTCTTATTGTTTATCATATCAAGTGATATTATCAGTCGGTAGATCAACTCGCTAATACACGTCGTAGGCTGTACTTTTCGATGGGGAGGGACAGGGGAAGTGACTAACAAGTTTGTTAGTTACTGTTTCACATTAACTACTTTACTTCTTACTGCTTATCATATCAAGTGATATTATCAGTCGGTAGATCAACTCGCTAAAACACGTCGTAGGCTGTACTTTTCGATAGGGAGGGACAGAAGAAGTGACTAACAAGTTTGTTAGTTACTGTTTCACATTAACTACTTTACTTCTTACTGCTTATCATATCAAGTGATATTATCAGTCGGTAGATCAACTCGCTAAAACACGTCGTAGGCTGTACTTTTCGATGGGGAGGGACAGGGGAAGTGACTAACAAGTTTGTTAGTTACTGTTTCACATTAACTACTTTACTTCTTACTGCTTATCATATCAAGTGATATTATCAGTTGGTGGATCAAATCACTGAAACACGTTGTAAGCTGTACTTTTCGATGGGGAGGGACAGGGGAAGTGACTAACAAGTTTGTTAGTTACTGTTTCACATTAACTACTTTACTTCTTACTGCTTATCATATCAAGTGATATTATCTGTCGGTAGGTGAACTCGCTAAAACACGTCGTAGGCTGTACTTTTCGATGGGGAGGGACAAGGGAAGTGACTAACAAGTTTGTTAGTTACTGTTTCACATTAACTACTTTACTTCTTACTGCTTATCATATCAAGTGATATTATCAGTTGGTGGATCAAATCACTGAAACACGTTGTAAGCTGTACTTTTCCGTAGGGAAGGGACAGGGGAAGTGACTAACAAGCTTGTTACTTACTGTTTCACATTAACTACCTTACTTCTTACTGCTTATCATATCAAGTGATACTATCAGTTGGTAGATCAACTCGCTAAAACACGTCGTAGGCTGTACTTTTCGATGGGGAGGGACAGGGGAGTGACTAACAAGTTTGTTAGTTACTGTTTCACGTTAACTACTTTACTTCTTACTGTTTATCATATCAAGTGATATTATCAGTTGGTAGATCAACTCGCTAAAACACGTCGTAGGCTGTACTTTTCGATGGGGAGGGACAGGGGAAGTGACTAACAAGTTTGTTAGTTACTGTTTCACATTAACTACTTTACTTCTTACTGCTTATCATATCAAGTGATATTATCAGTCGGTAGATCAACTCGCTAAAACACGTCGTAGGCTGTACTTTTCGATGGGGAGGGACAGGGGAAGTGACTAACAAGTTTGTTACTTACTGTTTCACATTAACTACTTTACTTCTTACTGCTTATCATATCAAGTGATATTATCAGTCGGTAGATCAACTCGCTAAAACACGTCGTAGGCTGTACTTTTCGATGGGGAGGGACAGGGGAAGTGACTAACAAGTTTGTTAGTTACTGTTTCACATTAACTACTTTACTTCTTACTGCTTATCATATCAAGTGATATTATCAGGTGGTGGATCAAATCACTGAAACACGTTGTAAGCTGTACTTTTCCGTAGGGAAGGGACAGGGGAAGTGACTAACAAGTTTGTTAGTTACTGTTTCACATTAACTACTTTACTTCTTACTGCTTATCATATCAAGTGATATTATCAGTCGGTAGATCAACTCGCTAAAACACGTCGTAGGCTGTACTTTTCGATGGGGAGGGACAGGGGAAGTGACTAACAAGTTTGTTAGTTACTGTTTCACGTTAACTACTTCACTTCTTACTGCTTATCACATCAAGTGATATTATCAGGTGGTGGATCAAATCACTGAAACACGTTGTAAGCTGTACTTTTCGATGGGGAGGGACAGGGGAAGTGACTAACAAGTTTGTTAGTTACTGTTTCACGTTAACTACTTCACTTCTTACTGCTTATCACATCAAGTGATATTATCCAGTTGGTGGATCAACTCGCTAAAACACGTTGTAAGCTGTACTTTTCCGTAGGGAAGGGACAGGAAGTTACTAACAAGTTTTTTACTTACTGTTTCACAACAACTACTTTACTTCTTACTGCTTATCATATCAAGTGATATTATCAGTCGGTAGATCAACTCGCTAAAACACGTCGTAGGCTGTACTTTTCGATGGGGAGGGACAGGGGAAGTGACTAACAAGTTTGTTAGTTACTGTTTCACATTAACTACTTTACTTCTTACTGCTTATCATATCAAGTGATAATATCAGTTGGTGGATCAAATCACTGAAACACGTTGTAAGCTGCACTTTTTCGTAGGGAAGGGACAGGGAAAGTTACTAACAAGTTTGTTACTTACTGTTCCACGTTATAAACCTTACTTCTTACTGCTTATCATATCAAGTGATACTATCAGTTGGTAGATCAACTCGCTAAAACACGTCGTAGGCTGTACTTTTCGATGGGGAGGGACAGGGGAAGTGACTAACAAGTTTGTTAGTTACTGTTTCACATTAACTACTTTACTTCTTACTGCTTATCACATCAAGTGATACTATCAGTTGGTAGATCAACTCCCTAAAACACGTCGTAGGCTGTACTTTTCGATGGGGAGGGACAGAGAAAGTGACTAAGAAGTACGTTACTTACTGTTTCACGTTAACTACTTTACTTCTTACTGCTTATCATATCAAGTGATACTATCAGTTGGTAGATCAACTCGCTAAAACACGTCGTAGGCTGTACTTTTCGATGGGGAGGGACAGGGGAAGTGACTAACAAGTTTGTTAGTTACTGTTTCACATTAACTACTTTACTTCTTACTGCTTATCATATCAAGTGATATTATCAGTTGGTGGATCAAATCACTGAAACACGTTGTAAGCTGTACTTTTTCGTAGGGAAGGGACAGGGGAAGTGACTAACAAGCTTTTTACTTACTGTTTCACAACAACTACTTTACTTCTTACTGCTTATCATATCAAGTGATATTATCAGTCGGTAGATCAACTCGCTAAAACACGTCGTAGGCAGTACTTTTCGATGGGGAGGGACAGGGGAAGTGACTAACAAGTTTGTTAGTTACTGTTTCACATTAACTACTTTACTTCTTACTGCTTATCATATCAAGTGATATTATCAGTTGGTGGATCAAATCACTGAAACACGTTGTAAGCTGCACTTTTTCGTAGGGAAGGGACAGGGAAAGTTACTAACAAGTTTGTTACTTACTGTTCCACATTAACTACCTTACTTCTTACTGCTTATCATATCAAGTGATACTATCAGTTGGTAGATCAACTCGCTAAAACACGTCGTAGGCTGTACTTTTCGATGGGGAGGGACAGGGGAAGTGACTAACAAGTTTGTTAGTTACTGTTTCACATTAACTACTTTACTTCTTACTGCTTATCACATCAAGTGATACTATCAGTTGGTAGATCAACTCCCTAAAACACGTCGTAGGCTGTACTTTTCGATGGGGAGGGACAGAGAAAGTGACTAAGAAGTACGTTACTTACTGTTTCACGTTAACTACTTTACTTCTTACTGCTTATCATATCAAGTGATACTATCAGTTGGTAGATCAACTCGCTAAAACACGTCGTAGGCTGTACTTCTCGATGGGGAGGGACAGGGGAAGTGACTAACAAGTTTGTTAGTTACTGTTTCACATTAACTACTTTACTTCTTACTGCTTATCATATCAAGTGATATTATCAGTTGGTGGATCAAATCACTGAAACACGTTGTAAGCTGTACTTTTTCGTAGGGAAGGGACAGGGAAGTTACTAACAAGCTTTTTACTTACTGTTTCAAAACAACTACTTTACTTCTTACTGCTTATCATATCAAGTGATATTATCTGTCGGTAGGTGAACTCGCTAAAACACGTCGTAGGCTGTACTTTTCGATGGGGAGGGACAGAGAAAGTGACTAACAAGTTTGTTAGTTACTGTTTCACATTAACTACTTTACTTCTTACTGCTTATCATATCAAGTGATATTATCAGTTGGTGGATCAAATCGCTAAAACACGTCGTAGGCTGAACTTTTCGATGGGAAGGGACAGGGAAAGTTACTAACAAGTTTGTTATTTACTGTTTCACGTTAACTACTTTACTTCTTACTGTTTATCATATCAAGGGATATTATCAGTAGGTAGATCAACTCGCTAAGGCACGACGTAGGCTGGACTTTTCGATGGGGAAGGACAGGGAAGTGACTAACAAGTTTGTTACTTACTGTTTCACATTAACTACTTTACTTCTTACTGCTTATCATATCATGTGATATTGTCAGTTGGTTGATCAAATCGCTAAAACACGTCGTAGGCTGAACTTTTCGATGGGAAGGGACAGGGAAAGTTACTAACAAGTTTGTTATTTACTGTTTCACGTTAACTACTTTACTTCTTACTGTTTATCATATCAAGTGATATTATCAGTCGGTAGATCAACTCGCTAAAACACGTCGTAGGCTGTACTTTTCGATGGGGAGGGACAGGGGAAGTGACTAACAAGTTTGTTAGTTACTGTTTCACATTAACTACTTTACTTCTTACTGCTTATCACATCAAGTGGTATTATCAGTTGGTGGATCAAATCACTGAAACACGTTGTAAGCTGTACTTTTTCGTAGGGAAGGGACAGGGGAAGTGACTAACAAGTTTGTTAGTTACTGTTTCACATTCACTACTTTACTTCTTACTGCTTATCATATCATGTGATATTATCAGTCGGTAGATCAACTCGCTAAAACACGTCGTAGGCTGTACTTTTCGATGGGAAGGGACAGGGAAAGTTACTAACAAGTTTGTTATTTACTATTTCACGTTAACTACTTTACTTCTTACTGCTTATCATATCAAGTGATACTATCAGTTGGTAGATCAACTCCCTAAAACACGTCGTAGGCTGTACTTTTCGATGGGGAGGGACAGGGGAAGTGACTAACAAGTTTGTTAGTTACTGTTTCACATTAACTACTTTACTTCTTACTGCTTATCATATCGAGTGATAATATCAGTTGGTGGATCAAATCACTGAAACACGTTGTTAGCTGCACTTTTTCGTTCTGAAGGGACAGGGAAAGTTACTAACAAGTTTGTTACTTACTGTTCCACGTTAACTACCTTACTTCTTACTGCTTATCATATCAAGTGATACTATCAGTTGGTAGATCAACTCGCTAAAACACGTCGTAGGCTGTACTTTTCGATGGGGAGGGACAGGGGAAGTGACTAACAAGTTTGTTAGTTACTGTTTCACATTAACTACTTTACTTCTTACTGCTTATCACATCAAGTGATACTATCAGTTGGTAGATCAACTCCCTAAAACACGTCGTAGGCTGTACTTTTCGATGGGGAGGGACAGAGAAGGTGACTAAAAAGTACGTTACTTACTGTTTCACGTTAACTACTTTACTTCTTACTGCTTATCATATCAAGTGATACTATCAGTTGGTAGATCAACTCGCTAAAACACGTCGTAGGCTGTACTTTTCGATGGGAAGGGACAGGGAAAGTTACTAACAAGTTTGTTATTTCCTATTTCACGTTAACTACTTTACTTCTTACTGCTTATCATATCAACTGATACTATCAGTTGGTAGATCAACTCCCTAAAACACGTCGTAGGCTGTACTTTTCGATGGGGAGGGACAGGGGAAGTGACTAACAAGTTTGTTAGTTACTGTTTCACATTAACTACTTTACTTCTTACTGCTTATCATATCGAGTGATAATATCAGTTGGTGGATCAAATCACTGAAACACGTTGTTAGCTGCACTTTTTCGTTCTGAAGGGACAGGGAAAGTTACTAACAAGTTTGTTACTTACTGTTCCACGTTAACTACCTTACTTCTTACTGCTTATCATATCAAGTGATACTATCAGTTGGTAGATCAACTCGCTAAAACACGTCGTAGGCTGTACTTTTCGATGGGGAGGGACAGGGGAAGTGACTAACAAGTTTGTTAGTTACTGTTTCACATTAACTACTTTACTTCTTACTGCTTATCACATCAAGTGATACTATCAGTTGGTAGATCAACTCCCTAAAACACGTTGTAAGCTGTACTTTTTCGTAGGGAAGGGACAGGGGAAGTTACTAACAAGCTTTTTACTTACTGTTTCACAACAACTACTTTACTTCTTACTGCTTATCATATCAAGTGATATTATCAGTCGGTAGATCAACTCGCTAAAACACGTCGTAGGCTGTACTTTTCGATGGGGAGGGACAGGGGAAGTGACTAACAAGTTTGTTAGTTACTGTTTCACATTAACTACTTTACTTCTTACTGCTTATCATATCGAGTGATAATATCAGTTGGTGGATCAAATCGCTAAAACACGTCGTAGGCTGAACTTTTCGATGGGAAGGGACAGGGAAAGTTACTAACAAGTTTGTTATTTACTGTTTCACGTTAACTACTTTACTTCTTACTGTTTATCATATCAAGTGATATTATCAGTAGGTAGATCAACTCGCTAAGACACGTCGTAGGCTGTACTTTTCGATGGGGAAGGACAGGGGAAGTGACTAACAAGTTTGTTAGTTACTGTTTCGCATTAACTACTTTACTTCTTACTGCTTATCATATCATGTGATATTATCATTCGGTTGATCAAATCGCTAAAACACGTCGTAGGCTGAACTTTTCGATGGGAAGGGACAGGGAAAGTTACTAACAAGTTTGTTATTTACTGTTTCACGTTAACTACTTTACTTCTTACTGTTTATCATATCAAGTGATATTATCAGTCGGTAGATCAACTCGCTAAAACACGTCGTAGGCTGTACTTTTCGATGGGGAGGGACAGGGGAAGTGACTAACAAGTTTGTTAGTTACTGTTTCACATTAACTACTTTACTTCTTACTGCTTATCATATCAAGTGATATTATCAGTTGGTGGATCAAATCACTGAAACACGTTGTAAGCTGTACTTTTCCTAGGGAAGGGACAGGGGAAGTGACTAACAAGTTTGTTAGTTACTGTTTCACATTCACTACTTTACTTCTTACTGCTTATCATATCATGTGATATTATCAGTCGGTAGGTCAACTCGCTAAAACACGTCGTAGGCTGTACTTTTCGATGGGGAGGGACAGGGGAAGTGACTAACAAGTTTGTTAGTTACTGTTTCACATTAACTACTTTACTTCTTACTGCTTATCACATCAAGTGGTATTATCAGTTGGTGGATCAAATCACTGAAACACGTTGTAAGCTGTACTTTTTCGTAGGGAAGGGACAGGGGAAGTGACTAACAAGTTTGTTAGTTACTGTTTCACATTCACTACTTTACTTCTTACTGCTTATCATATCAAGTGATACTATCAGTTGGTAGATCAACTCCCTAAAACACGTCGTAGGCTGTACTTTTCGATGGGGAGGGACAGGGGAAGTGACTAACAAGTTTGTTAGTTACTGTTTCACATTAACTACTTTACTTCTTACTGCTTATCATATCAAGTGATATTATCAGTTGGTGGATCAAATCACTGAAACACGTTGTAAGCTGTACTTTTTCGTAGGGAAGGGACAGCGGAAGTGACTAAGAAGTTTGTTACTTTCTAATGACGTCATCAAAGTGCATGGGGCATGTGATGACGTCATCAGGATGTCATGTAAAGTACTTAGGGCATCTGATGAAGTCATTAGGATGTCATGTAAAGTACATAGGGCATCTGATGACGTCATCATGATGTCATGTAAAGTACATAGGGCATCTGATGACGTCATCAGGGTGTCATTTAAAGGACATACGGCATCTGATGACGTCATCAGGATGTCATGTAAAGTACATAGGGCATCTAATGACGTTATCAGGATGTCATGTAAAGTACACAGGGCATCTGAAGACGTCATCAGGAAGTCATGTAAAGTGCACAGGGCATCTGGTGACGTCATCAGGAAGTCGCGCCAAGGTGGTGCCAAGTGCACAGGGCATCTTCTGACGTCATCAGGACGTCGTGGAAAGTGAGTAGCGCTTCATTTGTAGCGTGCGCAACAAGTTTGTTTCTCACTGATTATTATAGCAATCCATGCTATTCGGAAAATATTGAAGATTTTTCAGGGATATTACTTCGTAATATCAATAAAAAGTGAACAATTCTATCAAAAAGGGGTCTTCCAAGCAAAAAAGGTTTGGTTGGCGTCAGAAACGTTCCAACAAAAAGGGAACAATAGGTAAGTAGAATGAGGAGAGTCTACAAAAAGTGAACAATATTTTCTGAGACTGATTTTTCTGCCCGATACTTCTTAACAGCAAAAACAAACCGTTGTGGTATATCACGAGGAAGAGTTCAATGGTTTCCAAGAATGGACTTCAATTTTGACGAGATTTTAAGAAAATACTCTTATTAGACGCTGCACTTTGGTTTCGCTTCCCGTAGCAACTGGAGCTAACCGTCCGTCTGTGTTTTTGGAATTATCTTCTATTCTGATGGTAAGTATTAGGTTTACATGCACATACATTTTAACGGTTCTCGCGTAGTCAGGACCATTTTTGGAACCACAGAGCGCTTTCGTGTAGAGCACCGCAACGGTTTGTTTTCGCTGTTAAGAAGTATCGGCCAGGAAAATCAGTCTCAGAAAATATTGTTCACTTTTTGTAGACTCTCCTCATTCTACTTACCTATTGTTCCCTTTTTGTTGGAACGTTTCTGACGCCAACCAAACCTTTTTTGCTTGGAAGACCCCTTTTTGATAGAATCTCTTTTGGGTTGCGCAGCGCATTCATCATCGTATTCGTAAAGGCTCGAATGCTTTTTGGGGCTATTTAGTGACTTGTTGTCGAGCCGACTTTCCAGTCAGTAGGTTCGTTTCCCCACATTAAATCTGGTACCAACTCAAGGACCTCAGAGGGATAGTTGGTTTAGCTGACCTTGGGCGAGGATCGAGTCCGACCGAGTATTGCGAGCAGCAGTGGCTCCTGCCACCACGCCACAAGCGCTAGGATAGATGTAAGTATAGCGAGTAAAAGTGTTTGGTGTGGGTGGAACTGTAGAACACCCAGGTTACATTGACCCTCAATTTTTCGTCTTACCTTTGATGAAATTGGCCTTTGGCCGCAAGGGCAATCCTGCTACGAATCGCGGCCCACGGTTTTTTCTGTTTTCTGCCGAATTTTGTCTATTTTTACAGAAAACAGAAAACAGAAAAAATGGCCGAAAATGGGCAGAAAACAGAAAACAGAAAACTGAAAATTCCGCACATCCCTGGTCGGACGCACGCACCGACGCCGCAGCCCTATCTTATACCATGTCGGACGACGTCATCCGGCAACGGACGACGTCATCCGGCAAACTGTGAAATGGGCTTTAGAGGTTGCTCCGGTATATGATTGTTTACATTCCATCTCAATGAATACTACTATGGTTATGCGTTGTGCTCAGCACAACATACAAAACTATGTATGAAAGTAATAAACAACTGATTTCCTTGTTGACTTTTCACTCGAGTGGTTGAAATAGAATCAAAAATTTTCAAAGACTAAGCTGCTTGTTTGCACACGGATGGCGCAGAACAAATGACTTGTTAGGTATTCAGACTGAAAAAAACAGACACCTGTGAGAAGTTATTCGAAGGCTTTCTTTCGGTGTGCAACGTATACACGAGATTTTCTCCTTAGTCATTACTTGCGGAAGTTCGGGACCTTCTCCGTCACTGTTGTCTTTGTTACTCATATACATATCGTTCAGTAGGACAAACAATTATCACTCGGAATGTTATCACATTAGCTATAGATATATTTATTTATTTATTTATTTATTTATTCATTTATTTATTTATTTATTTATTTATTTTATTTATTTATTTATTTATTTATTTATTTATTTATTTATTTATTTATTTATTTATTTATTTATTTATTTATTTATTTATTTATTTACGTTGTTTAAGACAATCGTAGGAAAGAAAGGAGAAAAAAAGAAGAATATCCCGAACGATCACCACCAACAAAAACGGGAAAACAACATGATAGCCACGAAGACGATCAACCAGCAAGATTGCTCAATGCTCAAGGATTTTCGGAGCTACTTAGCGCTCGAAAGATTCTAAAGATTGTGCTGCGGGTAGTCTCTTGCTTGAAGGCAGTGGTCGCGATAAAATATGCTTATCTTCTTTTCCTCTCCAAACCCTTTTCTGGGTTTAGAAGAGTAGGACCAATGAGAAAAAATCGCGAAAAACCGCTGTTTCGGGTCAAATTTGGAGCCTGAGCTTTCTTGTCTTTTGATGGTGGACGAGCGTACTCCACATCATCGGCAGCGATGATCTCTGATTTCAAGAAGATCAGCTGGCTTGAAATTGAATTTCAATCAATGAACATTATCCTTCGGACCCGTCTAGGCAAATACATTGACCGAAGTGCTTGCTTTCATTGGTCAACTCTTTTCATTACGTGAATTTGAATTTATTTCTTCCTCTGAATGTCGATGATTTTTGACTGCTCGGCATGAGGCTGCGATCTTTTTTTGCTGCGCTGTGCACGTGTGCAGCATCTTTGGGCCCTAGAAACTCCAATTCTAGCCCGTTTTTCATCGCGCTACCTTCATAGTTTTTCAGCTGTTTTCTATCTAAGCTGATTTTTATAGTTTTCAGATAACGTTTTTCATCGCGACCACTGCCTTTAATGCCAAGAACATTGACCCTGACCTGTCCATGAAACAAGTGGCTCTGTATCGCGTTTTAGCCCTTCGGAAGGAAATCTTATATTGACCTCCTCTAGTGATAGACCTGGCAATATTAAAAAAGTTCTGGACCTCAACATCACATATTCCATTGAGAAGCTTATAGTTACACCATCATAGCATCAAACATTTTACGCCTTGATTGGAGAGTTGGTAGTCTGAGGAAAAAATTTTGGACATTACATGAAGGTATGTTATTGTACTGAAAACCTTGAGTCCTGATGAAAAGTTTTCTAGTGAAGTTACTTTGAACTTTTTCAAGCTTCACCACATCTTTTCTTTTAGTCGGATTGAAAACAGTGCAACCGCGTTTCAAAAAAGGTCGTATGTAGGTTTTATAGGCTTTGAGTAATATATTTTGATCATCAGTAGAAAGCGCCTTCAATACTTGAAAGGTGCGAACAACGGCCTTCTTGCATATTTGCTCATAGTGCGGAGAAAAGTCGAGCTTGTCAGTGTAATTAAATCCCAGATCTCTCACTTTATGCACTATTTGGATAGGAGTTGAGCCTAAAACGTAACAACCGTACATAGGAAATTTACTCAGTCTCACATGTAAAGTTTTTCTAGCTGACAGGGGCAAGTTGCCACGCAGCAGACCATCTCACCAGTGCATGAATAGCAGACTGCATAGCCGCCTTTCTTTGAGCGCTGGAAGTGTCACAGTAAATCCTGACGTCATCTGCAAACTGCTTGCATTTGACACCTTGAAGTCTAGTAATGCTGGAACTTCTGCAGTGTAGATGTTATACAGAATAGGGGATAAAACTCCTACCTGGGATACACCGCTTGTGGCCTGCATTGTTTCGGATAGAGTCATATTTACATTAACTTGGAAAGTTCTACCAATGAGAATTTGCTATAGCCAGAGTAGACTTTTATTATTGAAATTCAACGCGCCCATTTTGTGCAAAAGTTTTGCAATGTTAACCCTATCGAAAGCTTTTTCAAAAACAAAATATATCACCTCACATATCCTTCATTTCCCTGCTACTCGCAGTCATATTATCACAATCGTAGATGCGAAACGGTTGTTTTTCAAAACATTCAATAGTGAGAATGAAGAAATCATTCTCAAAACCGCACCGCTTCCATGATAGTGATACAGAAAAGTGCGAGTAGCGGGGAAATGGAGGCTACTTGAATTTGCTTTGCCGTGCAGGTCTGTTATCTGGTAGAACTGGTTTATTTGTGGCCTGACGTTTCGAGCAAATCGTCGTTTTCAAAGGCCTGAAAGTGTTTCTAAACTAAAGCGACCTATGAGATACTCGATCAAACGCCTTTTTCGCTCTCAGACTAATTACAAACAACCCCCGAACTTGAGCGAGCCACAGCAACAGATACGGAAACCCACCCACACCAGCTCCACCAGCGACGAGCTCCTTATCGACCAGGTAGAACGCGGGACAAGAGGCAAGTGAACCCATGCGTCATACCAGACCAGCCAATGTTATATCTGGCATAATGGTATGAAAGGTAAGAATTCACTGGTTATCGACAAGCACTCATTTCTATTGTTGAGCTTGGGGGAACGGGACATAATATAAAAGGCCTCCAATGCTTTCCTCGCTCCAATGTCCTCCTCACGACAAAGTATTGTACACCTGACGCTGAAATCAACTCCTCCATGCTCTTCTAGCCTGTGCTTACCTAGAGGAGTTTGAACATTCTTGCACCTTTTGCCAGCTAAGTGCTCCTTGATACGCACACTCAGCATCCTTCCCGTTTCGCCGATGTAAACTTCGTTGCATGAAGCACACTTAAGTTGATAGACCACTCCGCTCAACACGCAGTCGCCTTCTGCTCCATTGGGGCATTTGATGCAATCTTCCGTCTCACAGGTTTGATCGTACAGCCGATTACGAACCAGCTATCGTTTGATGTTGTCCCTGGGGGTATTTATTGATACCACATCCTCGCTGAGATCTGCACGAACCAGACACCGCTGTACTGCCGCGCTGACTTCGTCCGAGAAGAATGGTAGCTGAAGAACAACTTTGTTGCCTATTCCGGCCGAAAGTCCCAGTCGTGCTCTTCGGCAACGTCGTTGAGGCTCGTAAGCATTCTGTCGAGCAATACTGTCAGCCAATCTACGTGATTCTTGTCGCTCTTCATTTCCTGTGCACATCTGAGTGGCTGTTTTGTACGCGTTGCGGAGGACGGCGCGTTTCACAGCTTCGGGATGGGAAGATTCCGCATGAAGTACTATGTTTTTCGAAGACTGTTTTCGATACCACTTGACATCGTATGTGCCGTTGACCACTCTTATCTGGGACATGTTGCGGAGGACGGCGTCATCAAACGACAGCTGGTTCGGAATCGTTTGTACGATCGAACCTGTGAGACGGAAGATTGCATCGTATGCCCCAATGGAGCAGAAGGCGACTGCGTGTTGAGCGGAGTGGTCTATCAACCTAAGTGTGCTTCATGCAATGAAGTTTACATCGGCGAAACGGGAAGGATGCTGAGTGTGCGTATCAAGGAGCACCTAGCTGGCAAAAGGTGCAAGAATGTTCAAACTCCTCTAGGTAAGCACAGGCTAGAAGAGCATGGAGGAGTTGATTTCAGCGTCAGGTGTACAATACATACTTTGTCGTGAGGAGGACATTGGAGCGAGGAAAGCATTGGAGGCCTTTTATATTATGTCCCGTTTCCCCAAGCTCAACAATAGAAATGAGTGCTTGTCGATAACCAGTGAATTCTTACCTTTCATACCATTATGCCAGATATAACATTAGCTGGTCTGGTATGACGCATGGGTTCACTTGCCTCTTGTCCCGCGTTCTACCTGGTCGATAAGGAGCTCGTCGCTGGTGGAGCTGGTGTGGGTGGTTTTCCGTATCTGTTGCTGTGGCTCGCTCAAGTTCGGGGGCTGTTTGTAATTAGTCTGAGAGCGAAAAAGGCGTTTGATCGAGTATCTCATAGGTCGCTTTAGTTTAGAAACACTTTCAGGCCTTTGAAAACGACGATTTCCTCCAAACGTCAGGCCACAAATAAACCAGTTCTACCAGATAACAAACCTGTACGGCGAAGCAAATTCAAGTACGTTCAACATGCCCCGGTTTCAAGACAACCAAACGTGGAATTTAATATCACCTCACATTGTCCATTGTCATCCAAAATCTCTGACCAGTCATTCATGCACTCCAATAGATTTGTTTCCTCTGATCTTCCCATCACGAAGCCGTGTTGATTTTTATGAATTATTGCATTTGCACTTATATGATCTAAAATATGTTTTTTTGATCAATTTTTCCAAACGCCGGCAAAAATCGACGCGAGACTGATAGGTCTGTTGTTCTTCGGATCCGTAGTCTGAAATTGTATCGAGCGATAGATTGCATTCAAGCGGTTGGTCTTGCAAAGCCATGATGATACATGTGATGATAAGAACAGCCGGCCATTATTCTCTACGTGGTCGTTCACGAATCGACCAACTCCATGCCCGGTTTCTCAATAAATGAAATGCTGTTTGTTTTGTGGAAGTTGATAATGATATTGATTCATTGATAAGCAGGTATCTCTTCTGAATTGGTTAAGTTCTCATTGTCAGGCAGAAACGGGAACCCAACTGGGCAACGTCATAGTCACTCAACAATAGCATAGAAGCGCGGGCCAGTGACGCCGAGGTGCGAGGGTGCTCAGATCAGTGATGACGTGTCAACGCGCCCGGTTCTGCCCCCTCCTCTACTTGTATGCGCTCTATCGATTACCTAGAGTCTAATTCCGACCCATCACCCGGCAAGAGTGTGGGCCCTCTCACAAAAATCGAGCTATGGGTAGAGATCCAGCATGTGTTCCTTCCATGCCCTATCGATTGAAATGGGAACCCCTCGCTCTAATGATCCAAGGACTTGAGCGAGTGCAAGCCCACTTGATCATTCCAGCCATCGGCGCGGTTAATTTATGCAAGATTGTGCGCCGTGTACGGAGCGGGTTGGATTGAGGATTCAATGTGCCCTGGCTAGAGGTTGCCCGGGTCGTAAGGAACTGCGTTTCGAATTTCGATTAGGCTGACCGGGTGGTGAAGACCGAGCTCCGCCCCCAAAACTTGTCGGGGACATAACCGGCCACTATGATTCGCACTGAATTGCACCCAAAAAGTGACCGGTTGAGCGACCATTTCTGCCTGAGTTACTCCTTTGTACCTTAAAAAAGTTACGAGACCACTCCTGACCTTGCACGCTGTTTCTCTCCTCTCTAGCCAAAAAGTCAGTCAGAGCTGACTGAGTCTACTCAGTCGGGTGGTCGTCTCGTGGCGCCAAACAAGTAGTGTGGGCGGATCGGAGGGAAGGGCTAAGCAGCGCTATTGGTTACCGGTGTGGCGACGACGAATAGCAGTGCCTAGCCCTTCCCTCCGATTCGCCCATCCCCCTCGTTGTTTGGCGCCACAAGACGACCACCCTACTGAGTCAGATCTGAGTGAGTGGTTCAGCTAATCTTGCTTGTTGCTGACTTTCTTTGCCTAGCCTAGGTCGCTACCCTACAACACGCACCGTCTGAAAAATGTGCTGTTTGCCTGATTTCTCTTCAGAACGCTGCAGTACAGGACACCCAGGAATTAATTTTCAGATTTTATGCTTATCTTGGAGAGAGCCACTCTCTGATCACAATGGTATCTCTGAAATCGTCCAAGACCCCCTACGAACGGAGATATGGCTCCCTGAAAACGCCTGTATGTTGAAGGCAAAAATTTTGTGGACGAGTTGTCTCAGGCCTGTATTTCTCTTCATTCGCAATCGCTGCACGAGAGCAAAACAGAATGAGGAGATAGACCGGCAATGGACTGAAGAACGACGACATGTTGAGAATTCATCCATCCCTTTAGCCGCTATCGAGCTCGTGAATCTGATAGGGGGTCGGGCCTGTGGTGGTCGCTTCTATCTCGCCTATTTGAAGGAATGGAGAGCTCGCATTTGGCACGTGTTATACAGGAGCGATCTGCTGCACAATCAAGTAAAAATCCCCAAATTCATGTCTGAGGGTGTAGTGTGCCTTTAAGCTGAACTGACATTTTCCCCTGCTTTACTACGGGCCTCCCGGACCCCGGACGATCGTGTAAGATCATATTAATTTGATTCTTAGGGGTTTACTACAGTCCTCAATGTAAACCCTAGCAAGCAATCCATGATTGGTTGGCCCAACTAACCTGTATTCTTAATGACTTTCCAGATAAAAAATAGTTGAATTGGGAGGAAGTTATTGAAAAAGGACGCTAAAGAGGCGAAAACGTGTTGTCGCGCTCCTTCTGTATAAGTCATTTGAGCTGTAGTTTATTTCATGCGAATTCGAAAATTTCTTAGTTCTCTTTCGCTTCCGTTCCCGAGATTCCGTTTCTACCCTTTTAGTCAGTTTTCTTCCAGTTCCGCTTCCGAAAATCATGAAAAATGTTTCTGTACAGCTGTGCAAGCAAGCAGGTCACGACATTTCTATTGGGGTTTCGCAAGCATTTTCCGATCCGTCTGTTCAGTAGTAGAAACAATTGAGATGGAATGAAGAATTTTTTTTCATTTCAAAAAACTTCTCGCCAATGTTGTAATAAGTGCAACATTGCGACAGTGATCCTCCTCCCTGACCCATTTTTTCTTCTTTGAGATTTGAAGGACTTGTACTTGAGATGCTCGACAGCAGGGAGTCAAGGCAGACAGTGAGATTGTTAAATGAAGCTCTGGAGCTAGCTATATAGGCGAAATAATTGAACATATTACCCTGACCGCAAACAAAAAGGACGTTTCACATTCGCGAAAACACATGAACTAAAAAGAAAACTGTCGGATACGAATGTAGTTATCATCTTCCTTTCATCTTTGCTGTTTTTTGTCCTCTTTGGTTCATTACAAGTACAACTGCGATTTTGTCAAATGATAAATTGTCCTTATCTGCGGTCTGTTATGTTTGAGGCATGCTTCCTACGGGGGAGGGGGAAGTTACCGTCCTTCCGGCAAAGATCTAGAGCTTGACATTGTGACCAGTTATTAGATACAAAATCAGAAGTATCCAGTGAACTCACTGAGAGCTGCAAAAACATGCCGGGGGTCTGTAAATCAATCTATTAAGCTGAGATCCAAAAAAAAAGAACCACCATCGGGGAAACGAATTCATAGCGCTATTTAGCTTCCTGGCAAAAGTAAAGATTTGGTAATGATAAAATAAAGTTTGAAAAATGTCTTGAAATATCTTAAAAAAATGACATGGCCTAAAATAGCCTGGAAAAATAAAAAAAGCTAGGAAATGAAGTGAAATAACCAAAAATGCGATTTGATGGTCGACCATTTCACAAGCTTCTCCGTATCTTATCAAAACGAAATCAAGCACGATATGGAATGGAACGTTGCATTCACCTAGCTTGACCTATGCTTATTACAGCTTTCAAAAATGGCCTAATGTTTCCGTTGCGAGCTTGATTTCGTTTTGATAAGTTTAACGGAGAAGCTTGTGAAATGGTCGACCACCATATCGCATTTTTGGTTATTTCACTTCATTTCCTAGCTTTTTTCGTTTTTCCAGGCTATTTGAGGCCAAATCATTTTTTTAAGATATTTCAAGACATTTTTGAAACTTTTTTTAATCATTACCAAATCGTTACTTTTGCCAGGAAGCTAAATTTGCAGAAATTTCACATATTTTCCCGAAGGTTTCCTTTCTGACTTCAATTTTGTTCAATCATTTCCATTTCTGAATGATCAAACATCTAACCACGAGATTGTAGAATGAGTACAATTTTTGAAACTTATTACTCAAAACCATAAACATACCACTCATTGCCGCATTTTGCGACATGTGAGAACTCGATATTATTGATCAATAATATTTGATCTTGCATGATGAGAAGAATTTCCCAAACAAGTGACTTAGAGCCATCAACAATCAAAAATCATTGCGGCATTTTGTGCAACAGGCGAAAAAATCAATATTATTGATCGGTATTTATCAATAATGACTGATGAGCAAAATTCTCCAACCAAGTAAACCAATCCCATCAGCAATCACCACTCCTAGCCGCATTTTGTGCAAAAAGCGCTAAAATCGATAATATTGATTATCGATCGATGACGTATACCAACAAGATCGTGTACGCCGTCTGAAAAAAAGGAGATTAACAACAAAAACGCGCGGTCTTTCAATTTTTACTCGAAAACCAGTGAACCGTTCTAAATCATTTTTGGGTACATATACCAACTTTTTCAGCTCTTTTTAATGCAATTTAGCTCTAATTTCTACGTTCACTGTCAACTGAGATTTCGAAAAAGGGGTTGCGCGCGGGGCCGATTCAAAACCAAATCTGGTGCGCGCTTCGCGCACACCACAATTTCCTATCTGTTAAGATTTTAGTTTTAGCTTTACACTGTCAAAACTTGCCTGAACACCCCACTAGAAAACAACTCAAAAAACTCCAATAAACTCAGCTTTTCTAACAAGTCAACCGTTGACACTTCGTAAAATGGGAACAGATCGGAAATGACACTGCGCACCCAGGGGAATACCCCAATTCACAACATACGTCAACTATTACCTCAATGTCATCACTGGAAGAACATTTCAAGTGAAGGTCAAAACTCAGAACTTTTTACTCAATTTAAAAACTAAATAAAATGCTTCGAACAAGTATAAAACAATATATCTAGACACACACAATTGTAAATTCACTTATTTAATCAAACTTAAATTGTTTGCGGTGGTTTTCTTCATCGACAACTAATGTAAGAGAAGAGGGGCGACGTACCCTTCATTTCCACCCTACTCGCAGTCGTATTATCCCAATCGTGGATGCGAAGCGGTTGTTTTTCGAAAAATTCAATCATGAAAATGAAGATATCACTCTGAAAACCGCACCACTTCTATGATAGTGATACAGAAAAAGGCGAGTAGCAGGGAAATGAAGGCTACAAGTAATCTTCAACATACAATACCGCCGCTATCCAAGGGAAAAATGGGCGAAATGGACAAAGTGGACAACTAAAGCGTCTTTCGACCACAACTCGCCTCAAGGGCTCCGTTCTCAATTTCGAAAACGCCGAAATGCACAGCATGTCGTGATCTAGTCAATCATGCAAAAATATTTCACGAATATTGGGAGCGACATAATTTTTTTAGGCGAAATACATTTTAATTTTGGCCATGCTAGAGATCGCGTACGGTTGTTCTTGATCGAATGGGCTCGTTATCTTGTGATAGCATTATCAAATTCATAACTTACTGCATCTTAAAAAAGTGTTTCCATAGGAAATTTGCAATTTTATCTCATATACATAGTTAGACAGATTGTGGCACGGTGGACATTTTGGTCCTTTCGAAATTGAAAACGGAGCACTTAGAGGCGAGTTGTGCTCGAAAGACGCTTCAGTTGCCCACTTTGCCCATTTTTTCCCTTGTATAGCGGCGGTATTGTAACTTGAAAATGGACAAATATAAAACTACTTTCGAGCAGAGGAGCAATGACTCAGAACTTTTTACTCAAGTTGAAAACCAACTAAAACGCCTCGAACAAGTATAAAACAATTTATCTTGACGTGCGAAACTATAAATTCACTTATTTAGCTCGAACTTAAATTGTCTTGCGGTGGTTTACTCCACAGACAACTAATGTTCAAGCAAAGGGGGCGACGGACAAGTAATGTTCAATATATTTTGAGAACGGACAAGTATGAAGCTACCTTCGAACGGAGGAGGAATCACGAACAACTAACGTTGGACATTGCATCGACTCGCTACACGGGCTACCTAAAGTCAACATGCTGCACAACTTAACTCCCACGTTGCCATGGACATGTTGCGAAAAACGAAGCGTGTACACAGGAATTTCATAGACAGATGGGCTTCATTTTGATTCCGACGTCTTACCTGCGCGGTCACTCTACCGCAAGATTGTGAGTTTTGTTGTCGTAGACTGTCTTGCGGCTCCAGCTTTTTGTAGAAAGGCAAAATGTTTAGAAACGGTGCTTAGTTTGTACCCTTAAGTACAGTCGTCACGGATCGCACTGACGCTCTGTGTGAATGGGTAAAGGCATCGATCGCGCTGAAAACCAATTTCCATTTTCAAGCTCAATTTCATGAATGAGCCCGGTGGACCACGTCGCTGAAGTTTTGCGCGTCAAAAGCATATGGTTCTGAAGTTGGAGTGGTTCAAAATGACGATCCGCCACCAGTTTTCACCAGTCATCTAGCACAAGGAACAGAAGCGCCATCACAGGCGCAGGTGATTCTGCATTTGAAGTTTTTAATTCGGGAAATTCTACATCCAAAGTTGCCCAATGCAGACTTCTTTATTTTACGATAAGCTCCAGCGAACGAAAGGTGAGAGAAATTCACCCACTTAATAAGTTTAAAGCAAAAAACACATCCGACGTTTTTGTAAAAAAAACTTCCGACGTATGCTTGACATACCGAAATTGACGGAGAGGTGGGAAGTGATTAATTCGAGACGTTTTAGAACGGTTTTTTTACGGAAGTTGATGGTCCTGTGGAGCTTTTCCACTCTAATTCTGTACGTCAGAGAATCGCCTGCACCAAAAACATGAAAAAATGAGATACGGTATCTGCGCGTACGATGCCTTTAAAGGCACCGTCCGCGCAGAAAACCACATCTGTGTTTTTCCTCTCAATCCAATGTATGAATCAAGTGGAGATAGTTGGCGAAGCTTGAGATCTCAATGTTGCGTATTCATAATGCTATAGGCTAGTGAAAATCGCTCCGTTGTCTGAAAAGGCGTTTTCCCGGTCGATCATCTAACACGAGGAACAGAAACCCCACGACAGGCTTCGGCAGGCCGCGGAAATCCAATTTTCTAAATTCTTTATTCCGAAGAATCTTGGAGTTCAGAAGTGGGTATTGAAAGCCTCCTATTTTTAGATGATCATTGACAGCAGGAAAGCGAAAAGAATTGCGGAACCCAGAAAGTTAAGGGGGCTAAAACCATTCAGCCGTTCAAATTTCCGATATTTATGTAATACACAAGACACACCGGACAGACGTGAGAAAAAGGAAGCTGAATGCTGCGAAAATTTCAATCGGGTTCTTTTCTGAAACTTGAGTGTTTTGGGTGGTTTCTTCATGATATATGACAACCTGGTAAGCCTACCTGCGCGAATTTGTGAAAAAAATAAACACGGTTTTTTGCGTGTACTCTGCCTTTAAGCATCGGCGCAAGCTTGGTGCAGGTACTGTGCTTCTCTGGGCCAACTTCCGGTCCGCAATCGCGTCCCGACACGCTTTGCGGCCGCTCGCGCTCGAGTCAGTCGGGTTTCCAGCCCCAAAGCCAACTCGATGTGGCTTTTTTATACAATTTTCTAATATTTTTCCTAGTTTCCAGTTTCCAAAACTCACCTAGAGTCAGTAGATCGGCGGCTGCTGACCTGGAAGCTCTTCCGACTCGGAGCGTGCGGCCGCAAAGCGTGTCGAGACGCAGTTGCGGACCGGAATTTGGCATAGATAAGCACAGTATGTTATAACAAACGCCAACCGAGTTTGCGCCAACCCACTGCAAGGCAGAGTATAGCAAAGTATCAGTGCGATTCTTGACGACTGTATCAGACCCGATTTATCATCGCATATTCCTTCTATTTTTTCACATAATTCAACTTTACAAATAACATAAACACTCGGACGGTTCATCTTCGCAGTGTAGGTGAGCAGTTCCGACAGGATGTCTAGAGAATACCAGCATTTCGATAATCGCCGACTCCCACGTGAGTAGAAAGCGGAACATTTAGGTTTACAATAGGAGAAGATATGTCAATGAAATTATGCATTAAAGGCAGCATACACGCTCGTAAACGTGATTGAGATAACTACGGAAATAGAATGGTATGACCCAGATTACAACGCCTACGCATTCTGAAACGTCAAAAAAAAACCCACGATGCCGCTACATGAGTTAAAAGTTGGCCCAGCCCTGTATTTTCACGCCCCCTGTATTTGCCCTTTTCCTGCAACGCAAGGTTGCTGGGTCATATTCAGCGTCGGTTCTGTTGGTAGATTGCCCAACAAGTGAACCACACACGTCCTTGACGGCGAAGATGGCCCAGCAACCCTGCGTTGGAGGAAAAGAGCAAATACAGGGGGCGTGAAAATACACGGCGGGGCCAACTTCTCACTCATGTAGCGGCATTGTGGGTCGTTTTTGACACTTCAAAATGCGTAGGCGTTGTAATCTGGGCCATACCATTCCATTTCCGTAGTTATCTCAATCACGTTTGCGAGAGTGTATGCTGCCTTTAAGGTATACCAGTGCAGGCACATGGAGCTTCGATATATTGAAAATGAAACTTGCACGTTTCTGTAATTGCACGGATTTTCGGTTGGGCGGTTGCTTTATCACTAAGTAGTTGTGAAAGCGCTTCAGAAAAATGTTCCAGATTTGATTTGAAGGTTTTTTTGAAGCGCTGATCACGAATCTGAGGTTGATTTGTCGATTTTCGAAGGTTTCCGGCTTAATTCGCTAAAAGCGTCTCAGCAAGGAAAGATTCTGAGGACAAAAGGCTAATTTCGAGATTTCCGGATTTCTTTGATAGATGTGTCTCAAAATCATTCTCTGGGGGTAATTTGATGTGTTTAACACGAATCTGAGATCCGTTTGCCAATTTTATACATATTACGGTAGACTGTTGATAAAGATGTATCCGCGAGTAATCCTGACTCCGACAGTGGTTCCCTAGACCTGTCGCTGTATGGGAACGAGGATGCCAGGTGTTATTTTTCTCTTCGAAATCAGACTGTGATTTCAGTTGGATCGAAGCAGCACCGCAGGACGACGACTTCATGGATGGCGAATCCGACTATTTCCCTCCGCCTACACCAGCAAGGTCCCGAAAAAGACAGAAGCGAGGACGACGCGAAACTCAGCGCGAGATAGGATCCAATGGTGAAGAAAGAGTCTTCACCATGAACCTTCACCCAAAACAATTGCCGCAATATTATATTTTTGTTGTTGTTTCCAAATAAATATGTCGAACGAGCTTCTCATCTAGTTGTTAATCAACTTAAATTGAAGTGGAGTATTAGTAGATGATAAGTTGTCCGTTGAATGTGACGGATAAGTTATGTACAACATTTGAACAAATATAAAGCAACCAACGGTTAGTAGTTTATCACTAGTTTAAAAGTTGTGCATAAGCGGGTGGACAAGTATAACCTCACGAATGAACAACTATGAAACAATTTACGAACAATTGAAGTATCATCTTAAAACGACCTTAACCCTACTAATTTACAAGCTCCAAACAAGTAACGTAAGCCATCCGTTACTTGTCCGATAGTTAGTTTTTAACTTGAGTGAAAAGTTCTGAGGACGAACAACCAACGCTTGACATTGCATCGACTCGCTACACGAACTACTTAAAAACAACATACTGCACAACTTAACACCTACAATGACATCAATGTGTTGCGCACAACGAAGAGTATTGACTGATAGGTTTCATTTTGAAACCGACATCTTCCCTCCACGCTCAGAATTTTTTACTCAAGTTAAAAACTAACTATCGGACAAGTAACGGATGGCTTACGTTACTTGTTTGGACCTTGTAAGTTAGTAGGGTCAAGGTCGTTCTAAACTGATACTTTAATTGTTCGTAATTTGTTTTATAGTTGTTAAATTGTGGGAATAAACTTGTCCATCTCGCGCATGCACAACTTTCGAACCAATCATAAACTTCTAATAGTTTAGTTGTTATGTATTTATCCAAATGTTGAACTTAACTTATCCATCATACTCAATGGTCGACTTACCATCTACTAATACTCTACTTCAATTGATGTAAAACTTAATGACAGATTCATTTAACATGTTTACTCGAAAACAACCACATAAAAATACAACGATGCGACAGTGAATTCGGACGCAAGTTCAGGGAGCCGTGTGGAGTCTTTCTTCACCTCAGGTACCATTTCGTGCCGAGTCGTGCCGAGTCGTGGCGTCCTCGCTTCAGTCCTCTTCGGGACTTTGTTGGGGTAGGTGGAGGGGAACAGTGGAACTCGCCATCCATGAATCTCTCCCTCTACGTGGTATTCGTTCGGCTTCACCGAACAATGGGCCGGCTTCGCCGGCCACACTCCGTGTAGTATTCGTTCGGCTCCGCCAAACAAAGGGCCGGTTTCCCTGGCCACCCTCCGTGCAGTATTCGTACGGCTTCGCCGGCCCCCTCCCTCTACGTAGTAATCGTTCGGCTTCGCCGAACGACAGGTGGGCTCCGCCGGCTACCCTCCGTGTAATATTCGTCTACCCTCCGTGTAGTTTTCGTAACTCAAAAACTCATCTCTAATCATCTTCAAACGGGGTGATGAACAACTTACGCTTGTCATTTCAATACCAAAGCGGAATACAAACCACATCCGCCCTTCCCTTTCCCTTAAAGGCAAGGTTCGGTCAAATTTTGACACTACCGAAATTTGGGTTAAACAGATTGGGTTGGCCTAGCTGAACATCTTCAGAACGTTTCACGAACTCTGATTCATTAGTTCTGGAGAAAACCCTCGAAGTCAGGGATTACGGTATTCACAGCATGATAATTATGGCTGGAATGACCGATAATTACACAGCGCTTTTGACGAATGCGTGTACAACCGCTAAAATATGGACGGAGGGTACACTTTTCTTACTTTTCTGGATCATCGGCTAACGGAAGTGGCTGGAATAACTTGAAGAAGACCGGTTTTTACGCAGTTTTCGCATGTTCCCTGGGACTAAGTGTAGCAAGAGCACCGATTTAGCGGGAAATCTCAAAATCGAAATTCTGCCCGGACCCTGCCTTTAAGTGAAAGCTTCGGGAATATTTCGTTTCTTAAAAAAATTGTCTTAGTGCTCTGTTTTTTTCGGAACGACGTTCACACGGGTTTATCGTGCGTGAATGCTGCGCCTCTTCCCCTCTTGCAGTCTCAATCTTCGCTCATTCTACGCATGCTGAGGAATTTAGAAAACTTCACACCGAAACAGAGAATACCTCTACATTCAGAGCCAAATTTACTTCATTCCTTCGCGTGCATGTGCAGAACGAAGTGGGATACAGAGAAACAGAGTGGCAGAGAAGGAGAATAATTGTACGCTCGCACACTCCCGCGATATATCTCAGCTCCGTAGTGGGATGTACAGCCTATAAAACGGCGAAATTCACATAGTTGCTACGCGTGCTGGTGCGGAGCAGAGGTTAGAGACAGTGAGAGAGCGGAGGGCAGGAGGCTGAGGCCGCCTTGTGATTAGGGCCTTTCAGAGTGGCGTCCCGGAACGTTAGCTGTCGCGGCGACGTGGTGAGAGATAGGGGTGCTACACAGCGCAAACCGTGTCGCGCGACGAGAGCGAACGTCGCGCTTTCAGAGTGGGAGCGACGGCGCGAGCTGGGAGCGACGTTCTGCGACGTGTTGCGACGTTTTGCGAGGCAAATGGTCTCGTCCATTTTGTCGCTGTCGCTATTTGTCGCTATCTCCTCATGTGACTTGATTTGTCATCCAGAATTTATTTCGTCATGGTATTTAATTGGTCATCCAGGATTTATTTCGTCATGGCGTTTAATATTTTTTTGTTGTTGACACCATTATTGTTATGCAAATCTTTTCAGTTGAAGGTGATTCTACTGGTGGTAGTGTTTCCTGGTGTATTATTATTCCCGCCAATATGTTTATGCGCTCTGATCAAACTTGAAGGGCAGCGAAGAAATAAGAGACGCTGAGAAAGAAATATGACGCGGCGGCAATCGATAGGCCACGCCTTTTTTCACTCGCTCTGAGGAGCGATGCCGCGATTTTCGCAGCGACGCCACTCTGAAAGGCCCTAATTACGACGTTTTATAGAGGTATATGTCTGCTCACTCCATGATTTTTCAATCAGCAAAGGCTTCAATTTTCCTCATTCCCAACCAAACATTAAAATTTTCTCCATTTTGAGAAAGTGTCAAACATGGGATTTTCAGAAACCTAAATTTTTATACTGACAGCATTTTAAATCATAGGATCGTAAAAAATCGTACTTTCCCCCAGAAAAGACTTCTGATAAAATTAGAACAAGTTCCCGACAAGAATTCCTTGCTAGCAGGCCTATTAGAACCTTTTTTCCTAAAAAAATACTCATTCAATTTAAACAAATCTCAAACATTTAGTTTCTCTAGAAGCCAGGGTTTCTCAAATTTTTGACGGATTTCTTCTTCAAGAAGATTTACTGCTTCTGTTCTCAAGAATAAATTCTTCCATTTTTGAAGAGCAACTCGTCCTGAATTTTTGTAAAGACTAATATTTTATTTCCAAACGTGAACTCTCATAACAATGAAAATCCTGAATTTTTTTTGGGATTTTTTTCCAGTTTGCGTTCCAACTTGAGTATTCTAAAAAAAGTAAGTTCTTATAAAACCTCAATGTATAATATAAAAATCGTTTGAAAGTTAGAATAATGACGAAGCAAGCAAAGAAGATAACCACGAAAAACAATAAAAGGACCATCCGAAAAGAAGAGAGGAGGCAAGCGCGCTCCGTCGTCACGATGCGCAGGTTTCGGACTACTGTAATGGAATTGCGCGAAATTCTCGCGTTTTGTGCTGAAATCCCACTTTTTTGAATTGCCTCGTGAGATTATTTATATATATAGGATTTTATTTGTCATTGGCTACAATAAATAAATAAACTAAACTATTTATAGTTTGTAATTAGTTTGGAAGTTGTGCATGAGCGAGATGGGCAAGTTTAATCGCACAATTAAACAACTATAAAACAAACTATGAACAACTAAAGTATCAGTCTGGAACGACCTTAACCCTACTAACTTGCAAGCTCCACACAAGTAACGTAAGCCATCCGTTACTTGTCCAATAGTTAGTTTTTAACTTGAGTAAAAAGTTCTGAGAACAAGGTCATGATAGACCTTATTCCACGAGTGTAGGAATGAATATTTAAAAGCATGATACCATTCCACCAACCCACTTCTCATCACGGTTATTAATGGGATAGAGTTGTTTTGCACACTCTTATCACCCATTGGTAAACGGTGGATGAAATCTGCGGTTTGAATATTATAATTCCTGAAAGTTGGGCTCCGCAGAAAAGGTCAAGGATTTGGCATTGTTCTAAAATGTCGTGAAATTGTTCCATTAGATTTGGCTATCAAACTGATTTTCTAAATGTAGTGAAATTGTTGAATCGATTCGGCTGTTGTTGGTATATGCAGACAACATAATCATTAAATGTAGTGAAATTGTTGCAAACGGATTTGGCGGGAGCTCTATGAATTATCAGAGTCAAATCACGCGTCAGAAGGGGTTTTTCTTGGAGCGCATATTGAATCAAATAAGAACAAGAATAAGTCTAGCAGCAAAAACGTTTCCATACAATGTGAATCGTGAAAGCTTTGAGGAAACAAAGACATAGCGTAAGTAGCTAATAAACTGCGTCAGATTTCGTTTTCATGATTTTTATCTAATCGGTGAGGGAAGGTCTGGTACCTTAGTGGGAGCTACACTGAAAAGGCAGATTAACATTCGAAAACCTCATTTCTAGCCCATAAGGCCACGTTTCGTTCAGCATTGTTGGCTGAGAATTATTTTTTTCTTTTTGTCTTCATTCGCTCGCCAGAGGACCTTCTGACGCGTGATTTGACTGTGATAATTCATAGAGCTCCTGCCAAATCCGTTTGCAACAATTTCACTACATTTAATGATTATGTTATCTTCATATACCAACGACAGCCAAATCGATTCAACTATTTCACTACATTTAGAAAATCAGTTTGATAGCCAAACCTAATGGAACAATTTCACGACATTTTAGAGCAATGCCAAATCCTTTACCTTTTCTGCGGAGCCCAACTTTCAGAAATTTCACAACTTTTTACAAGGGTTTCCCTTCTACAATATCGTCGAGCTCCAAAAGTCAAGTTGTTTTTTTTTCGAAAACATAGTGGTAGAAATGATGAAACAACCGCTCCGCTGCTAACAAGGGAAGTATTCAAAGCGTATGTCTGATCTGCCAAAACGACTAGTGTCGTTAGTATTTCTTGTGGCTCATGAGTAAAACTGCGCAGTATCTCGCCGCGAGCCGCAGGTTCCAAGAAGTTACCAGCTTAAAAGGCTCATTTTTTGGGCTTTTTGTACCTTCCAAAAAGCGCGTTATTTTTCGGAAAATCCGGAAACGGACCTCATAAATGTGTTCAGCACCCAAAACTACCACCCTGAGCAAATTTTGGGTGAACGCACATTTTCCGTACTTTGTCCAGACTGAGAGCGTTTTGAACTTGTACGGATTTTCGGTTGGGCGCTTATTTCTATTAAAGGCAGTGTCCACGATAAAAACCATGTCTGCTTTTTTGGTGTAGATCGGCAGCTGCAGAGCCTAGCGCAACCCTAACCTTGAAAAAAACTAAGAAAAATAAGCTCGGAACAGTCCCCTACGGGCCCAAAGTTGGACACCCGTCAGCTCGTCACCCCCAGATTCACTTTCCACGCCCACCGACGTGAAGAAATGAAAGCTCGAGATCATGAGATGAGCGATGATTTCCGGTCATTAGCCCCGTTCTTCCCTTCATTATCATCTTCTCTCCTTACTCAGGTCAGCTCGCATACATCGGCTGCAAAACACGGAAGTTACGAGCCTCGGACAACTCGTCCACCATGTTTCCTTAGCTCTGTTTTTGAGGGGCCATAACTCCGTTCTTAGAAGGTCTTGTACGATTCCAAAAACATCATTGGAATCAGCATGGGACCGTCTTCAAGATAGTTAAAAAAGCAGAAAAACGATTCTTATCGTGAACACTGCCTTTAATTGAGGGCTCTGGAAGCGTTTTAGAAAAATGTTCCAGATTTGACTCAAAATTCTTCTAGGGGGATTTTTTTGGGGCGCTGATCACGAATCTGTGGTTTGTTCGTCGATTTTCCATTTCTCGGCTGATTTCGTTCAAAGCTTCCCAACCGGGGAAAGTTTCGAGGGAAAAACGCCACTTTCGAGATTTCCGGTTTTCTCCGATAGATATGTCTCAAAGTCATTTGCTGAGGGTTATTTGGAGTGCTAAACACGAATCTGGAGTCCGTTTATCGATTTTTTGCAGATTACGGTATATTACGGTGGGTATACGGTAGTTTGGTCAAAATCATACGGTAGTTTGGTCAAAATCTCAGATTTTACTCAAAATTTGTATACGGGGGTTATTCGGGGTGGAGTATACGAATTTAACGTTCGTTTGTCGATTTTCAAAATACTAAGGTGGGTTTTGACCCCTAAATGACATGTTACCTACCGTAACCTACAGTAAACCTCAAAATTTCGACAAATGGACTCCAGATTCGTGTTCACCACCCTAGATCATCCCTACATACAACTTTTGAGCAAAATACGAGAAAACAAAAAAAATGCCTGATGGGTGGCCTTTTCTCCAGGCTTAAAAAATGCTCGTAACTTTTTTGAACCTGCGGCTCGCGGAGGGATACTGCGCATTTTTACTATTGAGCCAGAAGAGATACTAACCATACTAGTCGTTTTGGCAGATCCGACCTACGCTTTGTATACTTCCCTTGTAAGACTGCAAGATATGTAATAGTTGCAACGCGGCTTCCTACAAATAAGATAACTTTTCGAATTTAAAAGTCGAAAAAATGAAGAAATGAGTTTTAAAATGACCTAACTGTACAGGGTCTAGGCACTATCCTTGACGGGGGGGGGACCCACCATTCAAGACAGAAATGAAATGAGCCATCGATTGGTAAGGCTAACAGTCGAAGTATTTCCATAGAGATCTTATAAAAACAATGATTGATAGCGCAGTATCAGGCATCTTTTGTCACAGTTTTTCATCACTTCTATGAGTAAATCTTGGGTCGCCCCACCACGTCTAGGATAGACCCAGGATCAGCCGCTCTAGCCAAACTTCACCGGTTCATGCTGATGTGGCTCGTCTGCGCCGGCCCATATGTCTGATTCGGAACAAGAACGATAGTTAAAGGCAGTGTTCACGACAAGAATCGTTTTTCTGCTTCTCCGCCTATCTTGAAGACGGTCCCATGCTGATCCCAATGATGTTTTTGGAATCGTACAAGACCTTCCAGGAACGGAGTTATGGTCCCTCGAAAATTGAGCTAGGGAAGCATGGTGGACGAGATGTCCGAGGCTTGTAACTTCCGTCTTTTGTAGCCGATGTATGCGAGCTGACCTGAGTAAAGAGAGAAGTTGGGGATGAAGGGAAGAACGGGGCTACTGATAGGAAACCATCGCTCATATCAAAATCTCGAGCATTCATTTGTTCACGTCGGTGGGCCTGGAAAGTGCATCTGGCTGTGAAGAGCTGGCGGGTGTCCAACTTTGGGATCGTAGGGGACCGTTCCGAGCTCATTTTTCTTAGTATTTTCAACGTTAGGGTTGCGCTAGACCCCGCAGCTGCTGATCTCCACCAAAAAATCAGACATGGTTTTCATCGTGGACACTGCCTTTAAGTGCGCCAGAAGAGGACTACCGTAATCTTAAGAATGATGTTATTCGGCTCTCGTAAACAAATTTGGTGATACCCAATTGATCAAGGGTAAAGTATAAAAGAAGTGAAGAGCGGTGTGTCTTGATTCACACACCGTCCTTCTCCAAAGGTCAGCAGTTGAGGATCTGCCTGGACTACAAAGCAGGAAAACAGCACCACCAGTGGTGAAGATGTAGCAAATTCGGAGTCAGAAGTTAGACAATTTTAGAGCCAACTCGAGTGAGATTACGGTAGCTCTGTTCTGGCGCACTCAACTTTCGTTCTTGTTGATTCGGAGGCGTGGCTTGCATACGGTGTCCAGAACATTAAACTGAGGTCATGCGCACGTTTCTTGATGTCCTGCACACTCCTACTAAGGTCCTACACACATTCCATGACGTGCTGCTCATTCTTACAGGGGTCCTGCACAAGTTCCATGATGTCCTGCACACTTTTACTGAGGTCCTGTACACATTCCATGACGTCCTTCTCATCCCTAGTGGGGTTCTGCGCACGTTCCATGATGTCCTGCACACCCCTACTGGGGTCCTGTGCAAGTTCCTTGATGTCCTGCACACTCCTACTGAGGTCCTGCACACTCCTACTGAGGTCCTGCACACCCCTTCTGGGGTCCTCTCCGGGTCCCATGATGTCCTGCACACGTTCCATGATGTCCTGCGCACTCCTACTAAGGTCCTGCACACATTCTTCGACGTCCTGCACACCCCTACAGGGGTCCTGCACAGGTCCCATGATGTCCTGCAGACTCCTACTGAGGTCCCGCACACATTCTACTACGTTCTACACACCCTTACTGGGGTCCTGCAGTAGTTCCTTGATGTCCTGCACACTCCTACTGAGGTCCTGCACACTCCTACTGAGGTCCTGCACACCCCTTCTGGGGTCCTCTCCGGGTCCCATGATGTCCTGCACACGTTCCATGATGTCCTGCGCACTCCTACTAAGGTCCTGCACACCCCTACAGGGGTCCTGCACAGGTCCCATGATGTCCTGCACACTCATACTGAGGTCCCGCACACATTCTACTACGTTCTACACACCCTTACTGGGGTCCTGCAGTAGTTCCTTGATGTCCTGCACACTCCTACTGAGGTCCTGCGCACCTTCTACGACGTCGTGCACACCCCTACTGGGGTCCTGTGCACAGGTTCCAAGATTTCCTGCACACTCCTACTGAGGTCCTGCACACCCCTTCTGGGGTCCTTTCCGGGTCCCATGATGTCCTTCGCACTCCTACTAAGGTCCTGCACACATTCGTCGACGTCCTGCACACCCCTACTGGGGTCCTGCACAGGTTCCATGATGTCCTGCGCACTCCTACTGAGGTCCTGCACACATTCTACTACGTTCTGCACACCCTTACTGGGGTCTTGCAGTAGTTCCTTGATGTCCTGCACACTCCTACTGAGGTCTTGCACACCTTCTACGACGTCCTGCACACTCCTACTAAGGTCCTGCACACATTCTTCGACGTCCTGCTCACCCCTACTGGGGTCCTGCACAGGTTCCATGATGTTCTGCACACTCCTACTGAGGTCTTGCACACGTTCCATGATGTCCTGCACACTCCTACTGAGGTCCTACACACATTCTACGACGTCCTGCACACCCCTACTGGGGTCCTTCACACGTTCCATGATCTCCTGCACACTCCTACTGAGGTCCTGAACACACCCCTACTGGGGTCCTGCACACGTCCCATGATGTCCTGCCCACTCCTACTACGGTCCTGCACACGTTCTATGATGTCCTGCACACTCTTACTGAGGTCCTGCACAGGTCCCATGATGTCCTGCACACTCCTACTGAGGTCTTGCACACGTTCCATGATGTCCTTCGCACTCCTACTAAGGTCCTGCACACATTCGTCGACGTCCTGCACACCCCTACTGGGGTCCTGCACAGGTTCCATGATGTCCTGCGCACTCCTACTGAGGTCCTGCACACATTCTACTACGTTCTGCACACCCTTACTGGGGTCTTGCAGTAGTTCCTTGATGTCCTGCACACTCCTACTAAGGTCCTGCACACCTTCTACGACGTCCTGCACACTCCTACTAAGGTCCTGCACACATTCTTCGACGTCCTGCTCACCCCTACTGGGGTCCTGCACAGGTCCCATGATGTCCTGCACATTCCTACTGAGGTCTTGCACACGTTCCATGATGTCCTGCACACTCCTACTGAGGTCCTACACACATTCTACGACGTCCTGCACACCCCTACTAGGGTCCTGCACAGGTCCCATAATGTCCTGCACACTCCTACTGAGGTCCTGCACACATTCTACCACATCCTGCACACCCCTACTGGGGTCCTGCACACGTCCCATGATGTCCTGCCCACTCCTACTACGGTCCTGCACACGTTCAATGATGTCCTGCACACTCCTACTGAGGTCCTGCACAGTTCCCATGATGTCCTGCACACTCCTACTAAGGTCTTGCACACGTTCCATGATGTCCTGCACACTCCTACTGAGGTCTTGCACACGTTCCATGATGTCCTGCACACTCCTACTGAGGTCCTACACACATTCTACGACGTCCTGCACACCCCTACTGGGGTCCTGCACACGTCCCATGATGTCCTGCACACTCCTACTGAGGTCCTGCACACATTCTACGACGTCCTGCACACCCCTACTGGGATCCTGCACAGGTCCCATAATGTCCTGCACACTCCTACTGAGGTCCTGCACACATTCTACCACATCCTGCACACCCCTACTGGGGTCCTGCACACGTCCCATGATGTCCTGCCCACTCCTACTACGGTCCTGCACACGTTCAATGATGTCCTGCACACTCCTACTGAGGTCCTGCACAGGTCCCATGATGTCCTGCACACTCCTACTGAGGTCCTACACACATTCTACGACGTCCTGCACACCCCTACTGAGGTCCTGCACAGGTCCCATGATGTCCTGCACACTCCTACTGAGGTCCTGCACACATTCTACGACGTCCTGCACACCCCTACTGGGATCCTGCACAGGTCCCATAATGTCCTGCACACTCCTCTGAGGTCCTGCACACATTCTACCACATCCTGCACACCCCTACTGGGGTCCTGCACACGTCCCATGATGTCCTGCCCACTCCTACTACGGTCCTGCACACGTTCAATGATGTCCTGCACACTCCTACTGAGGTCCTGCACAGTTCCCATGATGTCCTGCACACTCCTACTAAGGTCTTGCACACGTTCCATGATGTCCTGCACACTCCTACTAAGGTCTTGCACACGTTCCATGATGTTCTTCACACTCCTACTGAGGTCCTGCACACATTCTACGACGTCCTGCACACCCTCAATGGGGTCTTGCACGCGTCCCATCATGTCCTGCCCACTCCTACTACGGTCCTGCACACATTCTACGACGTCCTGCACACCCTTACTGGGATCCTGCACAGGTCCCATAATGTCCTACACACTCCTACTGAGGTCCTGCACACATTTTACGACGTCCTGCACACCCCTACCGGGGTCCTGCACACGTCCCATGATGTCCTGCCCACTCCTACTACGGTCCTGCACACGTTCAATGATGTCCTGCACACTCCTACTGAGGTCCTGCACAGTTCCCATGATGTCCTGCACACTCCTACTAAGGTCTTGCACACGTTCCATGATGTCCTGCACACTCCTACTAAGGTCTTGCACACGTTCCATGATGTCCTGCACACTCCTACTGAGGTCCTGCACAGTTCCCATGATGTCCGGCACACTCCTACTAAGGTCTTGCACACGTTCCATGATGTCCTGCACACTCCTACTAAGGTTTTGCACACGTTCCATGATGTCCTGCACACTCCTACTGAGGTCCTGCACAGTTACCATGATGTCCTGCACACTCCTACTAAGGTCTTGCACACGTTCCATGATGTCCTGCACACTCCTACTAAGGTCTTGCACACGTTCCATGATGACCTGCACACTCCTACTAAGGTCTTGCACACGTTCCATGATGTCCTGCACACTCCTACTGAGGTCCTGCACAGTTCCCATGATGTCCGGCACACTCCTACTAAGGTCTTGCACACGTTCCATGATGTCCTGCACACTCCTACTAAGGTCTTGCACACGTTCCATGATGTCCTGCACACTCCTACTGAGGTCCTGCACAGTTACCATGATGTCCTGCACACTCCTACTAAGGTCTTGCACACGTTCCATGATGTCCTGCACACTCCTACTGAGGTCCTGCACAGTTACCATGATGTCCTGCCCACTCCTACTACGGTCCTGCACACGTTCCATGATGTCCTGCACACCCCTAATGGGGTCCTGCACACGTCCCATGATGTCCTGCCCACTCCTACTGAGGTCCTACACACATTCTACGACGTCCTGCACACCCCTTCTGGGGTCCTGCACAGGTCCCATAATGTCCTGCACACTCCTACTGAGGTCCTGCACACATTCTACCACATCCTGCACACCCCTACTGGGGTCCTGCACACGTCCCATGATGTCCTGCCCACTCCTACTACGGTCCTGCACACGTTCAATGATGTCCTGCACACTCCTACTGAGGTCCTGCACAGGTCCCATGATGTCCTGCACACTCCTACTAAGGTCTTGCACACGTTCCATGATGTCCTGCACACTCCTACTAAGGTCTTGCACACGTTCCATGATGTCCTGCACACTCCTACTGAGGTCCTGCACAGGTCCCATGATGTCCTGCACACTCCTACTAAGGTCTTGCACACGTTCCATGATGTCCTGCACACTCCTACTAAGGTTTTGCACACGTTCCATGATGTCCTGAAAAAAAAAACAAAACATCCCTCTCGCACAGCGTCCTCTTCCGAGCCGGACGTTTAGAGTACACCACCCTAGAGAGCAAGGTATTTGTATGGAGTCCCTAAGAAAACAATGACTGATAACGAGAAAGCCCGTCATTTTTATAAACTAATTTTGAGAGGCTGGTTTCCGAGTTTGAACCGCCGGTTAAGGGCCCGGAAGTCATTATGGTGAGTTCTGCCATTTATTTTCGGCATTCCCATGGCCGATTTTTTGAGCGATTTGGTCCACGCCTTCCAAAAAAATGGAACCCGAGGGAGGGAGGGTGAGGCGGAGGCAGAGGGGGAGGCGGAGGCGGAGGCGGAGGCGGAGGCGGAGGCGGAGGGGGAGGCGGAGGCGGAGGCGGAGGCGGAGGCGGAGGCGGAGGCGGAGGCGGAGGCGGAGGCGGAGGCGGAGGCGGAGGCGGAGGCGGAGGCGGAGGCGGAGGCGGAGGCGGAGGCGGAGGCGGAGGCGGAGGCGGAGGCGGAGGCGGAGGCGGAGGCGGAGGCGGAGGCGGAGGCGGAGGCGGAGGCGGAGGCGGAGGCGGAGGCGGAGGCGGAGGCGGAGGCGGAGGCGGAGGCGGAGGCGGAGGCGGAGGCGGAGGCGGAGGCGGAGGCGGAGGCGGAGGCGGAGGCGGAGGCGGAGGCGGAGGCGGAGGCGGAGGCGGAGGCGGAGGCGGAGGCGGAGGCGGAGGCGGAGGCGGAGGCGGAGGCGGAGGGGGAGGCGGAGGCGGAGGCGGAGGCGGAGGCGGAGGCGGAGGCGGAGGCGGAGGCGGAGGCGGAGGCGGAGGCGGAGGCGGAGGCGGAGGCGGAGGCGGAGGCGGAGGCGGAGGCGGAGGCGGAGGCGGAGGCGGAGGCGGAGGCGGAGGCGGAGGCGGAGGCGGAGGCGGAGGCGGAGGCGGAGGCGGAGGCGGAGGCGGAGGCGGAGGCGGAGGCGGAGGCGGAGGCGGAGGCGGAGGCGGAGGTGAGGCGGAGGCGGAGGCGGAGGCGGAGGCGGTGGTGGAGGCGGAGGCGGAGGCGAAGGCGGTGGTGGAGAACGTTTTTGCGTACTTTTAGAGGTCATAACTTTAGAAAGCGTGGACCAGTGAGGATGAAAATTTGCACACATATATAAGTTCTTACAGCGCATCGAATGGTTTACAGCTCATACCCCTGGTGACGGTATGAATAAGTGAACTCATTGTAGAGCATCCGCGCGGGAAGAGATCAAAGCCAAATCCTGGTGCGCGCTTCGCGCGCACCACAATTTCATGCAAAGCAGTATTAGTTAGAGCCCTAAGGAAAGAACGGAGTAACAGAGGGTTTTTTTTCAATTGCAAAGAGTCCACAAAAGATTTCATTGTCACAACAAACACTGCCTGTGATACTTGAGAGTCGGGGTGATACTCGAAGATTTCGTGTACTTCTGGTGCGCTTTTCTCAATTTCTATGTCATTTTAGTTGTACCCGGGGGCCACTAAATCAATATAGCGAATAATCTCAAAATTGAAATTTATCGTGAACACTGCCTTTGAGTGAAGGTCCGTTAGAACGAAATTTCAAAAATTCGCTACCGGGGATTTCATCTTGAACTGCTCTCGACAAGAAAGGAGTGGGCTTTTACGGGGAAGCAACCTACACTCACTGGTCCTTGACATCTTCCCATTCGCAGATGCCATACGTGGCGGGAGCGCCCGCTCTAGCTGCTTTGCACTCCTCAACGCTCCCTAACGCTGATGGGTACCCGATGTCATAAGAGAAACCGATAATCGTCTCCTGCCTCGTGCTGATTCGATTGTTAACTTTGGACCTGTTCATCAATCACTCGACTCGACTCGTTGGCAGCTCATTTACCACGGTTTGTAGACTCTGTTTCATTCCAAGTGAACTCATGTTTTCGGTTATCACAGCGCGGAGCGGTGGCTTTTTCGTCGAAACCTCCTTATCACTAGTTATATTCCATCGAGGCCCACCACTCCGCTGCTGGTGATAATCGAAATCAACAGGTCATTACGGCTGTACCAGAGCTTACACTCACAAGGGAAGTATAAGAAGCGTAGGTCTGAACGGTAGAAATCCAATGTTATAAGGGAATCTTCACGCATTACATGGTGAAATAGTGTTGGGTACCCGCCGCGAAAGATAGATCCGAAGGAGGTATAAGCTCCGAAAGTTTGCCGACCATCGACCTCCCCCTAGTCCATGAATTGCTAAGCGGTCACGCCAGCAGCATCGACGGCTCAAAGGGAGGAAGGGGCAGTGGTGGGCATATGACCAGGGTTCGAATCTCCCCCAGAGCTGCTTTTTTGCAAATTCACGGAACTTTCATATTTTGATCAAAAATTATATCACAGATGTCATTTTATCCTTTTGCTGCGCGATATAGCCATATCGAAAGTGAAACAGACTCGGGTACAAAGGATTTAAGGTTTTGTTCTCCATCAAAGATTTCCATTGTTTTGGAGAACTTATATGATTTTGAAGTATTAACATCACATATTTTTAACAACCTTATCACTTTATGGGACGCAAAATACATAACCATTTCTTTCACCAATGGTAAATAGGCACATAATGCATCAAACATAAGCAAATTCAGCAACAGGGACAGCGAACGAACGCGATAGGCCCCTGGCAACCTATCTCTTCACAGGGGCCGAGCGCTACTGGGAATTCGAGATCAGTTGGAGTTTCGAAAGGACCCGGACGGATAAGAACGTAGCCGGCCTTAAAGGCATCGTCCACGCCGAAAACCGTATATTATTTTAAACGATCTGAAAATTTAAAATTTTGAAGAGCAATAGTAAAGTGAAATCGCTTGAGCAGTGTTTCGAGTAGGTGAAAAACCCAATGTCTGACGGCAGAACTAAGCTTGTTACGCCAGGCGGTGTTCGTCAAAATCTGCAAGTTTTTCCCCGCCGGCACAAGAGCCTGTATCGCACTTTGATTGGAAAAATAACTCCTTGAGTCGAGAAAGAGAACACAATTCTCCGACATTTGCTGGATGAAAACATTCTCGAAAAATGGAAGTGTTGTTAACGTCGTCATGATATGGGATGTTCCGCTGACGACGTAAAGTTTCTTCGTCTTGAATACACCCTTCAATGGGAAGCGACCACCCGGCTCTGGTAATTGGACAAAGAGCATTTCTCCGACCTTGCCTGATAGGAAAATGAGGGGCATGACGGCCAGTTTACGGGTGGTCGCAGAAGCCGACTGCACCAAGCGCACCGTCTTGTATTACCTATGTATTTGTTCTCGTAACTTGTTCAAAATATGTGGGGTAATACTTCCCAGTCATATAAGTTCCCCAAAACAATGGGAAAGCTTTGATGGGAAACGAAACCTTGGATCCCTTGTACCCGGGTCTATTTCACTGTAGATATGGCTATATCGCGCAGCAGAAGAATTAGATGACATTTCTGATATAATTTTTTATCAAAATATGAAAGTTCCGTGAATTTGCAAAAAAACTTCTCGGGGGAGACTCGAACCCTGGTCCCATGCCCACCACTGCCCCTTCCTCCCTTTGAGCCGTCGAAGCTGTTGATTGGACCGCTTAACGATTCATAGACTAGGAGGAGGTCGATGGTCGGCAAACTTTCGGAGCTTACAACTCCTTCAGATCTATCTTTCGCGGCGGGTACCCAACACTATTTCACCATGTAATGCGTGAACATTCCCATATGACAATAGATTCCTACAGTTTAGACCTACGCTTCTTATACTTCCCTTGTCAGACATTGGGATTGGCGGACCGCCGGCATTGGCTTGGCGAGCAAAAACCATTCCCGGTGTCAAACAGCCATTAGCCGGCGGTCCGCCAAAATCCTGCCAGCGGTCCGCCAGGACGTTGGCAGACCGCTGGCAGTCTCTTGGCTATATATGGCAGCCCGCTGTTGAGCAATCATTTGCCAGCGGTCCGCCAGTCTCTTGACAGACCGATGAGTCGAGGTGGGTCTCTCACAGCAGATCGTTGCGTAGGAGATCGCCTATGCAACGGTCTGAGGAGGGGCACCCACCCCACCTCCCCCCTAGCCGTGGGGACTTGCCCCTCAGCTGCCAAAAATATGCTAGCCTCTGTGGAGTGACCTCAGGTCACCTTCCAGAGCCGGCATCGAAGTGCCGAGTGAACACTCATTGGACTGAATCGCCTTATATACCGGCTAGGCTTATCAATGAAATCAGAGATCAAACTATAACATGTTAAAACGTGAGTAGTCGCCAACTCTCTTGAGTGCCATCCTTGTGACGACTCAGTGTCAAGCGAAGGCCACTGGGCGGTTATGCGTCAGCCGAGTGCCGATTGTTGGATAACTGCGCTTTTATGCGCTCGGTAATTTTGAGGTTTGATTGCCCTTGCCAGCTGAATGCAATTTATCACGCAGCTTTTAGGCAACTGGCACATTTTTGCCAGCGGTCCACCGCTAGCTCTAATTGAAGCCTAGTTTTGACTACAGGTGGTCGCAGAGGCCATGCAAGGGACAACTCTTCCTTTTTCATCGCGCGTAATGGAAAGCCGCTTCAATTGTGATCGCTTCGTGGCAAACGTCCTAGATCGCTGGCTCGCGGCGACGAAATCCTACGTTTTACTGCATCGCTGCTTGAAGAGCGATTCTCAATGGTCGCTGACCATCGCTCCATCGCGGCCAAAATGGCAGCGATGGAGCGATTGCTAGCGAATGACACGTTTCTTCTAATGAGCATTGACCCTTTCGCATGACAAGATCAGTGTTTACTAGTCAAAACATGTGATTGATGAATACCAGCCATTAATTTCACTCATTGATTGAATTTCTTCTATCATCCGCGGGCCTATGCACTAGAACAGAATCGCTGCCGCTGCTACATCGCTGCAGCAGCGGGTGCAAAATCGCTGCGATGAAAAACAGCAGCGATGCAGTCAAAACTAGGCTTGAGGTGCCAAGGATGAGCCAGCTGTCGGTCTCGTAATTGCCAATTGCCAGCTGAATGCCTTTTATCACCCAGCTGTTAGGCAACTGGCACATATTCGCCAGCCGTCCGTCGCTGGCATTAAAGGCAGCATACACGCTCGTATAAGTAATTGAGATAACTACGGAATTAGAAAGGTATGGCACCGAGCACAACGCCCACGGATTTTGAAGCGTCATAAACGATCCACTATGACGCCACACGAGTGAAAAGTTGGTCCCGCCCCTGTATCTGCCCGCCCCCTGTATTTGCGTCCTCCTTCGAAACAGAGGTGAAGAGCGATTCCCACCATCAGTGACGATTGTGGGTGGTAGAATAGGTAAAACAGGTAAACCACAAACGTCGCCGACGGTGGTAATGGCCCAGCACCCCTGTTTTGGTGGCAGACGTGAATACAGGGGGCGGGCAGATACGGGGGCGGGGTCAATTTCTCACTTGTGTAGCGTCATTGTGTATCGTTTTTGACGCTTCAAAATCCGTGGGCGTTGTGTTCGGTGCCATACCATTCTAATTCCGTAGTTATCTCAGTTACGTTTACGAGCGTGTATGCTGCATTTAAATGACATGCCGAGTGTAAGCCAACTGTTGGTCTCGTGATTGCCATTGGCCAGCTAAATGCCAACTACCCTCCGGCTGTTGAGCAACTGACGAATTTTCGCCGGCGGTCCGCTGCTCCCAACGTCTGAGCATAGACATGCTATACCGATGAATACCAGAGGCCATTCCAAAATGCTGTCATTCTAGATTATCAGATGTTTATTCATGTTCCACTATTCATCCTATTATTCGTATGGGTGGAATTTTGGCTTACGAGTGAGTATTGCTGCCGACATGGTAGGGGCCGAGCACGCTTCTTTGCACTACGTTTTCAGGCGTGCTCGCTACCGTGAATATAAGGATACCGATTTGTTCTTACTTTGGATGAGCAAAGTAGCTGTCTTCCCCCCCCCCATCCGCCGTAATCAGAAAGGAGTAGCTTGGAAAAACTCACGTTACAGGCAATGTCCACGATAAAAATCGTTTTCGAGTTTCCACCCAAAGACGAAGGTTTTAGCCCCTTTCAGAGTCTGCCGGACGACGTCGTCCCGCACGTTATAAGAGTGCCGCAGAGCGAGGGGAACTGCGGTGACTCAGACAAACTAGGGATCGGAGCGCCGTAGAATACGTCAGATATGGATCGGGCTGGCGGACAGCCGGTGCACCTGCCGAAAATGCCAGCGCTGGCTTTTGGCCGGCAGGCTGTGCAAGCGCCGGCCTTCTGCCGTCAGCATTATCGAGCGCGTGAAATCACGTCATTGATCAACTTTCTATTCGACTCCTGTCAACTCGACAACGCTTGCTCTTTCTCTTTCGCTGTCCTCTCGTGCATTCACTCTTCAGGTGTTCGTTTTTTTCGCTTGTATAATGTTCCAGTCTGTTTTCGGGTACTAATCCCGTTTTTGAACTTTAACTTGCTGAAAAAACTTTCCAGTTTAACTCTCTTTGCTCATACTAAGCATTTTTGTGGTTTTTGAACAATTGTTGAACGAGACTCGTCACCTGAACGCCGAAGTCTTTTGAAAACCTAGCAGTTGAGCCCCAGGTTCGCTTTCGGCAACGATTGGCAGCAGGGATGTGCGGCAAACGGTTTTGAGATTTCGGCAAACGGCAATCGGCAAGAAAACCCCAAAATGACCGGTAAACGGCAAACGGCAAAAACCTCATCTCTCAGATTCACCCAAAAGTTAATCGCGTGTGCCGCTCTACTTTTTTCCCCTTTTTTCATTACTTTTGTAAACATTTTAATAATTCTTATTCACTCACACAATAGCAGGCCCCGAGCGCAACCGGCTCCGCCTCTCCCCGCCCACTGCAACCGAAACGCAGAGCAGTTGATATTCGAACTTGCGGTGCATTTCGGTTGTGATTGCAACGAGCAGTGCGTTCAGGTTGCTCTCCGAGCCAAATGCGTTGACTGACGCTCGCATTTCGAAATTGTATGAATCAGTTGAAACAAGGAAGAGCATCTGGGCTTTCTGCGATTTTTGAGCGGGATTCTCACTGTTTCTCTTGTGGGGCTTGTAATTGATTTCCTCAGCTTCATTTGTGCTCAATATTGGACCATCCTAGAATTCACTATATTCTTCATATTTGTGCATTATTAAGAAAGTTCTCAAAAAATGAAACGTTAACATGACTTTCCGAACGCATTTTGCAAATATTCATGGAGAGAATATTTCAGATTTATTTAATCGTTTCGAAAAAATGAGAAAAACGAATCGCAAGGATATTTAAATTTATTCATTCCGAAATTTAATCATCCACTCCGAAAAATCCAAAAGTTCGAAATCGGAAAAAAACAATTGATTTGGGAGGGTTTACTGGCTTTAATACTCATTTTGAGTGTCCTAAAATACGATATTCAGCTTATAATCTGTTTCCAAGTGAAATTTATTTCCATTCATCGCGTGCCTTTGCTCCCGTACGCTGCGTATCCTTCTCCCCACACTTTCTCGCTGTCTCTACCCTCGCTCCGCACAAGCGCGCGAGGGAACAGAGTAAATTTGGCTCCGAACCAGATGATTCTTATCCGGTCGCTCTAAAAAAGGCATTAATTTCCTATGGTTAGCGTGTGGATTCCAGGATAAAATCGCATACAATGTCCATTGACATGATCGACATTTCAATTCAGGAGAATAGGCATCAAGCTGCAGAATTCTAAGAAAAAAATTAAGCCTAAAGGCATCGTACGCGCTGAAATCCACTTTCCATTTTTTCTGCTCAGTCCCTTCCTCGGGCCCCTGTGAGAACGTACAACGAGCTTGGCTGCTCAAAAACGTACCATTGTGAGCATAGAGGAAGTGGAAAGTAAGGAATTCCGTCAAAAGGGGCCGGCTCTTCCGTCAGTCATTTGGCACTTTCGCAATATTTGAGCAGAACGTCGCGTCGCTAAGTACAGGGCATGTCTCTGTACGCTGACGCACCGTCGGACGAAAGTGGCATTATCGACTGGAAATTTCTCGTCACACAACGAGCGAGGACGATGTGCAGGGCCCAGGTGAGTATTTTGTTAGTCAGTGCAAGTCAGTGCAGTCAGTGCATTATAGTCTTCGGCGAATTGTTTCCAACGCTGCGCCGATGGACAAATTGTAGAACTGCTCCTTGCGCCATCCGCGTAACTATCCCGAGTCGATGCCGGCGCGAATTTCAAACGATTTGCAGAAGGTTTTTAAAACGGTTCTTTCTTGAAAAGTTAACGGTTTCGAGGGGCTTTTCGCTAACTTTAGTTACTATAGGGGTGTAACAACTCAAAAAGGCTGAAAAACGAGACATGGTTTTCAGCGCGTACGATGCCTTTAAAGGTATGGGTTAGATCTACGGCCTGTTTCCTCAAGAAAAAACGTGTAATTTCAAACCGCGGCTGGCGTGGCGGTTTAAATCTCAATCACCGAGAATTAAACCGCCGAGCGAGCCGTGGTTTAAATTTAAACGTTTTTTCTTGTGGACACAGGCCACAGACCCACCTATCAGAGTAGTGGGTAGTTCCACAATCATGTTCAGTCCGCAAAGTCTCATTTATCACAATCGTAGAAGCGAAGCGGTTGTTTTGAGAATGATTTCTTGATTTTCATAGTTGAATTTTTTGAAAACAACCGCTTCGCTTCTACGATTGTGATAATGAGGACTGAACGGTGAACTGAACTATATTTCATAATCAGCACTAGCTCAGAAAAGGGACAATTAAGGGTCACATAAATCCAAGGAAATTCAGTGGGGTGGGGTAATTTGGTGAATGTGTGGCTTCTTCCTTGAAAAATCGATTAGCTAAAATGAGTGCAATAATCGATCAGCGAAGCGTCTGAACCGCGTCGAGGTATCGATTTTTGCAGTTGCGTTGCTGAAATCGGTTTATAGAAAGCGCCCGGGGCGCAACCATGTACGCTGTATGATGTACTGTGACGTCATCAGCCGTCAGTTGCGCTAAGGGCGCTGCGTGAATCAATCTCGTCTGTAGCACCCGGAGCGCAACGTATGCGGCCTGGATCGCAACCTATGTGGCCCGGAAATTCTCAAATTTTTCACCCAAAGCGCAACATGGACGCGGCTCCGGATGCGTTCTGGATGGGCTCAGAGCCTGCTATCGTCTGAGCAAGGGAGTAGCTCCATTTCAAGGCATCAGATGAACAAAAACAAGGCATGTGGGAAGTCGTGGAAATCAAAGAACTCGCCGATGCAGCTTCGCGAGGAAGCGGCTTCGGCTCTTACAGGCACCGAAGCGGCACTATAGCGGAGTCGTAGCTGCAATGTCATGCCACCCCTGCGCGGCTCCGCGGTAGCGCCGATGCGGCTCCGTGGTAGTGAAGCTGCGGCTCCGCTATGGTGCCGCTGCAGCTCTGCGAACGGTCGCTGCGCTCTGACAAAAATAGGGCCGACTGCGAGTAACTCATATAAAATGAGTCATAATACAAATGGGTGGGCCCACGAACAAAAACACACACCTGCGGTGCTTACGTCCTCTATCTGATAGAGACAGAGGGTATGCTCGTTATTGCGACCTAGGAGATCCGGGGTGTACGTCAAATTCCGGCTATTGAACCAGTAACAATCTCGTTCTACCACACAGAACAGTAAATCGTAGTCGACGCGTGGTCGCTGATGCATTCTCGCGGAGTTCGTGCGGTTCCAACACGGAACTGCCGCATTACTGTCGCGGCGATGTCGCGGCGTTGTCGACCCTCAAGACACTGCAACAGAATCTCCACGGCACAGTAATCATCACGGAGCTGCTGCGGTACTACCGTGGAATCATAGCGGCACAATGGAGGGTCGCGGTACTTTCCTGGCACTGCCGCGATATGCTTACTCAGAGTCCCTGCCCACGTGTGTCGAACAAATGCTTCTGTGTAGCACAAGTGCTGCTTTTTTTTTAGCTGCACTAGAATCTGTCGAGACTCTGGAATAGATCCACTGTCGTGGTCGCGCTTCGTGACTAGTATGAACTAGGCCTTACACCGCATTCCGACGCCACGACGAAACTATGCACTGGGCCTATGTAGCACGCTCGAAAGCAACGATATCAGTACCTTATCAATGATATCTCTGCGCGCACGCAACGTATCCTATGTTTGGGAGCCAAATTTTCTCTGTTCCCTCACGTGCTTGTGCGGGGTGAGGCTAGAGAGAGTGAGTTAGTGAGGGGTTAAGGAGACGCAGCAAGAGGCGCAATGAATGGAAACAAATTTTACTTCGAAACAGAGAGGATCTGGCTTCCTACAAAAGGAACACAGACGATACACTCTTTCAGACAGAACGTGCGGGCGGATCGACATCCCCCCCGCCATCCGCCCGCCAATAACCAGCGATCCGCCCTTGATGCCTCATATGGGTTATTCCGATGTCTATTCTCCGGCCTCTAAGTGATCCTTCGAAGGTGATTTGAAGTCACCTTTCAGGATCGGCCTCGAAATGCCGACTGACCATTCATTGCGATGGAGCGCCTTTTATACCCTTTAGAGACCTTTTATACCCTTTTATACCTTTTAAAGACTTTGGTGTCCGGAAACCGTGATAAGTTCAATCATTGCTGTTTGATTTTTCTGTAATCATTACACTTCTTTCATTATCTTTGATTACCATTTTCTATGTTTATAGGTATGTATTAGATTGAGAATTAGGTCCTTGCGCTTTTTTGTTTGAACTTCTTGGAGATACTTGCTTGGGGACCTGATTGAGACCGAAACTTGTCTTTGAAATGTTAATCCTTGCCCAATATCAAAACTCCAAATCGATCATGTTAGTGAAACATTTGACTGTTCTAAGAACTAGATAATAGCTCCAAAACAGAATCGTGGAATTTCTCCAATTTGGGTCAGTTGTGAGTTTTTTGAAAAATTGCAAATTTTTCGAATACTTTTTGATGCAAAGGCAATAAGGCACCAAACACTACAAGCAAAACAAATAGTTGTTCATTCAGCAACCATCCAGTTTGCGATTTAACGACTAGATTTTTTACAAAAAACTAAGAAAGAAATCGAATTATGAAAAAAAAGTAGTCGATAAATTGCAAAATGAATTTCCCTGACTAGGAAAGCCCTTATATTCACTAAATGCAGTAGACACGATTGGAAAAGTGGAAGAGATAGCGGCGCAAGTGGATTCGTACGGCTCTTATAAGAACGCTCGTGCCTTGGCAAGCGTTAAAAACAAATGTGAAAGATCGTATGTGAACCATGTTGAGCCACCAAAACAGTCATTTCCGTCGATTCTCAATACAGGCTGCTCCCTTCAATACAGGTGCTCCGCCTTACAAATTTAGTGCTTCGATATGATCCTTTTAAATCGTTTTTTGTTCTTTCAACAATACAATCTTTCCAGTCAAGGTCGTGTGAGTCTTATAGCATCGCTTCCTCAGCCACATTGTCGCTATATTCCTTTTTTTCTTAACCGTTCTAGGCCGTTACCTACAATGAACCTTGTAATTTCAACAAACGGACCTCAGATTCGTTTTCAGCACCCTAGATTACCCCTCCATACAGCTTTTGGGCAAAATTAGATTTTTTTCCAAAACACACCAAAAAATGCATCATGGCATTTTGATGAAAAAACCTTTTCCCAATGTTTCAAAAGCGCTCATAAATTCTTTTGACCAGCAGCTCGGGACGAGACAGTGGACAGTTTTTCGGAATCCGTTCGCAAATGTGGAATTTGTTTTCGAAACTTATAAATTTCGGACCTTTTTCTCGGAACTGGACTCGGCGCTTTATTTAAAACGCTCAGTCAGAAAATGCATTATCCATACGTGTTCAATTTCGAGTAAAGTCGCGAGCATGTAAGTATAGCCTTTCTCCCTCATTTAAAACAGGTCGAAGTGATGCTTATCGGGCCTACCAAGTTGAAGTCTTCTTATCAATGTTATATTCTGCCAATACCGATCGCTAAGCTGCTTGCTCCACCCGGGCTAACGTGAGCGAGAAAGGCTTTATATTCTCCGATCCCAAGCACAACTTATTCGAGGAGGGGAGTTGTTCGGTCACGCCTACGAGAATTCGGCCCGAGGAATTAGGAAACAGCGTAACCTAGTGTTCGGACGATTCAGATCTTGAACGAACGAAAATCGAAAATTTTTCATTAGAAAAGAATTCCAACAAACGAAAATCGTAAAAATGTTCGACGAAATCTGAAAAAAAATGTTTGACAAAATTTCGAACGAACCAAAACGAACAAAAAATTTCGAAAAATCTTACGAAATTCTTTCGAAAATTTTGTTCATGTACAATCATACTGTCCCCTGCCCTGTCTTTACTGCCCACAACCCCGTTACTTTTTGATATTATCCTATCAATTACTCGAAGCCATTTCATCACTGACGCGAAGGCCTGTCGTTGCCCCTCCGAGTATCTGAGCCAATGAGTCTGTTCCTCTGGTATTATTTTTGGATCGCGTTGATCTGAAACACGCTGCGGTTATTATTGTTCAGTTTATTGATTATTTAAAAGCAAGGTCCGTTCAAGTTTTTCCAGTATCGAATTTTGGATTAGATAGATTGAGCTGGCTAAGTTGATCACCGTCTGGACGCTTGACAAGCTATTAGTTCTTACTCTCGAAAAAAAAACAGCTTTGAAGTAAAGGATTACGGTGTTCACAGCATGATAATCATGGCCAGTAATGTTTCACTGACGTGGCTGGAATAACTTAAAGAAGACCATGGTTTCCGCAGTTTTGGCTCGTTCATTAAGATTATGTACCTGTAGCACACGCTCCGATTCAGCGGGAAATATTGAGATCGAAATTCTACTCGGACCCTGCCTCTAAGTAATTTATGTGGTTGAACTTGCTGTTTTCTATATCTGGACTTTGCTTCAATTATACGTTTACATGAAAATGTAATAAACTTATTACATTTCTTGTTTCTAGTACCATCGTGGGACAATAGTAGAATGTGTATGCAATGATGCACTCATTGCCTGTTGCACCATTCTCATCTACTGCAGCGTTCGCCTTCGTTCCAGCATTCGTTTCGTAAGGCAGCTAGCTGCGCTGGGAGCTAGCTGCCCAGCGGAACGGCTGCGGACGAGTTAAGTTCCGAGGAAGACGGCGAACCTTTCGGGCTAGAATTGCCGTTTGACGGCTGCGAACGAGTTGTATTTCGGGGAAAACGTGGAACGTTTCTGGCTGGACCGGCCGTTTGACGGTTACAAACCAGTGGTCTTTTGGCGAAAACGGCTAACGTTTCGGACTAGACTTTGCGGGCAAAACGGCTGCGTACGCGCCATCTCTCGGGCTGAGTGCCAGAGCTTTCGGACTGGAAATTGTCCGTCAAACGGCTGCAAACGCCAGACATGGCGGAGAGAACGGCGGAATTTTCGGGTCGACCCCGCCTCTTTTGAGTTTTGTTACGCTCGCGGTCTGCCGAAAGGATGTAGTTCGGCAGCCGTACGAAACGCCGTCCTGTCTGAGTTGCTCCGTTCTCTCCTTCGAATCCTAACTAATACTGTTTTGCACGACATATTCTTCCATCCTCGATTGTCCCCACTATTTACCGGTCACAACCATCGAGAACTCTATCATTCTACCAAACAGGCCAGAACGTGCCAGGCCAAAATCAGGCATTTAGTGCGCTTCTGCCGCTGCTTCGTATTTTGAATAACAATTGGAAGCCTACGCACTGTTTCTGGAGGAAACTGCAGAACACAAATCATCGTTGAGAAGGCTTTTAAGCGATAATGAGAACAGCCTGTGAGTTAGCTGTTGTATGTTTTTTCCTTCTCGAAAATACGGGAACTGTTTGAATTCTTTATGACAATTTCTCCATCTATAGCGCAAGAGGGATTATTACTACCACGTGTCCTGAAATTGTTTCAGAAGCGCGAATTCATTAATGGATTGTACAACGTCGAATATAACATCAAGAGAAGGATATACGCCGACACCTACGGCATTTGCTGTGATTAGAGCTCAAATTGCCTAAAATCGTCGGAGTCCGCGGTTATTTTTATGACAATGTTGTTGTTGTTTATATACGTCGATGAGGAAGATAAAAGTTTTTGAGCATTCGACGCTTCTTATCACATTGTGGATTTCTACTGCAACATTAATAGAGGCTCCGAAAGTTGCCGTAGGAATGAAAGGCTCGGAGCCGGCGTCGACGGTGGTAGCAGAAGCACCTGAAGGTGCGGAAGCAAGGCACCGAAGGCGGTTGCAGGGGCTATTTGAAAGAGCAGGAACAGGGACAGCAAAGGCGGCTGCAGGGCACCTTAAAGAGCCGGAGCGGGGGAACGAACGCGGCCGCAGGGGCACCTTAAAAGGGCTGGAGCAGAGGCGCCGAAGGCGGTTGCAGGGGCACCTTAAAAGGGCTGGAGCAGAGGCGCCGAAGGCGGTTGCAGGGGCACCTTAAAAGGGCTGGAGCAGAGGCACCGAACGCGGCTGCAGGGAGGCTTTGAAAGGGCTGGAGCAGGGGCACCAAAGGCAGCAGCAGGTTCATTGAAGGCAGCAGCAGGGGAAACGACTCCGCCCACTTTGGCTGTCGAAGCCCACGTCCTCGACCGCTCCGACGGCCGTCGGACGGGTTTCCGATCCCCAGTTTGCCTGAGGAACAACCGTCAGTTCCGACTCTTCAGTACAAAATATATGGCGAAGCCAACACGTTTTGACCCGCCATAACTTGCTCCAACGTCGTGTCAATGGTTTCACCGCACTGCGACGTCTGTCGGCCGACACCGCAGTGCAGGCCGCACTGACGCCGCAGCCCTACCTACCTGACGGCGTCGTCCGGCAGACTGTGAAAGACGCTTTAGAGTCTGACTGTTTCATCAGTGAAGAAAGAATCATGAAAATTGCTTCGAAACATCCAAAATCAGCCGTTCTTCTTGAAAGCCACATTTCAACGGTGGATCAGTTGCGCGGGCATGGGCCTGAAGTAGACAGCGTGCAAATGCGCCCCAATGCTAAAACTCAGCCGCGCTCGCGCTCCAATGCTAATGTCGAAGCAGGCCAAACTGTTCCTCGGAAAACCCGACCGCGAGCGGAAGGGCTAGCGCGAGCGGACTTCGGAGCCGTATGGAGTTCTTTCGGGCTCGTTTTCAGTCGTTCTTTCGACCCCAGGGCTCCAATGAGGCCCTGAACTTTCGATTTCAGGCTAAAACCCGAGGACGAAATTTCTCGTGGACACTGCCTTGAAAAGAAACGGCTCATGGGGAAAGATCAAGGTGCTATTCTTGTTTAGATGGGGGACCCAAGATTCAGGCATAGATTCTTATTTGAGGAATGCGAAATCAACCGTGTTCGAATCTCGAAACCTATACTGATAACGATAGCAGTATGTTGAGAATTGAGTGGGGATCAAACCAATTCCTAGCGAATACTCTCCCTGGTGAAATTGTCACTCAGACAATGTGATTGCCAAGTTGATAGGTAAATGAGGGAGAGACAAACGGCGAAAACAGAGAAAGGGATTTGCTTTCAACAACGAACTATCCGTTGCTATGCCATTAACGCACTCGCGCACCAAAATTTCACTCTATTGTTCCGTTGTATGTCACATCGCGTGATTCCAAATGACAGCTCGTTATTTCATCCGTTGCACTCCATTTCTCCAGAGTTCTCACACTGTGATTCTCCACGCAACTCGTATCGCGTACAGCTAGCCTATGGCCTTGCAAATTTTCATTCACCCACAATATTGTTTCTAAAATAAGTGATCACATACCGATTAGGGCAAGGTGCTCCTTCCACTAATTTGAACTGAAAGGTATATTGCTCTAGTGAAGGATATTAGCCTGGCAAGCCAAATCCAACTTGTCACTAGTGTGTAATTTATGAAGTTATGTGACAAGAAAATGACCGCAGAACCATTGTTTTTCTTACCAGTATCTACGTACATGCTTTACTAGTTCAACAGATTTACTTTGACAGATTTCTGCAATTGGTCGATGCAAGATTGAAATTTTCGTCATGAAAGACACAATTGCCACATTTTCCTAGCCGATGAGAGTTGCTACATAACATAGGGCCATCATTTTCGATATGGATTTTCGGTAGCTGATTCAACGCTTTGAACGAAAAACTGTGTTCCGTGGGCACCAATGTTGAGGTGGACCTTTCTCAGCCCACAGTAGGCACGGACGCAGCGCGAAATTGACACGGCAAACTCCACCTTCTTGGCTTAATTGAGGTCGGGCGAAGTTGGACTCCGCTCATGGCTATTTACGAACGTCGCGGCCAGGGATGTGCGGAAAAAATATTTTTGGAAACAGAAAACAGAAAACAGAAAATCTAGTTCGACAGAAAACAGAAAACAAAAAAATCTCCAAAAATGGGCAGAAAACAGAAAACAGAAAACTTTCCAAAATCAATAGAGTGTGTTCAGCGTACACTAAACAAAATTTTTCAAAACATTGAACCTTTTTTATACATTTTTCGAGTGATCTATGCTTCTTTCGTTGAATTTTCAAAACCTTACAGTTGGCCAGAGCAAAAAGTATAGACGCTCAAGAATTGCAGATTATGAGTGCGATGAGATGACAAATGTTCATCGAACCTTCTTTTTCCCAGGCAATAAAAGCTCGATTACTTTATTAGAAGCTCGATACATATGTATGTCTGTGCAAGGAGTACGTATTGAAGTCGGAGCGAGATTTCCGATCCTGAGTGTACATATTTTGATACTTATTGCGGGATAACTGCTGGTTTGAACACTGTACTACTCCTCAGAGCTGAAAGTCACGCCCGTATTGCGCGCCTGAGCTGTTAGAGTATAAATGACCAGACGCGCCTTTCGCTCCACCGTTGAGAGCCTCTCGTACCTCTGTGGCAGAATTATCATCTGCCTCATAGGCTCACGTTCAATTTCTTGGCTCTTCATCTCAACTGAATTCTGTGCCATCTGCGTTGCAGTGAATTAAAAACACGTATTTAGAGTTTTGCGTGCACCCCGCTCTACTAAAGCGGGTACGCTGGGGAGCGGGTATTCGTAGAGGCTTGACTCTGAGAGAAATCGCTGCTGCGGCTCCGCGATAGTGCAGCTTTGACGCATTCAGGCACCAAAGCGGCACTATCGCGGAGCCGCGGCGGCACTACCGTGGTGCCATAGCGAGCACCCGACAGCACCGCTTCGGTTCCGCTATAACGCCGCAGCGGCTTCGGGAGAGTGTCTGATATAAAGTTATTTAAACATTATAAGACAACTAGAGGGGGTCTAATTGTAAGAACAAAAATTCGCACCTGCGGTTGCTACGTCCTTTGTTTGATAAGGACAGAGGTTACCGCCGCTCTTGCGCACAAGGAAACACGGAATGTCCCTCAAACTTGGGTATATTGAACCGGCGAAAGTTTCGTTTTACTCGCGAAGCCGACGCGGTTCTAACGCGGAGCCGCTGCGGCACTATCGTGGCGATGTCGAGGCTCCAGCACGGCAGCAGAATCGTCTGATCACGGAGCCACTGCGGCACTATCGCGGAACTATCGCGGCACAGTCGAGGATCGCGGTACTTTCGCTGACGCGGCAAATTTTCTCAGAGGAATGGGTTTCGTGCTTATTTAGTGGCTTGCGAGGACCAGCCGAGTTCCCAATGAGTGCCTTCATCTCCCTACATGAATCTGTTACCAATTGAAGGATCCCGGAGGATTGGTTGGTTTGGTTCACCTCGGCGAGGATCGAACCCGGCCGTGTACAGCGAACAACACCGTTTCCTCCCACAACGCCACACGTTCCCTAATGGATAACCACTACAGCAAGATAAAAGTGTCTAGCGTGGTACAACTGCAGAGAGCCTGGGTGAAGTACAGCCTCACCCAATCCGCTCAGCTTCGAAAAATCCAAAAAAAACAGTCCTGCTGCAAATCGCGGTACACGTTTTTTTTCTGTTTTCTGTCCAATTTTCGTCTATTTTTACAGAAAACAGAAAACAGAAAAAATGGCCAAAAATGGGCAGAAAGCAGAAAACAGAAAACAGAAAATTCCGCACAACCCTGGTCACGACGCTGTTGAAACTCTTATGCACTGCGAACTCCCTAGGCCTAGGAGGGTCGACCATGGTTTATTGCTCTGCCGCGGCAGCGACGCTGAGCTGCAGTGGAGACTAGCTCCAACAGGCATGTAACAGGTATACCATTTATAAAGAACTCAGCATCTCGGACATCGTAAGAAGCAATCGCTCGAACTGCGAGCCTTCGTCGCTACAATGAAAGTCTCCCTCTCTCAAATGTGGTTGTGAGAAGCTCTTTACGGGTGCCCAGAACTTTGATACGGACACAACTTGAAGACAGCATACACGCTCGAAAAAGATATGAATTTTATACCATAAATCGAAGATTTAAAGCTGGTTAGCATTGGAAACTAGCGAAACACCCGACTAAAATGCGAAATAAAGTAGTAAAGGGTTGTTTTTGTATCGAATCGGGAGTGGACGAGTTACACCGCAGCGCATACAGTAGGGTGAAATAGCGAAACTAGCGACAAACTGATTCAGATAGCGAGCCTAGTGAAGTTGTTCGGCCTGTACTAGAAGGCTTTCGTTGTTGGAAGCACAAAACTAGCCAAGATGACCGAATTCGAGCGATCAATTCGGACGAGTTTATCTTCAGGGCCGGGATTTGCGAATAGAATGGGAGGAGACTAGGCGGAGACTACATGTTTTGGTGTTTCAATAAGGCTCGAATACGATAACTTTGACTTGTGTTTAACTCTTTCAACTAGATACGTAAGCGTTTGATTGGAAGCCGTTAGACCCAGTTGACATCCCTATCTCAACCACTTTTGCGAGTGTTTATGCTTCAGAAGCGGAGCGGTTGGATATGACAAAACAATGGAACGGTAAGGGGGGTTCGACATGATCGACCGATGCACTCATTGCTCCCCCCGGTCTCAACTGACTGAGAAGGACAACCAGTGGAGCATGGGTGGCGAAAAATAACAGTGCGGGCAGAGTCGTTCGCCAGTCAGTGCGTTTCGTCGAAGACATCAATATATATTACCGACCCAAGCTGCGGGAAACTACACCGAATTGTGGTGAGCGCGAAGCGCTCACCAGATTTGGCTTTGATTCGCCATCGCGCAACCCCCTGATCTCAGTATCAGGGTCCAGAGTGAACGTAGGAAGTCCGTTCTTTTTGCATTTAATATACTTGAGAAAGTTGAATAACTGTTCAAAAAATGGTCTGGAATGGTTACCTGAGATGCGAGAAAAATTGTCAAAACCACGTGATTTTGGTCGAAAAAAGGGTTCATCTCCTTTTTTTTCAGTTGGCGTACACGATCTTGTTGGAACACTTATCGTTGAGCTAGAAAGCTCATTTTTGGCCAGAAAGTTTGTTATGATTGCCGTTAGCTTCTGACAAAATTTGAAGTTGGTAGCTCAATTTTTGCGGGACCTCAAAATTGAGGGTCAAGTGAGACAAAAACAGGTAAACATGTTATTATAAACCATCCGACGTTTACTCATTCGTAAAAATGATCTAATGAAATAAACACCGTCACTGATAGGCATTTGTTTAGGATTGAACGCTTCAATCAATACGGCGGGATCTTGGATGTATTTTTTAGAACGCCCCACGGTGTGAATCAGAAGAAATCCACAGAACGCCTTAGATAGTGTGCGGGACCCCAGTAGGAGTGCGCAGAACGCCGTAGAAAGTCTGTGGGACCCAAATAACAGTGCGTCGGACGCCGTAGAAAATGTGTGGGACCCAAATAACAGTGCGTAGGACGCCGTAGAAAATGTGTGGGATCCAAATAACAAAGCGTCGGACGCCAAAGAAAGTGTGTGGGACGCAAATGAGAGTGCGTCGAACGCCGTAGAAAGTGTGCGGGACCCAAATGAGAGTGCGTAGTACGCCGTAGAAAGTGTGTGGGACCCAAATGAGAGTGCGTCGGACGCCGTATAAAATGTGTGGGACCCAAATACCAGTGTGTCGGGCGCCGTAGAAAGTGTGTGGGACCCAAATGAGAGTGCGTCGGACGCCGTAAAAAGTGTGTGGGACCCAAATGAGTGTGCGTCGGACGCCGTAGAAAACGTGGGGACCCAAATAAGAGTGCGTCGGACGCCGTAGAAAGTGTGTGGGACCCAAATGAGGTGCGTCGGACGCCGTAGAAAATGTGTGGGACCCAAATGAAAGTGCGTCCGGACGCCGTAGAAAGTGTGCAGGACCCAAATGGGTGTGCGCAGTACGCCGTAGAAAGTGTACGCGACCCAAATGAAAGTACGTTGGACGCCATAAAAACTGTGAGGTGACCAAGTGGAAGTGAGCAAGACACCGTAGAAAGTTTGCGGGATCCAAATACAAGCACGCCCATGCCGATAATTTTTTCCGCAGGGCTACCGTAATCATTCTTGAACAAAACATGATAACGAACGATAACACACGCTCATAACATGCGGGATATAAAAGGGGAGAGGAGCGGTATGCAGTCATTCACACACCGCTCTCTTCGAGAAGCCACTGGGAAGTGGCTGAGGAGGTCGAAATTGTGCAAAGATGATGGTTGGCTATAACGATGTGCTCATATCCAGGCTGACACTTGAAAAACTTCCGAAGGAGGGTTACTTTAGCCCTGCGGAAAAAATGATCGGCAGGAGCGTGCTTGTGACCCAAATGGGTGTGCGCAGAGCGCCGTAGAACGTGTGCAGGACATCAGTGCGAGCGTGCAGGACGTCATAGAAGGGGGGGGGGAGGGCAGGGCATCAGTGGGTTTGCTTTGAATTAACACCACCAGGCATACACCATGTTAGAAAGGAAACCTTCAGGAAAAATAAATGAAATTCCTGAAAGTTTAGGTTCCTGGCAAAAGTAAAGATTTGGCATGACCGTTTTTTCGAAATTTTAGAAATATACTCAGTTAAAAGGGGAAGGTGAAGAAAAATGGAAAAAGTTTTGAAATATTCCTGAGAACGATTTGGCGTAGAATAATTTGATTTTTAGGAAATGTAATGAAATAGTTGAAAGTATGATTTGGCAGTCGAGTTTGAACCAACTATTTACAAGAGTTGTGCGAAACGAGAGATCGCATTGTATGAGCTTATCGGTAGAACATATCAAAGCAAAATCACGCGTGATAAGGCAAGCAGTAAAAGCTCGTTTGTGAGCTGGAATGCCGCGATCTTCACGTATTAAGTGAAGTAAAATCAAGTGTTTGTTTCATATCACGCGTGATTTTGCTTTGATATGTTCTACGTATAAGCTCATACAATGCGATCTCTCGTTTCGCACAACTCTTGTAAATAGTTGGTTCAAACTCGACTGCCAAATCATACTTTCAACTATTTCATTACATTTCCTAAAAATCAAATTATTCTACGCCAAATCGTTCTCAGGAATATTTCAAAACTTTTTCCATTTTTCTTCACCTTCCCCTTTTAACTGAGTATATTTCTAAAATTTCGAAAAAACGGCCATGCCAAATCTTTACTTTTGCCAGGAACCTAAACTTTCAGGAATTCGAGAATGATTCTACGTCGACTGCACATTTGTATTGTGTACGGCTGAAGTCAAAACACGCCGTGACTGAGCGCCCTGTGTCTTGACGCTGTGACGTCCCGGCGTCAAAGCTAGCGGGTAGCAACATTTTGTCGCTTGCGTCGCGTTTAGCAGTCGATGCTGGTTTCAGGTTTAGAGTGTCGAAAAGGAGCCACAATTTTACTGTTCCCCAGTATTTCTGGCCTAGTAAGGTTTGATGTGTTTAGAGCAGAAGTGGAAATGACATGTCACAATCACGCCAAGAATTTCGTAGTTGTGACTTTCTGTCTTGCTCAATTGTATTCTTTTGTTTGTTAAAGGCAGGCGACACCACTAACAAATCGCCTTCCTGAGACTTTCCATGGGGTGCACTTATTATTCTCCGGCCACTACATCAAATCAACCTAAAATTAGATAGTGAATTTGAGCACAGTCAAGGGTGAGCCAGTAAATTTCCAGAACTTCTTCTACTTTTTGATGTGAAATTCGACACTTTTCGAGTAGCAATATACCAGGTTGTTCAATAAGATATGTCGTTCGATAGGAAAAACATAATTTCATGGTTCAGAATACACTTTACTATTCAGTATAATCTCCCTGAACATTAAAACACTTTTCACCTTCACCACACCAAACAAATTTTTTCAGTGCTGGAAACAAATGGAAGTCGCTATGGCCAAATCTGGTGAATACGGTAGATGCCCCAACAATTTGAACTTTAATTCATGGAGTTTAGCCATTGTCAAAATGCTCTTGTGACACGGTGCATTGTCCTGATGAAAAAGGATTTTTCTCTTCTGCAAACAGGGTCTTTTTTTCACGATTTTTTCCTTCAACTGGTCCAAAAGTTGTAACAATATTCAGAATTAATTGTTTTACCAGTTTGCAAGTAATCCTCAAACAAAATCCCTCTTGCATCCCAAACAACTGATGCCATGCCCTTCTTGGCCGATTTCCGGACACAAACTCGTTTCGTGTCCGAACAACCAGGTTCACACCACTCTTTAGCCCCTTGTTTTGATTCAGGATCATGGAGATAGACCCAATCCATAGTGATGAATCGACGCACAAAATCCACTTTATATTTTTAAAACGCTCCAAATGTTGCTGAGAAAGTCGCATTCGAATGTGTTTTTGTTCCATGGTTAGCTAATGCGGCACCCATTGTGCACACAGCTTTCTAAAACCCAAAATTTCACTTAAAATATTGCTCACACTGCCTAATGAGATGTGTATAACCTCTACTAAATCTTCCTCAGTCGACCGACGGTCTTCCAAATCCATATCCTGTATTTTGGCTATGATTTCTAGTGTGGGAGGGGGACTTTAGGACAAAGTCATTATAGGATGGAGTAATTATACGCCATCTCGCGCCTCTTCAAAGTTGCCAACAGCAATCTTCCTCCCGAGTCTCTGCGAGAGACATTAGGCAGCGAAGATCTGGCCGCGGCGGGGAGGGCTGAGGCTCGGACGAGTTTTACAGGCGCCCTCCACGACGAAGGCTGCTTATCGCCCCTCACGACTGGACCACAGAAGGGAACCAATTCCTCGCCAATATTGATTACAGGAGTGGTAGAGATGGTTTATTACAATCACGCTTGAATCATTACATCATAAGACCTCAAAAGGGTCCCTTTGGAAACTAAATTATTCCTTCATGGCCACCTGATCATCTTTTTTGAATAAAACAAGCAGATACAGTACACATGCACACGAGTTACCTGTTCAGGATAAGTTTTGACCAGATGTGTGCATTTACCGTTTGCCGATTAGCCGGATTTACCGGTATTTGATCCTGAGAGCAGTTCTCTGGGCCCGCATACGGGAAGGAGGAAAAATCATCGAATATGACTACGAGCCGATTTATTTGGTACAAATTTAGGACCCCAAGGCGCTTGCCCTCCATTGATTTCAAAAACGATTTCAGGCTCTGAAATTTTGTACGTTTTGAAAGAGAGGTTTATAGAAAAGAAAAAACCACAAAGGCTGCCTAGGCACGCACATATGTCTACGGAATGAGATTTGAAACTTGTCACCCTTTTTAAAAAAGCACCCTGTTATTCCCACAAGTTTCTTACTCATTTTTCACGGCTTTGTTATCAAGAAGATTAACCGAAGTGTTCCTCTACCCGACAAACCTCGAAACGTTTTCGTAGCAAGCCAAGTAAAAAGTTTCGGTAAGAAATTTACCGAAAAAAAATACCGCACAAAAAAAGGTTGCGACCAAATTTTCCATAAAACGTGAAAATTGCCTGCATGGAAAGTTACGACTGGAAATCAGAACCGAATCTTACGGTAACATGTGAAGTGAAAATCAAGTATTTTAGTCGTAACCGGAAGTCATTAAATCCATAGAATCTCTTTTCTAAATATTGGAAAATGTATTCCAAGCCAAGAATAAAACGTGCTGTCTAGCCTGACATTATTTTTGTTACTATTTTATGTACCGCCTTCCATCTCTTTTCATTTCTTTTTTTTCATTCAATTTTCACATTTTTCATTCCACCACTTCGACTAGGTATGCATTTTACCAATTTTATCATATTCATTTTATTTCATATGTATATGTTATTTCAATCAATTAAATATTTTCAACCGTCTTATTGCACTCATATTCTGTACCCTTTCATCTGATAAATACTCAGTCGTTCTTCGGGATACCCTTCTACAACCAAATCGACAAGAGAATAGGCCTCTGATTTTCCCAATGGCGAAGCGGTTAGCTTGGGTCAGCTAAGCGTAAGCACTCTCCTTTCATCTCCGATGCGAAGGCACGTTCCTTCGTCGCGCCGCGAAGAGCTGGTCGTAGCGCGACGTCTGCGGGAGATAATTAATTGGGGGAGTCCTTGCTCCCCATTGGCAAACTATGAGCAGGTGCGAACCATCGTTAGCGAGGTGTGCTATAATCGTTTTGTCCTAAAGTCCACCACCCTCTGGTGTTGATGCGCTTTTCGGACGTCCTTCACGTGGATCGTCTTCAAGGCTTGTACGACTACGTTTAAACTCGGCAACCCATCTTTCTACTCTTATAATTGTAGGTGAACAATCACTTTTAACACTAGTTCGTGAATTTCTTTTGGTGCTACACATTTCAAAAATAAGAATTCTGTCACTGCACGACATTCCATTTTTTCCATTGCTGTGACACGGCGACACTTAATGGCTCGTAAACAAAGAATGAATTTACAGATTGAAATGAAACTTCACATGCGTTCATATGAAGAGTGTACCAACAAAACAAAAAAAAATTTGGGCTAGTAGCAACGCCCACTCTTATCGAACGACAAAGCTTATTGAACAACCTGGTATGACGTTAGATAGAAAAAGGTTGAGCGAATTGTGTTGTTAGTATCTCTTTGGCATATACATTGAATCTTGGGTTATCCCGTCCGAGCTGTTGGTTCCAAGAAATCATAAGCATTTTCGAAGCTTCACAAAAATTCAATCAAAAGGAACTCTTACAGCCTGTATATACCAGAACGTTCACCTCGTTGGAAACACCATGAATGTATTCCGTGATTTCAACCTGAGGCAAGTTTGAGGTGGCGTAGCGATAACTGGGTTCGAAACCGTATCCCTAGTGTTGCTCGACCCTGGAGTGGTGCGAAATGGTTTCCTGCTTCCCATGCAGTGCTCCTTTCTTTCGAGGTAGCACCTCGAAAACATCGTGGTTTCGGGCATGCTCGTGAGCTCGCTGAAACTGGCAGTATGCGCTGCATTCTTGCGGGGTGGGCACACGACGAAACAGCGCAGAGTTGGTGGAGACTCGAGACACTCCCAGTTCCGTGAAGAAATAGTGGTGCGGAGGACTTTTTCGTCAATCATGCGAGGTCGTCCAACATTGGATGAGCGACAGTCAGCTGTCGACAGCCTGCTGGCTGCAGTCGCAGCGCTCGGTCATCCTGACCGCACATCTATACCTCCGTAGTGACCTGTTGATTTCGATTATCACCAGCAGCGGAGTGGTGGGCCTCGGTGAAATATAACTAGTGATAAGGAGGTTTCGACGAAAAAGCCACCGCTCCGCGCTGTGATAACCGAAAACATGAGTTCACTTGGAATGAAACAGAGTCCACAAACCGTGGTAAATGAGCTGCCAACGAGTCGAGTCGAGTGATTGATGAACAGGTCCAAAGTTAACAATCGAATCAGCACGAGGCAAGAGACGATTATCGGTTTCTCTTATGACATCGGGTACCCATCAGCTTTGGGGAACGTTGAGGAGTGCAAAGGAGCTAGAGCGGGCGCTCCCGCCACGTATGGCATCTGCGAATGGGAAGATGTCAAGGACCAGTGAGTGTAGGTTGCTTCCCCGTAAAAGCCCACTCCTTTCTTGTCGAGAGCAGTTCAAGATGAAATCCCCGGAAGCGAATTTGTGAAATTTCGTTCTAACGGACCTTCACTTAAAGGCAGTGTTCACGATAAATTTCAATTTTGAGATTATTCGCTATATTGATTTAGTGGCCCCCGGGTAGAACTAAAATGACATAGAAATTGAGAAAAGCGCACCAGAAGTACACGAAATCTTCGAGTATCACCCCGACTCTCAAGTATCACAGGCAGTGTTTGTTGTGACAATGAAATCTTTTGTGGACCCGTTCTTTGCAATTAAAAAAAACTCTCTGTTACTCCGTTCTTTCCTTAGGGCTCTAACTAATACTGCTTTGCATGAAATTGTGGTGCGCGCGAAGCGCGCACCAGGATTTGGCTTTGATCTCTTCCCGCGCGGATGCTCTACAATGAGTTCAATTATTCATACCGTCACCAGGGGTATGAGCTGTAAACCATTCGATGCGCTGTAAGAACTTATATATGTGTGCAAATTTTCATCCTCACTGGTCCACGCTTTCTAAAGTTATGACCTCTAAAAGTACGCAAAAACGTTCTCCACCACCGCCTCCGCCTCCGCCTCCGCCTCCGCCTCCGCCTCCGCCTCCGCCTCCGCCTCCGCCTCCGCCTCCGCCTCCGCCTCCGCCTCCGCCTCCGCCTCCGCCTCCGCCTCCGCCTCCGCCTCCGCCTCCGCCCCCGCCCCCGCCTCCGCCTCCGCCTCTCCGCCTCCGCCTCCGCCTCCGCCTCCGCCTCCGCCTCCGCCTCACCTCCGCCTCCGCCTCCGCCTCCCGCCTCCGCCTCCGCCTCCGCCTCCGCCTCCGCCTCCGCCTCCGCCTCCGCCTCCCGCCTCCGCCTCCGCCTCCGCCTCCGCCTCCGCCTCCGCCTCCGCCTCCGCCTCCGCCTCCGCCTCCGCCTCCGCCTCCGCCTCCGCCTCCGCCTCCGCCTCCGCCTCCGCCTCCGCCTCCGCCTCCGCCTCCGCCTCTGCCTCTGCCTCTGCCTCTGCCTCTGCCTCTGCCTCCGCCTGTGCCTGCCCCTGCGCCTGCGCCTCCACCTCCGTCCGTCGAAAACAATTTTTTTGGAAGGCATGGACCAAATCGCTTGAAAATTTCTGACTAGAGGTAATCGGCCACGGGAATGCCGAAAATAAATAGCAGAACTCACCATAATGACTTCTAGGCCCCTAACGGGCGATTCAAACTCGGAAACCGGTCTCACAAGATTAGTTTATGAAAATGATGGGGTTTTTCGTTATCAGTCATTGTTTTCTTAGACTCCACATCAACACCTTGCTCTCTAGGGTGGTGTACCTTAAAGGCCGGCTCGGAAGAGGACGCTGTGCGGGAGGGATGTTCTTGAGCGCAGAGCGTAATCGTTACATGCGCACCATCAATAAGAAGGCATCGTAGGGTGTGCTGAAGTGTCTGTTGACTATGTGATACCTCAGTAGGGGTGTGCAGGACGCCGTAGATTGTATACAGGGCCTCAGTAGGAGTATGCAAGACATCATCGAACGTGTGCAGGACCTCAGTAGGAGTGTGCAGGACATCATGGAACGTGTGCAGGACCGTAGTAGGAGTGGGCAGGACATCATGAGCCGTGTGCAGGACCTCAGTAGGAGTATGCAGGACATCGTGGAACGTGTGCAGGACCTTAGTATGAGTGTGCGGGACATCATGAGACCTGTGCAGGACCCCAGTTGGGGTGTGCAGGACGTCGTGGAATGTGTGCAGGACATCAAGGAACTTGTGCAGGACCCCAGTAGGGGTGTGCAGAACGTCGTAGAATGCGTGCAGGACCGCAGTAGGAAAGTGCCGGAAATCATGGAACGTGTGCAGGACCCTAGTAGAAGTGTGCAGGACGTCATGAAATGTGTGCAGGACCTTAGTAGGAGTGCGCAGGACATCATAAAAAGTGTGCAGGACCCCAGTAGGGATGAGCAGGACTTCATGGAATGTGTGCAGGACCTTAGTAGGAGTGTGCAGGACATCATAAAACGTGTGCAGGACCCCAGTAGGGATGAGCAGGACTTCATGGAATGCGTGCAGGACCTCAGTAGGAAAGTGCAGAAGATCATGGAACGTGTGCAGGACCTCAGTAGGAGTGTGCGGGACATCATGGAACGTGTGTAGGATCCCAATAGAGGTGTGCAGGACATCATGGGACGTGTGCAGGACCCCACTAGGCATGAGCAGGACGTCATGAAATGTGCGCAGGACCTTAGTAGGTGTGTGCAGGACATCATAAAAAGTGTGCAGGACCCCAGTAGGGATGAGAAGGACTTCATGGAATGTGTGCTGGACATCAGTAGGAGTGGGCAGGACATCATGAAGCGTGTGCAGGACCCCAGTAGGGATGAGCAGGACGTTATGGAATGTGTGCTGGATCTCAGTAGGAGTGTGCAGGACATCAAGGGACGTGCGCATGACCTCAGTTTAATGTTCAGGACAACGTATGCAAGCCACGCCTCCGAATCAACAAGAACGATAGTTAAGTGCGCCAGAACATAGCTACCTTAATATCACTCGAGTTGGCTCTAAAAGTTCTGACTCCGAATTCGCTACATCTTCCCCACCGGTAGTGCTGTTTTCCTGCTTTGTAGTCCAGGTCCAGGCAGATTCTCAACTGCTGACCTCTGGAGAAGGACTGTGTGTGAATCAAGACACACCGCTCTTCTTTTCTTTTATACTTTACCCTTGATCACTTGGATATCATCAAATTTGTTTACGAGAGCCGAATAACATAATTCATCTAATCAGCTAAGATTACGGTAGTCCTCTTCTAGCGCACTTAACTATCGTTCTTGTTCCAAATCAGACATACGGGCCGGCGCAGACGAGCCACATGAGCATGAGCTGGTGAAGTTTGGCTCGAGCGGCTGACCCTGGGGCTATCCTACTCTGCCAATTCGAGACTTGATGCTTCGGGGAAAGCGGCCTTTATCACGCTCTGTTATCATTAGGCATCAAATTCACCTTTAGCGCCTTCATCAAAGCTTATCCGCACAAAGGGTGGAATTTCTGAGCGGTCGAATATCAGTCAGCGCAAAGAGTGAAAATACCGCCACCGCTAACATGTTAATGCATATCAGTTGTTGAGCGGCTGGATATGGCTGCTGGGAGGATACTATACTTTAGTCCGAATCGATTAATATTCGAATAAATATTCGAATTTTCGAATATTCGAATGCTCGAATATTCGATTTATTTGGAAAATCAAATTATTCGTTTTTTCGAATATTTGGTTTATTCGGAAAAGCAAAATATTCGTTTTTCGAATATTCGGTTCATTCGGAAAAGCAAAATATTCGTTTTTTCGAATATTCGGTTTATTCGGAGGATCAAAATATTAGTTTTTTCGAATATTCTGTTCATTCGGAAAAGCGAAGTATTCGATTTTTCGAATATTCGGTTTATTCGGAGAATCAAAATATTTGTTTTTTCGAATATTCGATTCATTCGGAGAACCAAATATTCGTTTTTTCGAATATTCGAATTATTCGGAAAACAGAATATTTGCTTTTTCGAATATTCGGTTTATTCGAAAAACCAAAATATTCGTTTTTTCGAATATTCGATTCATTCGTAAAATCAAAATATTCGTTTTTTCGAATATTCGGTTTATTCGGAAAACCAAAATATTCGTTTTTTCGAATATTCGGCCGAACTTTGGTGGTAATATTCGAATACTCGCAAGAGCGTATACTGCCATTTCGCCACGAATCATGGCTGCCTGTTGCATGCCCTACGAACCGTTGAGAACACTCCTTCCTCATTCAATTTTTGTGAAATCCCAAGGTGAGTTGTAAAGAGCTGGAGGTGACATCATAACGAGATTTGCTCGAATCTTCCTAAGTAAGATCCAAATAAGAAGAGTCGACTTCGCGAAGGGAAACAGAAGAAATCGACTTTGTGAACCTCGACCTTTCTTTGTACAGTCGGTCGAATGTTGCGCTCGATGTCCCATCCTTATCAAGCTGCCCACGAGACTATAAATCTTTCTCCTCGGGTTATTTGAAGTGCTCAACACAAATCTGAGGCCCGTTTATTGAGTTTCGGCAGATCGCGGTAGATAACTGTGGGTGTACGTTAGTTCGGTGAAGTCTCAGATCCGACTCAAAATTCCTAGGTGGAAATTATTCAGGGTGCTGAATACGAATTTTATCGATTTTTGAAATAGTATTGTAGGTTTTGCTCCTAAATGGCAATGTACCTACCGCAACCTGCAATAAACCTCGGAGTTTCGACAAACGGACCCCAGATTCGTTTTCATATCCCTACTCAGAAAATAACACCGGCTGAGCGGGCGGAGAAGTAGGGTCGCCGGCTGAGCGAGCAGGCTTATTTTGGGGAGGAGCGTCTTACCGGCTGAGCGGGCGGGCATGCGTTTTACCGGCTGAGGGGCATGGCTTTACCGGGTCAGCGGGCGGACATAAATCCACGGCGGAGCATGTCACCGGCTGATCGGGCAGACATAGCATTACCGGCTGAGGGGCATGGCTTTACGGGGTGATCGGGCAGACATTAATCAATGGCGGAGCATATCACCGGCTGATCGGGCAGACACTAAAGCGAACAAGGCTCATGTAGGGCGCGGGTGAAATGGGCTTCGAGCTGATTCGAGTGATGGTATTCGAACGGGTGGTCATCCACACGATTTGGATCATTGACCCCTCACCCCGTACGGTTCGTTGTGACCGTGGGGACGTGACAGCGGGTCAGTTCGTGATTTTTGAAGCAAGGTAAGGCTTGCCGCTTCAGAAATGAAACGCAAGCCTCGAACTTGCTGGGGAATAGGGAGAGCCTACTAGGGGCTTTATCTACTTTTGCAGATCGATATCATTCACGTGGTAAGCAACTAATACCGGCAGAGCGAACCTCCATTTACCGGCTAAGGGCAGTGAGTACGGGCTGATGGGCAGCCATTTACCTGCTGAGGGGGCAGTGAACGCGGTGTGAGGGGGCCACCACTTGCCGGCTGAGCGCTCCACCATTTGCCGGCTGATGGGGCAGTGAATACCGGGGCTCGCCCGGGTACAATGTTCAGTCAGCCGGTATTACCTGCCCCCTCAGCCGGCGTTACTGCCTGAGTAAATAACCGCTACGGACAAGTTTTCAGCCAAATCCGTAACTTTTTTCCAAACACCTCAGACATTGCCTGATGGGTACCGTTACCCTACCGCGAAGCTCCAGAAACGCTTATTTCTGGAACCAGCAGTTCGGGACGGGATTTCGCGCATTTTTACTATGGATGCCAAAAAGATACTGACAATGCTTTGTATAATTCCCTTGTCAGACCGTCCCCCAGGAGCTTGAGTAGGTCAATGTTGGCCGTTGTCTCCCCTCCCCCCACCTAGAGTGATCAAACAGTCGCGTAGTCGATATGAGTTGAGCGTTGTCGATTTACCTTATATACAACTTTTCACCATGTAAGATGGACGCTAAAGGGCACTACGGCGTATGGGCCCACACCTGGTCGCAGGTTTGATCCCGCCGGAAGCCCACATTTTCGCAGAGTATGAGTCATGAGAGTATGATCTCAGACAACTGTGGAGTCCGTTTCGGCCACGACAGGCTTTCTAATCTAATACTCTCTTGAAAGGCTCTTGAACAGAAGCGTGAGCTGTTTCGAGAAGCAAGTGGTCTATTTAAAGGGTTTACGTGGCGCAGAGAGGCGAAACTTTTGCCGCACCGCCGTTTCCCACGCAACAGCACGTCCTCCTATCGTAATCCCGAGGTCCTCGCCGCGGTCGACAACGAAGGAGCTTCCTTCGCTGAGAACCGAGACGAAGTCCCACTCAGCGGTTGGAATTCCTCCAGAAAGAAGCCCCAGTCTCTGTGAATTTCGATGTCATTTTTCCATTTTCGTAATATTTGTTCTAATACAGTGTCTCTCGCTATGATTATCAATGTGAACATAATTTCGGACAAGGAATAGTGAGTGCATTGCAATAAAAAAAATCATGAAAAAAGAAAATGTGAAATGATAGAAATAATGAAAAAATTCATTTCATGACAGTTTTCGGGAAAATGAAAACCTCCGATTGGTCGATCGTCGTTATATAATCTACGCCAACTGTCGACTACAACACATAACAAACGAATTCGAGGCCATCTACCAACCAAAAATTGTTGAAACAAACGTATTATTGCCTTCCAGGACGGATGTCTGGCATTTACGTCGCGGTGTCGTAGTGCAGTGCACGACGGCCCGACACACCATCCAGATGGCGCTAAACAGCGTGCACATTGTGGAAAAGTGTAGACTGGCCGCGACGCAGGCGCGACACCATCGTGTGTAGCAGCTCCTACTAGATCGGGCGCGCGACGACTGTAAGTGCTAGGCGCGGTCGATCACTGCGCTGGGCGCGGCGGGTTGTACTAGTTCCTACACCGCGACCCCGTCGCCGCGACGCAAGTATGCACTAGGCCAATGAGGTGGGCCCCTTATATACGTGCTGTGCGGCTGATGGGCGCCTGATCAATTGTGGAGCCATCGATCAACGTGTCCAAGCAAAAGCATAGTGGCTCATTTGTCGTCCAAATTCCATCGTAGTCGAATCGAAAGCGGGTCTCGGCCTAGTGGAACGCCTATGGCCTACTGCATATTTCTCGCGACGCGCCGCCGTGACAGTGCATATCAGCAGAATCGATTTTCGGTCAATATAGATGGAAAACATTGTGTTGCGTCGCTCGTCGTGGAAATATGCACTAGGCCTATGTGTTGCGGCACGTGCTTCTCACTTCGACGACGATTAGGCCACGTGACGCTCGAAAAGTACGGGCCGTTACGTCGTCCACAGCGCTTTATATTCGAATCGAAAGCCTTTTGTGGCCGAATCGGACACCCCAATTGTCTGAGGTAGTGTCGTCCTTCACGTCTTTCGCATCCTAGTGTGATCCTTCGCAAAAAAAGTAACTGAATTTTGGATTCATGATCAGCGACTCGAAGAACCATCTGAGCGGAGTTTGAGAAACGCGAAAACTACTTACAAGGGAAGTGTTTAGAGTGTCAAACGCATCTGCGAAAAAGACTATTATTGTTGGTATCTCTAGCGCCCAAAACTGTTTTCAGCGCCTAAAACTACCCCCCTGAGCAAAATTTGGGTGAAGGCGCATTTTTCATACTTTGTCGAGACTGACAGCGTTTTGGACTTGCAAGGATTTTCGGTTGGGCGGTTATTTATACCGATTACAGGGCTCTGGATGCGTTTTAGAAAAATGTTTCAGATTTGAGTTAAAATTCTCCCAGGGTGGTTTTTTGGGGCGCTAATCACGAGTCTGTGGTTTATTCGTCTATTTTCCAAAGTTTTCGGCTAATTTCGTTCGAAGCTTCCCAACCAGGGAAAATTTCGAGAGAAAAACGCCATTCTCGAGATTCCCGGAGTGCTACGGTAGATATTGCTCAAATTGTTCTTTTGTGGGTTATTTAGAGTGCTGAACACGAATCTGGAATCAGTTCATGGATGTTTTGCAAATTACGGTAGATTACGGTGGGTATACGGTAGTTTGGACAAAGTCAGATTTTACTCAAAATTAGTATACAGGGGTTGTTCGGGGTGGAGAATACGGATTTAACGTCCATTTATCGATTTTCAAAATACTAAGATGGGTTTTGGCCCCTAAATGACATGTCACCTACCGTAACCTACAGTGAACCTCGAAATTTCGACAAATGGATTCCAGATTCGTGTTCACCACCCAAGATTACCCCTACATGCAAGTTTTGGGGTGAACCCCAAAAACTTTTTTGAAACACCAGCAAAAAAATTGCCTCTTCTCTTCCCCTGCTTCCCTTGCCTTTTCGCGAAGCTTGAAAAATGCTCATAACTTGTTCGAACCTGCAGCTCGGGGCGGGATACTGCGCATTTTTACTATTGAGCCACAAGAGATACTAACGATACTGATCGTTTTTGCAGATGCGTTTACCACTCTAAACACTTCCCTTCTCGGTTATTTTGGAATGTTAGACCGACTTTGAGAAACTCTTAACGATTTTCGGTGGTTCATTTCGCTAAACAAACTATATTGTTGTTGAAGGAATCTACTGTTGTGGACTTTGTCATTGGAATAATCGTCGGCAATAAATGTAACAATTTATAGAACTTGTGAAGCGGCATATAGACAGATTTAAGTCTGTTTCTCAATTTTTGGTAGCTCAGATCCAAATAATCGAGGATTAGTCGAATATTCGAGAAATATTCGACTTTCCGAATGAATATTTGAATATTCATTCGATCCGAGTAAAGAAAACACTTTTCGAATCATTCATTCATTCGACGTTTTTGTTAAGGTATTATTCGAATAGTTCATTCATTCGAAATTTCCCATAGCGCAATATTCGAATTAATCATTCATTCGGAATTTCGGAAAACATAATATTCGAAAATTTCATTCATTCGGAGACCTTGAAAAACGCAATATTCGAAAAACTCATTCATTCGGAAATCCTGAGAAATCCATATTCGAAAAATTCATTCATTCGAAAAACCTGAAAAATCCATATTCGAAAAATTCATTCATTTGGAAATCTTGACAAACGCAATATTCGAATTAATCATTCATTCGGAATTTCGGAAAACACAATATTCGGAAATTTCATTCATTCGGAAGCCTTGAAAAACGCAATATTCGAAAAAATTCATTCATTCGGAAATTTTGAAAAACGCCATATTCGAATTATTCATTCATTCGAAATTTCCGAAAATTCAATATTCGAATTATTCATTCATTCGAAATTTCCGAAAATTCAATATTCGAATTATTCATTCATTCGAAAATTCCGAAAATTCAATATTCGAATTATTCATTCATTCGAAAAAAATTGTCGAATACCAAAGTATAGAGGATACAGTGGGTAACCTCACGGCGGGGGGGGGGAGTTACGCCGCGGCTCGCAGAGGGTGGCTCCTCACCGCAGACCTCGGTGAAGATCACGCCCATGTTGCGGACAAAACGAGGCTTCTTGCGCTGTGGACCTTCAAATTCGTGAAATTTTCGAGGTAAACTCACCCATTTTTCGAGGTAATTTCACCTCATTTTCGGGGTAATTTGGACCCTCTCTCGCTGCCAGTTCGCACCATTTTCACGGGATATTCACCTCATTCTCACCTATCCTACCGGCAAATTCACCCATAAAGTGAATTTAACGCCGCAAATTAAGACTTCATGCCGACTTGTACATGAGCATCAAGTCTCTTTTGCTTAGGCATCAAGTCTCGAATTGGCAGAGCTAGACGGAATGGAGCCACCCAAAATTTACTCATAGAAATGCTGAAAAACTCTGATGAAAGATGCCTGATACTGCGCTAACAATCATTGATTTTATAAGAGCTCTATAGAAATACTTCGACTGTTAGCCTTACCAATCGATGGCTCATTTCATTTCTGTCTTGAATGGTGGGTGCCCCCCCCCCTCTAGGATAGTGCCTAGACCCTGTACAATTGGGTCATCTAGAACTCATTTCTTCATTTTTTCGACTTTGAAATTCAAAAAGTATACGCCTTGTATCTTATTTGTAGGAAGCCGCGTTGCAACTATTATCTTGCAGTCTTAGCAGCGGAGCGGTTGTTTCTTCATTTCTACCTTATGTTTTCGAAAAAAAAACAACTTGACTTTTGGAGCTCGACGATATTGTAGAAGGGAAACCCTTGGAAAAAGTTGTGAAATTTCTGAAAGTTGGGCTCCGCAGAAAAGGTCAAGGATTTGGCTTTGCTCTAAAATGTCGTGAAATTGTTCCATTAGATTTGGCTATCAAACTGATTTCCTGAATGTAGTGAAATTGTTGAATCGATTTGGCTGTTGTTGGTATATGCAGATTACATAATCATTAAATGTAGTGAAATTGTTGCAAACAGATTTGGCAGGAGCTCAATGAATTATCGGAGTCAAATCACGCGTCAGAAGGGGTTCTTCTTGGAGCGCATATTGAATCAAATAAGAACAAGAATAAGTCTAGCAGCAAACACGTTTCCATACAATGTGAATCGTGAAAGCTTTGAGGAAACGAAGACATAAGCCCCTTTCATAGTTGGCCGACCAACGTCGGACGACCCGTTATCAAATGTGAAATATCTATCTACCCTACCCTGTCCATCTTATCTATCTTAGCTTATCACATTTGACAACAAGTCATCCGACGTCGGACTGCACACTATGAAAGAGGCTATAGCGTAAGTAGCTAATAAACTGCGTCAGATTTCGTTTTCATGATTTTTATCTAATTGGTGAGGGATGGTCTGGTAAGTATCTTAGTGGGAGCTACACTGAAAAGGCGGAATAACATTCGAAAACCTTATTTTTAGCCATAAGGTCACGTTTCGTTCAGCATTGTTAATTGAGAAGTAGCTTTTTCTTTTTGTGTTTATTTTCTCGCCAGAGGACCTTCTGACGCGTGATTTGACTGTGATAATTCATAGAGCTCCTGCCTAATCCGTTTGCAACAATTTCACTACATTTAATGATTATGTTATCTGCATCAACCAACAGCAGCCAAATCGATTCAACAATTTCACTACATTTAGGAAATCAGTTTGATAGCCAAATCTAATGGAACAATTTCACGACATTTTAGAGCAATGCCAAATCCTTGACCTTTTCTGCGGAGCCCAACTTTCAGAAATCTTCTATTTTCGATTGACCCCAATTTCCTACCGGTGAGACATGTTCATCCGACCGGGCAATACCAACAACTCAGCTTAGAAACCGCTGCTTCTGTTTTGTAATGAAAAACTGCGTAGTCACTGAGGAGTTTTTGAATGTTGTTTCACTCTGCGGCGAATATTTGACACCTCGTGTTGAAAATCTTCTGGCAGACCGTGAGAAATACGCCTGCAGTGGAGAGATGAAAAAGGGTTGCGCAAAGAATGGTTAGCATAACTCGTTTAATAGCTTTGTTTTCTTTAAAAACACCCTTTTCATTTTTTTCTCACACTACCTAGAAACAAAGGATATCATGGTAAACATGAGTAATGCTTAACCAATTTGTTGATTGTAATTTAAGAATGTGAGAAAAGATGTAGGTTACCCCTATTTGATGTTCAATAATCATGCTCTTTACAGATAATCTAGTACAAAATATCAGCTGCAAGAAAATATACAAATTGGTGTTGTTTTTTTTCGTTGAAATGCCTCGACATTGAGACAATCCACTGTCTCCTTCGATTTCCAACTCTCCATATGTTGCCCTGCGATTATAATGATCAAGGGGATCAAATCGTTTGCTGTGATCAACGAACTGCTACGAATTCCAGGTTTAAAAGAGACTGCGGATGCATTCGTCGCTTTTTACATGACTTAATGTGTAGTGGTTGTGTTGTTCCAAGTAACAGATACTTTATCTTGAATTATAGAGCTGATCCTTGTTACAGACGTGGTTAATTCGCGGCTAGGCTGTGGCTAATTTGTGGTTAACCGACGGTCAAGGGCGCGTGGTTGACTCGTGTTAAAAGACAGGATTTCTACCACCTCAGATTCATGCTTTCCACCTGTAATGGTGGTCTGATCCTTAGTGTCGGCCGACCATTGGTCCGTGCCTTTCATCGCGTCATAACGCGACTGACTAACTAGGCTTCCAGTTACTCGCATGAGGTGTGTATGATGTAACCTAAAGCTGATCTGAGGGTTACCAGTCAACATGAAAGAAAAAAATTATCCTCAGCCGTTCCAAGTTCTACGATTTCAGTTGTTTTCAAACACTCTTCTCTGAGAAAATTTGCATTGACCGTGGCGGGACGGCACCGCAACCCGAGACCGTGCCGGGCCGATGTCGCAACGGCACAGTGATCCGAGCCCGTGCCGCGACACTGTAGCAACGGCTCCGCAATCTTGGAAGATTTCTTCTTGTCCGCAACAGTACAGCAACGGCACCGCTATCATACACGGTACCGCGATAGCGAAGCGTGGACCTCGCAACAGTTTCGGGCCGGCTTCGCGATATCGCCGCAACGCCACCGCTACAGTGGCTGACATGAAAAAGTGGAAAAGCGAATGATTACGTCCTGATGTGTTTATCATATGCACAGCCGGTATAAAAGGTGCCTCATCTCTCTCGAGTCCTCATTTGGCATTCTGATGCCGGCCCTGGAAGGTGACTTCAAGCCCCTCCCCGGAGGCCAGCATATTTTTGCCCGCTGGGGGATAGGGGATCCCACAGCTGGTGGTGGGGCGGTTTTCGCCGCGGTCAGCTGGGAGGGTGGTTACTCAGCGCAGATCTCGGCGGATGTTAAGCCCTTGTCCGGACCTAGGCGGGGCTTTCTCTGGGGGGGGGAAGATTCAGGCACCGTCGCGGCCCGAATCAGGCACCGTCGAGATAGGGTTGAGGTAATTCCAGAACGGGTTTGGGAGCCGTCGCGTCCTGGTTAAGACACCGACGCGGGGTTGATGCAATGGCATAGCTGGTGGAGGGACTCTGGATAGACACTACCCTGCAGGCGCCGATTAGGAGCTCTCAAGGCAAGGTTGGTCTGCCGCCGGGGCAAATTTTCTCAGAGTTGATGCTCTAAATCCTCATGATGCTTTTCAAGCATTGTCAATAAACTTGATCATGGCCACTCTAAACTATGTACGTATGTATGTGCCTCAATCAACATCCGTTGTGCGCCTCAAAGTGTTTTGGTGTTATTTCAGTTTTCTTCGTAGACGTCTTAAATTGGCGTGATCTCTCAAGGGGACAATCCTAGACGGGGGGGGAGTCACCCAAAATTGTGGTGCGCGCGAAGCGCGCACCTGATTCGGAAAAGGATTGCTTCTGCGCACACCCCTCGTTACAGAATCTCGGTTTGGAAGATAGTTCCAAACTTGGCATTTTCACAAAATGTAGAGCAGTGAAGGTTCTTAACACTGCCCAAGTTTCAAAAAAATCTGCTTTGTGGTTTTCGAGATATTGAAAGAATTGTGAATTTTAAAATGTGTGTCTGTGTGTCTGTGTGTGTATGTGTGTGTGAGTCCGGTGAAACTTTTGAATGATAAGAAACATGGTTGGCCAATTGAGAAAAATGAAGTGGTATTGTAATAAGAGTGAATTGATTGCAAGCGTTAGGCCCCGGTCATAGTTGGTGCTATTTGCATCTGCATCCCCCCGCACCCCCCCTAACACCCCCGCACCCCCAACACCCCCAACACCACCCCGGTCGATACGTATGTTTAAAATGATGGAGTGAGGTTGAGAAAATCACTCGATGCATCCAACTAGATATGACGATGATTACGTGGCCAACAGGATTGCACCTGTTCAGAGAAATAGTGAAGGCGAGTATGGTGAAGTCACGGAGGTAGCAGTAAGGTTAGCTTTCTAGTGATACGCAATGTTTTATCTTCGACCCGCCCACCCGGTGATTTTTCTCATCCACGTATTGCATGGATATCGACCGCGTCGGATACATTGAGTGATTTTCTCAACCTCACTCCATCATTTTAAACATACGTATCGACCGGGGGGTGCGGGGGTGTTGGGGGGGTGCGGGGGTGCGGGGGAGCGGGGATACACCGAGTGATTTTCTTAGCTTCACCTCACCATGTTGTTCATACGTATCGACCGGGTGGGTGTTAGGGGGTGTTGGGGGGGGGTGCGGGGGGATACACCGAGTGATTTTTGCATCCCATTTCCAATGCATTCTGTGTGTATCGACCGGGCTGGAGGCGTCGGCTCATCCAACTATGACCGGGGCCTTAGAGTAGGTCTCCTTCACGTCCATCAGGAACCGTATGCACACCGTTTATTGTGCGGGGTCCGACTGGAAGTGTGCCATGCCCAAAGGAACATGCGCGGTACCCAACTGGAAGTGTGCCAAACGCCACAAAACATGTGTAGGATCCGATTGAAAGTGCGCCAAGCGCCAGGAAACGTGCGCGGGATCCGAATGAAAATGCGCAAAGCACAGGGGAGAGAGTGCGAGACCCAACCAAGAGTGCGCCAAGCGCCGGGGAACGTGTGCGGGACTTGACTGAAGAGGCACCAGGCGCCCGTAAAAGTGTGCGGGACCCAACTGTGAGTGCGCCAAGCGCCGGAGAACGTGTGCGGAACCCCAACGGAAATGTGCCAAGCGCCACAGAACGTGTGTGGGACCTGACTGGAAGTGCGCCAAGCGCCAGGGAACGTACGCGGAACCCAACTGAAATTGCGCCGGGGAACGTGTTCGGGACCCAACTAGGAGTGCGCCAAGGGCCGGGAAAAGTGGGCGGGATCTAACTGGGAGCATGCAGTAAACTCCAAATACCGTGCGGTACCGATTGCCACAAGAGCATGAAATGATGATACCAGTTGCATTGCTATATCAGACCGACCGGCTCAAACTCTGAAATGAAAATTGCTGAGTATTTTATGGCTTTGTGGCAATCAGTACCGCACGGTATTTTTCGTCTAGTGGAGCATGCCAAGCGCCGGAGAACGTGTGTGGGACCTGACTGGAAATGCGCCAAGCGACGTGGAACGTGTGCGGGACCCCACTTAAAAAGCGCCGAACGCCGTAGAAAATGTGCGGGACCCAACTGCGAGTATGCCAAGCGTTACGGATCGTGTGTTTGAACCAACCGGGAGGACCGGCAAAGGAGTGGAAATCGAGAACGCGGTTGCGATTCATCCGTTCATCTAGAGATGTTTATAAATTGCCACCGGCACAAAATTCTCACGGTAAACAAAATTGATGATAACCAGTTGATAAAGGGTAGGGTATAGAAGAATTTGAGGCCCCCGTCATAGTCGGTGGATCTACTGAGTCCCACCCGGTCGATACGCATCAAATTCGTGGAAAACGGGTGGGAAAAAATCAACCCACTGAGTCCGACTGCGACCGTCTGATGCCCACCGCAATCCCCCCGGTCGATACTGATATTTCTCATGCGTCCAAGGGCGGGGCCAATACACCGACTGAGTCCGACTGAGTCCCGCTGAGTCCCACCCGGTCGATATAGATATTTTTCACGTGATTTGGGTGCATGTTTTTCGGCCGACTGCGACCTGCCGAGTCCCGCCGCATCTCGACTCTCATCGTCAGCGCTCTGCCCCACCTGCTGCTGATACGGAAATCAGATTCAGACATGTTTAAAACAAGAAAAATCAGCCATCAAACACGTTCCGATTCACAGCTGAGGTGATAATCGTCACTATCAATTGCGTGTTTCGCAGAGGAGCTGGTTGGTGCTGGGGGCAACCGGACTCAGTGGGACTCAGCAGGTTTTTCCACCCCGGACTCATCCGGACTCAGTTGGACTCAGTCGGACTCAGCAGGTTTTTCGACCGAGTCTGACCGGGGCCTGAGAGCGGTGTGTTTTCATTCACACACCATCTTTCTCCGGAGGTGAGCAGCTGAAGCTAAACACACTAGGGATTAGGGAAACAGCCTCACCGGTGATAGAGATAACACGATATTGGGGCCTACTCATGGAAAACTCTGGTAAGAAAAACCACTTCACTTCCGTGAGAATTTTGTGCCGGTGGCAAATTATAATCCTGTTTCATCTAGTCGTCATTGGGTTTGGAAACCAAGAAAAAGGGTGTGAACTGTGGTGGCGCTAGAAGGGGTGGGCAAGTGTTATGCAAGAGGGGTCTACTACACAACTGCATGGACATATGAAAGTCATATCTGAGGGTGTAATGTGACTTTAAAATGAAACTTTTGCTAAGATAAAGTGAAATTATCTAACTGTTTTGCTTTGCTACGGATTAGTATGATTTGGAAATGTGACATTTGTTAGAAACTCGTTAAAAGAGGTGAAATGTCTTATGCTACTGATTTGGCATGAAATAAACTCGAAAGAAGCGCTAAAAACTCAGTGAAATGATTCATCGTTGATTTGGCTGTGCAAATTGTTTACTAAACAACAGAAATTGAGTGTGAGATTGAAAAACCAAATCACGCGCTTCTCTTCTGAAATCAACCTAACGCTTGCAGCTTAGGTTAACAAGTCTCAGGTCCTTGCAAAATTATGTTGTGTCTCCCACCTCAATCATTCAGAAATATTGATTTTCAAGCATTACTACATTATTTGACGCTGCTTCCGTTTGACTATCAATTAATGAAAGCGGAAGTAGCATCACGTAGTGTGTCTATGCGAATGTTGTCAACTAAGAGAATTGCAGTCACACGAATAAATGTGTGTACTTAGTAAGATGTGCGTGATTTGGTTTTTCAATGTCACACTCAATTTTTGTTGTTTAGTAAACAAGTGCACAGCCAAATCAACGATGAATCATTTCACTGAGTTTTTAGCGCTTCTTTCGAGTTTATTCCCATGCCGAATCAGTAGCATAAGACATTTCACTTTTTTTAACGAGTTTCTCACAAATGTTTCATTTCCAAATCATACTAATCCGTAGCAAAGCAAAACAGTTATAGTCTACAGCAATGGAAGTAGGACCTGGTGAGGTTGCGGACTCGTCTTAACATACGGTAGTTTGTTAGCGGTATCACTCATTTTCCGAAACAGCTGTGCTAGATCGGTGAGTCTGTGTTTTCACCGATATGACTACCACTGTGGAAGGAATGAAAACAGGTAAAAATGTGAGAGTGGAAACAAAAACTCATCGACCAATCTCAGTTAGGCCCCGGTCATAGTTGGTGCTATTTGCATCTGCATCCCCCCCGCACCCCGTACCCCCAACACCCCCCAACACCACCCCGGTCGATACGTATGTTTAAAATGATGGAGTGAGGTTGAGAAAATCACTCGATGCATCCAACTAGATATGACGATGATTACGTGGCCAACAGGATTGCACCTGTTCAGAGAAATAGTGAAGGCGAGTATGGTGAAGTCACGGAGGTAGCAGTGAGGTTAGCTTTCTAGTGATACGCAATGTTTTATCATCGACCCACCCACCCGGTGATTTTCTCATCCGCCGTCATCCACGTATTGCATGGATATCGACCGCGTCGGATACATTGTGTGATTTTCTCAACCTCACTCCATCATTTTAAACATACGTATCGACCGGGGTGCGGGGGTGTTGGGGGTGCGGGGGTGCGGGGGAGCGGGGATACACCGAGTGATTTTCTCAGCTTCACCTCACCATGTTGTTCATACGTATCGACCGGGTGGGTGTTGGGGGTGTTGGGGGGTGCGGGGGGGTGCGGGGGGGATACACCGAGTGATTTTTGCATCCCATTTCCAATGCATTCTGTATGTATCGACCGGGCTGGAGGCGTCGGCTCATCCAACTATGACCGGGGCCTTATTTTAAAAAAATGAGTGATAACACAATCAGACTACAGTATGTTAGGAAGAGCCCGCAACCTCACCAGGTCCTACTTCCATTGCTGTAGACTATAGATAATTTTCTCATAGAAATGAATGGAAAACCTGATAAAAGATGCTTGATGCTCCTATCAATCATTGTTGTTGATGGAATTCTATAGAAATACTTCGATTGATAGCGCTATAGATCGGTGGTTCATTTCATTTCTGACTTCAATCTTGAGTGCCTCCCCCGTCTAGGTTAGTCCCCTCTAAAATTCGTTTTGCTTCAAAATGTAGTGGTAATTTTTTTTCACAGATGTGAGAGTGCGCTCAGGAGTTCTTTAGAGGTGTTGGAGAGATTGAGACTTTTGGGAGATACGAATTCATATTTGGGAGGACGAGCAGCTGTAATTCCCAAACTCCTATTTATAGCATGATCTCCATGCACTCCATTTCGAATTAATGTGTCATACCGGCATTTACTAATCAAAGCGATCGCGAGATCCTCAAAAAGTGAAGACACTGATATTTTCCCGTGCAGTGAGGTATGCTCTGGTACATCCCTAGTATACTTATGTCGAGTCGAGTCATCGAGTCTTGGTATCGACTGAAACAGTCGACATCGAGTCATTCGACTACTCGATTATTCGAAATTTTGAAAAATCGAATTAGTCGAAAACTCGATAATTCGAAATTCCTGAAAATCGAGTTAGTCGAAAACTCGATTATTCGAAATTCTGAAAAATCGACTTAGTCGAAAACTCGATTATTCGAAATTTTCAAAAATCGACTTAGTCGAAAACTCGATTATTCGAAAAAATTTTCGAGTTGCCAAAGTATAATCCCTAGTGACCTGTTGATTTCGAATATCACCAGCAGCCTCGGTGAAATATAACTAGTGATAAGGAGGTTCTGACGAAAAAGCCACCGCTCCGCGCTGTGATAACCGAAAACATGAGTTCACTTGGATTGAAACAGAGTCTACTAATACTAGACTCGAGAATTGAAGTTGAAAGGAGGGGGTAGCGTTAGCCGTAATTGTTTGTGTTTAAATGTTAGGTCAGGTTTCAGTGAGTCAAGATTTCTTCCGTCGCCCTTTGCGCTCTCTGTTTTCGTGGCTTTCGATATACTTGTATGCTATTTCGGTTCTTTGTTTCTAGGGGCACTGTTGACGATAGAGTTGACGTCCGAGTTTCCTATAGAATATGAGAGGTCTGGTACCTTGCCATGCCTAAAGAGAACGCGAGAACCGTCCTTTCGGGCAAGAAAGTGGCACCCTCGCTCACGTTTATTTCTGGGCATGAAAGAGTTGCCCGTTATGAAGAACTGATAAAGTTGAGTATAATAGTGTGTAGTGTATAGTATAGCATATATAGACCGATATAGTGTATCTTTTATCATATGGAAGGGCAGAATAGTATACATGCAGTGCAAAATTGTAGGTCCACCCTAATTTTCTCTTGAAGTGCATAATGCATTGAACTTAGCAGTGCGGAAGCATGATGCTGAAAACTGTAAGAGCAAAGGCTTCAAGAGATTCAGTTCTTTCAATAAAATGTGTTGATTGTTTCGGAAGAAAACATCATTCTCAGCGGTGCAGAATTATAGGTCCATTCGTTCAAACAGTCATTAGGCCAAACTTTTACGGCAAGCAAAGCAAATCCCTTTCTAAGTCACGCTTCCTTTATTGATATGAACATCGAAAATTGTATCTGGTATACATACGACCTTCGAACAAGGATGGGCCAACACTGGTCAGCGTAAATCAAAATAGCGAATCGCGTCGTTTCTGCACAACCTCCGTTATGGGATTCTCCTTAGGTTCTCCATTCTGTCTAGGCAGGATAGCAATCGAGTCATTTGAGATGTTCACGATGTGCGTTTCTAAGCATGCGAAAGTTGACCACAGTGCGTGAGTTAACTCGTTGCTGTCTGGAAAAAAAGCAAGAGCTGGTCGTCATTCTGTTCTGATGTATGGTATCAGGTGATGATGGAGCACCTTTTGATAGTCTTGACTATTCAAGACACATGGAAAGAATTCGAGTGCAGAAAGTAGGTCACCATGGAAAGCTGCTCAGGGCATCACACTTCTATATCCAAAGTTGTCCCTCATAGACAGCTTTTTTTCTTTCAGCAAATCCCATCAATAGTGAGTTCCGCCGTCTCGAACATTCTAGATTCTACAACCTTGCATAAAAAAACACCATCTAGAAAACAGGTGCCTGTCCTCTTCCAACGTCCTGGACCCAGACATTGGTAGCCGACATTGGTCCAAGGCGTGGCCTTTTGTACGAGTGGGCTGTCGGTTTGTGACGTCAGGCATTCTCGCGTTTTATACCTTTACGGATGCTATGTTCTCTGAGAAAATTTGCATTGACAGTGGCGGGACGGCACCGCAAGCCGGGACTGTGCCGGGCCGATGTAGCAGCGGCACAGCGATCCGGGCCCGTGCCGCGACACTGTAGCAACGGCTCCGGAATCTTGGAAGATTCCTTCTTGTCCGTAAGAGTGCAGCAACGGCACCGCAATCATGAACAGTACCGCGATAGCGAAGCGGGGGCCTCGCAACAGTTTCGGGCCGGCTTCGCTATATCGCCGCGACGCCACCGCTACAGTGGCAGACATGAAAAAAGTGGCAAAGCGAATGATTACGTCCTGATGTGTTTATCACATGCACACCCGGTATAAAAGGCACCTCATCTCACTCGAGTCCTCTTTCGGCATTCTGATGCCTGCCCTGGAAGGTGACTTCGAGTACCTCTCCGGAGGCCAGCATATTTTTGACCGCTGGGGGATAGGGGATTCCACGGCTGGGGGTGGGGCGGTTTTCGCCGCTGTCCGCAGTGAGGGTGGTTCCTCACCGCAGACCTCGGCGAAGGTTAAGCCCTTGTCCGGACTTAGGCGGGCTTTCTCTGGGGTGGGGGCAGCCAGATTCAGGCACCGTCGCGGCCCGAATCAGGCACCTTCCAGATAGGGTTGAGGTAATTCCAGACCGGGTTGGGGAACCGTCGCGTCCTGGTTGAGACACCGAAGCGGGGTTGATGCAATGGCATAGCTGGTGGAGGGACTCTGGATAGACACTACCCTGCCGGCACCGATTATGAGCCCTCAAGGCAAGGTTGGTCTACCGCCGGGGCAAATTTTCTCAGAGTTGCCGGGTTGGAAGGACCGCAAAACCGTTTTTTTTTGTTGACCGTTGAATCTAAACGTCGCCGGATATCCTTCGCGGGCTGCGAACTAATTGAAGCTTCACGAGCATGGAGCATCACATCGCACCTTGAAAGTTTTCTCGACTGACCCGCTTCATTTCTCTTTTTGTATGCCCCAGGACTCTTCAAGGACGCATCGATGTAAGCCCGTGAGATTGCATTCCACGAAGGAATTTTCCGTTTTGTATCATCTGCCTCGCATACTTGGTCTTGCTCAGCTGCTGAGTTTTTCAAAGCCGTCAGGGTCACTCTAAACATTTCACCATGTTCACAAGTGACATATTCCAATCCCATAAGGAGAGAGAAAGTCTCTTCATCCAGGAAGGAAGTGGGGTGGACCTTTAATTTTGCTCCGCTTCAGATTATGTTTTCTTTGGAAACACTCATAGATTTTAATGAACGAACTAAATCTACCGAAATCTTGCCCCTTTGGTTTTCAGCTCTCCAGAATCGCGTTGTGACGCCCCCTATTGCGAAGTTAGAGAGGTGATCCACTGTATGCGAAAGGAACGGTGGACCTAGAATTTTGCACCACACTGTGTCTACTATTTAGTATAGAATTGAGTTGATGTAAAAGTTTCTGAAATTTTTAGAGCATTTCGAGAGTTTTGAGCTATCTTCAAAATCAGAAAATTTTTCTGTTTCATTCTTTGTATATAGGTGGAGCATATCAGTGCTTATATTTAAACCGACAAGTTGGTCCATTCCTTCGGAACAATCGTCGACATGTCAAGTTTTCCAATGTTGTCACGCTATCAAATTCGCACCTGCCTTCTTTACGATTACCAATCCGGGATGAAACCTAATCTTATCGCCGCATTGTGCAACCGTTCGGCGAGGGGGTTGTTCCAAAACTACAGTGCACGACTGGTTCAGTAGGTTCAGAGTTGGACAGTGTGAGCTCGAAGACAAGGAATGATCAGGAAGGCCATTGAAGCTCAACAACGAAGAGCTGCGCGAGCAGATGGAGGGCGATCCAAGCCAAACCACACGAGAAATGAGCAGCAGGCTTGGCTGCGCTCAATCAACTGAAAGGTTTCCAAGCTCAACGTTTGGGTCCCCCACTCTTTGAGCGTGAGCGACAAACTTCGTCGTGTGGAGACATGCACTGAACTTCTCTCTAGAAAGGTCACTTTTGCTTGGCCGACGACATCGTCACAGTAGACGAAAAGTTGTGTCTGTACGTCAACATTTTGGGTAAAAGGACGGGGGCAGACGCTGGGCAAGTAGCGCGAACCACGCCGAAGCCGGCAAAGCAGCACAGGAAGCTGATGCTCTGCGTTTGGTGGGCCATTCGTGGACCAATTCACTGGGAGCTGCTTCCACAGAACACCACAGTGACCGCCGAAGTCTACTGCTCACAGCTGGTACTTTTGGCCGAGGCGATACGCATTGATCGCCCTGGGATGAACACTGTTCGCCTTCTTCACGACAATGCTCGGCCACACGTATCTCGCATAACCCGACAGAAACTGCTGAATCTAGGCTGGGAAGTTCTTTCTCACCCTCCATCTAGCCCAGATCTTGCCCTTCCGACTACCATCTGTTCCGCTCGATGCAGCGTTGTTAGCACAATCTGAAGTTTCCAATGAATCACATAGAGCAGGCCTTTTGGGGGCAGGAGGTCTACCGGGGTCTCAATCGCTCTTGCTAGAAGCCACTTTTTATCGCTTCAGGTTGGTTTTCTGTCACAGTTTTGGCACTAGGCCTTTAGCTCGCTCCATGCTCATGGTTTTACCACTGAAACTGCACGATAATAATCATTACGAAGGCTGTTTTCAAGGGCAAAGTTAACGATCAAGCTCTTTTTTATGTTTTTCAAAGAAGAACAAATGAGATAGCGTTTAGAAGCAAAGGAGAACGTGTCCAAACATCCTAAAGGCTAAAAACGGCTCAGAAAAGTGTTCCAGAGTTTTGGGTGCGCCCCTCTAACCTTGGGTCCCAGTTGTTGTCAGCAACAGGGATGAGCGGAATAAAAATTCAAAATTTCGGAAATCGGTTTTTGGGTTTCGGAACAGAAATTTATTTCTCGGTTTTCGGAAATCGGGTGCGAAACGCCCAAAAATGCGCGGAACTTCGGTTTTCGGAACGCGAAACGCGGAAATTTTCTAAAAATCTCCTTAAACTACCCTTAAGTCTCAGAAGCACATTTGGTTCCAGGGAATAATTTTTAAAGAGATTCTGTCTTAATAAATTACCAACTATACATATAGAAATCGATCCCGAAACATGCACAGATATATGTACAACACTTTATATTATTCATTGGAGAAAGGAAACGTCCATGAGTTGTCAGAACCAACGTATCAGTTTGAACAGTGGAGAATGTTTAATAGTTAAGCTCTCTCTGGCAAAAGTGATGGCTAGGTAATGCCATATTTACGAGAAATTAGAGGTCAAATGAGTCAAAAAATGTCCTGGAATATTCATGAAAAATATTTGGCTCACAATAACCTAGCGTAAAGAAGAAACTGGGAAATGTAGTGAGATCATTACAAATGCGTTTTGGTGGTCAAACATGGACCAATTATCGATAAGTAAATAGACGAGGGACCGGATTTTACAAGCTTTTCCATTGAACGTATCAAAGCAAAATAAAGCACAATTTGGATTGGAGCGCTGCGGTTTCCCAGCTTCACTAGTGTTGACTGCAATACAACAACCTGGAAAATGTTTTACTACATACAGTACCCGCTCTAAGTCTGGTAAAAATGGGTAGCATTTGCCAAACTTTGCAAAAAAACGTACGATGCATGTAACTTTTTGAACGAAGACGTTTCAGACAACGCTATTATATTCACAGCTCGAATTTCTACCCAATAAATTGCTTTGTGAACCCATGTTCCCTGGAATCGCTTTATTATTGAGTAAAACTGTCGCTTTTCAAAAACGTCGCGTGCGGCAGAGTGCGGCGTAACTTTGAGTAGTAATTCTACAAGTAATAGAAAAGCAATCCCTATGTTTTCTTTGTGGGTAAGAGGAAGATGAAGCAATCCCGAGATGTGTGCTGGTTGAATTCTCGAACTCCTTCATGTATCGGTATGGGGCTTTCGCAACAGAAGTCCGATTTTTTAGGAAGCTTTTGAGCAAGTTTAATAAAAGATTTCGAAAACTAAACTTGCACAGATCTCGAGATTACCCCCTTTCATATAACTCACAAGGAATACCTAAAGATCGCTCTTCTATTACTTGTACAATTAGCACTCAAAGTTTCGCCGCACATTGCCGCGCGCGACGCTTCTGAGAAACAATTGCAAAAAAAATTCACTCGAAAACAAAGCCATTTTAGTGAACTTCGGTTCACAATGACAGTAATATGTAGGGATTCGAGCTGTGATAATGATAGCGTTTTCAGAATACAAAAACGTCTTCATTGAAAAAAGTTGTGAGCATCCATAATGTAGGGCGCTGAACACTAATCTAGTGTCTGTTCGATAGTTTTCGACCTGCTACTAAGTTTTACATTGCTACGCAATGTTTATCATCAATATCGACAGAAAATTGATAAGCCTGATTTACAGTGTCGCCGTCGCTGGTCGCGGAAAGTACCATCACGGCCTAATTCATGCGATAATTTCGCTATTCGATTCGATTCAATCCTTGTGCCATACCTTTTTAAAACTGCCTACGGACAGCCATGTGGTGGAATGTGCCTCTAAAGGCACAGTCCAACCCCGGAATCGCTTTCGAATTTTACTACTTGTCTGGATCAGAATTTCGCGCTGATCACAACGGTCTTTCAAAAATCGCTCATAACACACTGTGAGCAGAGTTATGGCCCTTCAAAAGTTGCGAAAAGGAAGTACGACAATTTCGTGGACGAGTAGTCTCGGGCTTGTTCTCCTTGTCATTCGCAACCGTCGCGCTGGAGCAGACTACATTATAAAGACATACCGATAACAACTGGAAGAACTAAGATTCTGATTAAAATGTATGACGTGTCTCGTCCCTACTGAGCTCGAAAGCTCTAGTGGGCTGAGCGAATGGGTGCTGATTTGGGAGACGGAGGGAACGGGTGCTCAATTTTTCTCGCTTATTCTGAAGAGTTGAGATTCCGCGTTTGGTAGGGTTGCTACACACAGCGGCAGGAGCATAATATCAAATTTTACCCACTAGCTTGGACTGTGCCTTTGAAGGCACTGCTCACGATAAACTTCGTCCTTGAGTTTTCTTCGAAAAACAATGGTGGTCGCCCCCAAAAGCAGGGCAGTGTTGAAAAAAAGGACTCGAAACCCTTCCTAGAGGTAAAAAACGGTTTTGAAGATTACCTCAGTGGGAAAGGCCGGCCTCCTTGGGTCTGGTTGCCGTCGTCAACACGGGCACGTCTCTATCATTGCCACGCTTTGACCTGCGATCATCTGCAGCGGTTTTTTCTTAGAAGAGAGATTAGATTTGAGAATTTGTTGTCGAAACTAATCGCGAAATCTCCGTCAGGCAAAAATCTGTCCAATCCATTGCTTAGTTTAATAAAAGCCACTGCTGATGGTCGCAGGTCAAAGCGCATCAGTGATAGAGATGTCTCGGTGTCGATGACAACAATTGAACCCGAGGAGGCCGGACTTGCCCAATAGAATACTTTTTTGAAGCCGTTTTTAGCCTCTGAGAATGCATTCAGATCCGTTTTTTCAACACTGATTCACTTAGAAAGGCTACTACAATTGTTTTTCATTGAAAAATCAAGGACGATGTTTATCGCGAACAGTGCCTTTAAAGTGGGGCCTGCGCTTGAAAAGGAACGCTTGAGAAATAGAGTTTTGAAGGAGTTAGCAAGGCCTCTGAGGAGTTTCCTCCTTAGTTACTCCAAGCGTTGTTTCCAGAATCGCAGGGTTACGCAAGTGCGAGTTGTAGCCAAATCTGGTACACGCTTAGCGCACAACACAATTTACATACATGGAGCGTAGAAAGAAATCACTAAACAGTAAAACAACAGAAAAATATTCGGAATATGGCACCCAGATCAGCTGTAATTTGGTAGTTTTTACCGGTCTTCAGAACCTGATAATAATTGTCAGGATAATATTCTTTCACGACGAGGTACGAGAAGAAAAATAGAAGATTTGATGTAATGTCAAAATATTCGAATCAATGTAGAAAAATCATCCGGGAGATTTTCAATAAAGACGAAGTCGCGGTATTTTGTTCCGCATTTTCCGCGTTCCGCAGCACTTTCTGCGGTTTTCGGAAGGCGGAACGCGGAAGGCCAAAAACGCGCGAAACTGCGGGTTTCGGAACGCGAAACGCGGAATTCCGCTCATCCCTGGTCAGCAACACCCGCATAGGAGGCTAGATCGCTGGAACGCTTTGACCTTCTATCACTAGCAGTGTTTTTTTATTCAAAGAGACTATGGAAAGGCTGTTGAAAACACGAAAATCCTCGACAGCCGAAAGGGTGACAAATCCAGTGCATGGTTCCAATAGAAACTACTACTGATAGTCAGAAAAATGAAAACAAGTTACTTGGTACATAAAAGTCAGAAAACAAGTCACTTGTAACATATCTTAGCCGATGTAAGTTACTTGCATTTTATCTTGGGTCATTCAAGCTACATGCAACGTATCGATGGAATACCGCATGCAGTGCGCCTCTGATGCGTTGCATGTAACTTAAATGGCACAAGATAAGCCGCAGGTAACTTATACTGGCCACAAAGGCGTCCCCAAGGGGAGTATACTACGCACTCCTAGGGCCAGGTTTAGGACTGGCTTTGCTGTCGGCTCAATTACCCAAGTTTCAGGTACTTGACCCCACTCACAAAGGAAGACCCCGCACAGCATTTTCCGCTCAGTGTGTGGTCTGGGACGCGTGCGGAAGCGTTCTCTGCGACGCGTGTCGTCTGTGTCGCGTGATGGCCACCCATGGTGAGCGTATAATTGTAAGTTACATGTAGCATAGGTGCAAAAAAACCTCTGGCCCCCTTCTTTCGACTGTCTTCCCAAGGGCTATTGAAATTGCTTCTCATATGAAACAATGAAGCGAAGTTGAATGTGAACAGTGCCTCTAAAAGTTTTTTTAGTGCTAACAATTGTTGTAATGCGGTAATGAACATGCTGAAGGTGATGCTCGGGAAACAATACGAAGTTTCTCAAGAATCCTGAGCACAATATCCTTCATATTTGGGATTATTTGTTCAAACGGCAACTTAGTCCCCGGGTAGAGCTCGAATGACAAGAAAATAGGGGAAAGCTCACCAGAAGTACACGAAATGCTGTAGTCTCACTCCGCCCACAACTCTCAGTGAAGCTATTTGATGGGACAATAAGATTTTCATTGTATCCGCGTCTTGAAAATCTGAACTACATATCTGCTGCTCCCTTCTTTTCATTGGACCCTACCTATGTACTTCTGTTTCGCACAACATAGTCTTCCGTTTTCGACAAGCCTTCTCGTTCCCAGTTCACAACCACTGAATACTTTTATATGTCCTACCTGACAATTAGTCCAGACCGGAAAATTGTGTCACGCAAAGAAAGCGTTTCGGTGCGTCTACCGCCGTTTTCCATGTTAATAGCTAGTAACATATGGTGGTCAACGGATTGTTTTAAAGGCAGCATACACGCTCGTAAACGTGGGTGGGATAACAATGTGAATCGAACCGTATGGCTTACAACACAATGCCTACGCATTTTGAAAAGTTAAAAATGACCCACAATGCAGCTACATAAGTCAGAAGTTAGCCCCGCCCTGTATTTTCACGCCCCCTGTATTTGCTCTTTTGCTCCCAAGCAGGGTTGCTGGGCCATCTTCGCCGTCAGTGACGTGTGTGGTTCACTTGTTAGGCAACCTACCAACAATACCGACGGTGAATAAGACCCAGCAACCTTGCGTTGCAGGAAAATGGCAAATACAGGGGGCGTGAAAATACAGGACGGGGCCAACTTCTAACTCATGTAGCGGCATTGTGGGCCGTTTTCGACACTTCAAAATGGGTAGGCGTTGTAATCTGGGCCAGACCATTCTATTTCCGTAGTTATCTCAATCACGTTTACGAGCGTGTATGCTGCCTTTAAAGGCAGTGGTCGCGGTGGAATATGCTTGTCTACTTTTCTCCTCTAAACCCTTTTCTGGATCTAGAGTAGTTGAACCTTCAAGAAAAAATTGCGAAAATGAACCCTATTTCGGGCGAAATTATCACCCTAAACTTTCAGTTCTTTTGATGGTGGACGAGCCCAGTCCACATCATCAGCATCGATGATCTCTAGTATCAAGAACGTCAGCTGGCTCGAAATCGACATTTAAAGGCAGCATACACGCTCGTAAACGTGATTGAGATAACTACGGATATAGAATCGTATGGCTCAGATTGCAACGCCTACGCATTTTTAAGAGTCAAAAACGCCCCACTATGCCGTTACAGGAGTAGCAAGTTTGACCCCGCCCGTATTTTCACGCCCCCTTGATTTGGGCTTTTCCTGCAATGCAAGAATGTTGAGTCATCTTCACCGTCGGTACTGTTGGTGGATTGTATAACAAGTGAACCACACACGTCACTGACGGCGAAGATGACCCAGCAACCCTGCGTTGGAGGAAAAACGCAAATACAGGGGCGTAAAAATACGGGCGGGGTCAAACTTGCTACTCGTGTAACGGCATTCTGGGTCGTTTTTGACGCTTCAAAATGCGTAGGCATTATGTTGTGAGCCATACGGCTCGATTCACATTGTTAACCCAAACACGTTTACGAGCGTGTATGCCGCCTTTAATCGATCACCAATTGCCTTCGAACTTTCCTGCTAGAATATTTCTGTCTTCATGTAGTAACACCTCAATTGAAGTGCTTGCTTTCACTGTCCAACTGTTTGAACTACTTAAGTTTGCATTTACTCTTGCCTCTGAATGCCGATGAATTTTGAATGCACAACAAGGGACTCCTGTTTTTGGGCGGAGCTGTGCATGTGTGCTCGAATCGGCAACTTAGGGAACCTAAGAACTCTAAATAGAGCCCGTATCTTGCCCCGTAAGCTCCGTAGTTTTTCAGCTGTTCTCGAAACAAGCTTATTTCTATGGTTTTCTCAACAACTTTTTTTTCATCGCGACCACTGCCTTTAAAGGCAGTGGTCGTGCTCAAATATGCTTGTCTTCTTTTCCTCTCTAAACCCTTTTCTGGGTATAGAGTAGTAGAACCTATAGGAAAAAATCGCGAAAAAAACGCTGTTCTGGGCCAAATTCGAAGCCTGAACTTTCTTGTCTTTCGATGGTGGACGAGTCCACCCCACATCATCGGCATCGATGATCTCTAATATCAAGAACATCAGCTGGCTTGAACTTGAATTTCAATCAATGAACTTTCGAATTTATGTACACATCTAGCCAAAAACGTTGGTTGAAGTGGTTGCTTTCATTGTTCAACTGTCTTATTAGGTAAATTTGCATTTATTTCTTCCTCTGAGTGTCTATGATTTTCGACTGCTTGGCATGAGACTGTGATCTTTCTGTGCACGTGTGCACGAACTGGAAGTTTAGGGTCTTAATAACTCTAATTCTACCCCGTTTTTCACCGCGCTCCCTTCATAGTTTTTGAGCTGTTTTATATCTAAGCTGATTTTTGTAGTTTTTTCGATAACGTTTTTCATCGTGACCACTGCCTTTAAGTGGGAAACTCGGGAACGGAAATCATCTGAGATACTGTTCAAAAGCCATTTTATTCTATGTGTATCGAAGTGGTCTTCAAGATTTCTTCCTCTTGTGCACGAATCCTGGAATTATGTGGAACTCGAGAATAATGTCCATCGGGTGCGTTAAATTATAAATCCGTGAGTTTCACAAATCCAGGCGGGCTCATCGACCATCCACTTAGATGAGTTTGTTTCACGTCGCAGGTGCTTAGCATACCTCTAATTTGTGTCCTCCACTCTGACCAGCTGCTGATTGGCATTTTCTCTAATCGCTGCCTTCGCTTTTCGTTAGAGGTGATGATTGTCGCTCTCGCCTACCTCCAACGCGGCTTTCGTCACATACAGATTTGGCGAACATCAATGGATTTCACATTTCAGTTCCTCTTGATAGGGCTTACCTTATCTTTGTCGTGGGATTTTGATGAACCGTGTTTTGATAATTGAAGATATGGGACACAGCATCGATAGTCCGCTTTCCAAATCTCCTCAATGCCTCAGAGATTTCCAGGAGATTTCCAAAAGTGGGCATTTTCATAGCCTTGCAAAGAGAAAAATGGCACACGAATGGCAAATTCAAGGTGCTCAAGAAAATGTATCGGATTGAGCCTAAAACATTTTTTCTAGTAGTGGTTTTGGGTGCTGATTACAAATCTGAGGTGAGGTCCATTTGTCAATATTTGAAAAATTCCGTTTGATTTGGTCCGAAGCTTCGAAATGGGTGGAAATCTTGCTGGCCAAACGGGAATTTTGCGACTTCGAGAATGCTACTGTGAAATCGCCTCAAAACTTCTCCATAGGGGATATTTGGGCTGCCTACCACATATCTGGGATCGGTTTATCGATTTTCCTTGGATTACGGTATGTAAAGGAGAGTATAAGGTAGCTTGGTCGAAGTCTCAGACTTGACTTAAAAGTTCACTGTGGGTGTTATTTGGGACGCCGAACACGAAGTTGGAGTCCCTTTTTCGATTTTCAAATTATTAGGGTAAGTAGCGCCAGCTAAGAGGCATTATACCTACCGCAACCTACAGTATCCATAAGTCTGGCGACAAATAGACCGCAGATTCGCGTTCACTTTCGTTAAATAACCCGCAGCTGCAAGTTTTAGCCGAATCCGAGAAATGATTTCTGAACGCCCCGAAAATTCCCTGATGGGTACCCTTATCTTTTCGTGAAGCAATGAAAATGCCTTTTCAGGAGTCCCCGGAGGTGTCTAGGGAATTTCAAGCAGGGGTTATTCATGTACTGTCACAGACCGACAGCAACCACAACATGGTTTTCCAAATCGTTGCGGTGCGGGTAAAGCAGTCCCAAGTTAGACGGGTGTTGTGGTCATTCTAAATAGTAGCTTTCGAATACTATGAGACACAAGTACTACAATAGTGTGACTTATATTGTAAAGCTTTTGAATAAGATACACACGCAGCTATGCAGTGCTGCGGTATTTTGCTGAGCGGCCAAACGTTCAATATGAGACGACATTATGATCCTAATAGAGTAAGCGAAACGTTTTATGTTGCATGCTCGCTGCATTTGCGGTGAAGCAGATAATGACTAGCATGGAGGTGATTGAGGACAGTGTTCACGATGAATTCCGATTCCCAGTTTTAACGTCTACTACCTTGCAATCCATATATGTTTATCATACCCACGAAAATTTATCGAACACCACATTTTTGCCAATCAAAGGCCCACTTTTCGTTCTGAAATAGGAGGAATCGACCAATATAGGCAGATGACGTTTTCCAAAGTGAACGGACTGTCTACTATACATTCCACCCAAGAGAGTTACTTTCGGATATCCAGCCAGATAATATTGTCGCACAACAATCCGAATTCCGATTCGACATCAAAATGGCGATTTCGAATGAATCCAAATTCCGGTCAGAGCAAAAGACACAATATCCGAAATGTACGATACCGAAAAAATGAAAATCAAAGCATCCAGACCGAAAACCGGATAATCGGATAAAAAGAGGATGAAAACCGATAATGGATAGGATCGAGATCAAATAAAAACCAGATAATTTCGGGTGAAAACCGGATCAATTTCTAATGAAATCCGAATAATGTGAGTAATTACCGACTACAATTAGTTTCAGTTTCTTTCGAACAACTATCGTAGCCCATAGCTCATTCATGACCCACTTTGGCAATTCTTACGGAAAATTTTGTCATTTCGTTAGTAGTTTGGCCTAACACCCAAAAAACCCGTTAGTCCTTAGTCGTAATTACGCACATCCTCGGTAACCACTTATGGTATTCCATCCACGGGCGTTTCAAAATTCTCAATAAGAAAGCGTAATACGACTCTTTGGTTGCGAGATTTTAGGGACATCTGCAGGCTTTTAGTTTTATGTACAGTCCACGGCAACGGAAGGATGCGACTCTGCGGTTGCGTATATCCACTAAGCGTACTGTAGCTTGCACAGTAATCGACGGCAAAATTTTAATTTTTTCCTGAATTTTGAAGAAGAAACATCGGGAACGCTGAAAAACGGTGAGCTTTCCTGCACACGAACACTATCAATATATTCCACGTTCGACGTTCAATAAATCTCGGCATGATATGCTATTGTAGTAGCGCTTGATTGAGCAATTGTCCGAGATGATACAGTTTTATTCGGCTAACGTTTCGGCGTTTTCGCCTTCGTCGGAGCCTGGAATGCGAAAGACACATAAGGATTTAGCCGACCAAGCACTATTTCACAGCAAAAGGAGACAGTTTTCAAGAAAATAGGCGAAACACAACGTCGTAAGGCATTTTAAGGGTACTAACCTTCAGAAAACAGACCAAGGCCTGCCAGACACCCTCAGTTGAACTCAGATGGCGGGTGAATGAGCGGGACCACATCAGACCACCCACCTCGTTAGCCTTCAGAAGGCCGATCAAGCCCATTGGCAAATCAAAACCCACAAAGGTCAACAAAAGGGGCTAGTTCTTGGGTGATCGCCACACATTCCTAATAATTTCTGTTAATTTGTGGATTTCTGGAGTTTATCCAGAAGGCCCCCAGAGTTCTGCGAGCAGCGATATCTGGTTCCCGTGCAAGGATCGTGACACCTACATCGAAATGGCTGTTTTCATGCACGCGCACCCGGTGCTCCCCTAATGGAGTAGAAACCTTGGAGCTCCTATGGCCATCCAAGTGCTCTTTAATCCTTACACAAAGATGCCTGCTGGTTTCTCCCATATCTCTGCAGATCTGACAGGTTATCAGATAGACCACCCCTGTGCTCATACAATCGCCTTCCTTTCCTTATGGGCAAATTACGCAAGATGCCATAGTGCAAGCGCGGTCATATAAGCGAATCCTGACCAATTGTCCCTTAAAGGCAGTGTTCACGAAGAAAAAGTTCCCCTTTTTTGGCTAAAACGTAAGCTTTGGGTCCCTATAAGAAGATTAAGAACGGAAGTGCGACGAAAAACGGCCGGTAAGTGGGTGAAAATCTCGTGGGCCAGCCGACCCATTGGGCCACTCCGCCCACGTCCTATAACAGTTCCCCTGAATTTGTGGTTAAATGAGCGGTGGTTTCCGATCAAAAGACTTGTTCATCCCTTCATTCTAAACGTCTCTCTTTACTCAGGTTGGCTCGCACACATCGGCTGCAAAAAACGGGAGTTACAAGCCTCGGACAACTCGTCCACATTTTTCCCTTACTGAATTTCGAGGGGCCATAACTCCGTTTCCAGGGGGTCTTGTACTATTCCAGGGACATCATTGTAATCAGCATGGGACCGTTTTTAAGATAGGCGGAAAAACAGAAAAACGACTTTTATCGTGAACACTGCCTTTAAGGTTTTGGGGCGGACTCTCGATCAGCTGGACCATGTCCTGGAGGTCTGCTTTCCGAATGCAGGAGCGTATAGCCGCACTTAGCTCATCAGAAATGAAAGGAGCACAAAACCCTATTTTTGACTGCTGCTAGACATCGCTATTTGCTCGGGGTGGTCGCCACCTAAAACGATTTATACATCTAATAGGATAGCAGTTTTCTTGAGCGATGCGCCGTGCCATTTTCACCGAGGCGGTCTTCTGCGCGCTATCTGAGGAAACTGCGATTGCTGTGCGGAACATGTTTTTGATGATGGCTTTTTTGGTGTTTGTGGGGTCCAGCTGATCGAGAGTCCGCCCCAAAACCTTAAGGGACAATTGGTCAGGAACCGCTTATATGACCACGCTTGCACTACGGCATCTTGCGTAACTTGCCCATATGGAAAGGAAGGCTATTGTATGAGCACAGGGGTGGTCTATCTGATAACCTGTCAGATGTGCAGGGAGGAGTATGTGGGAGAAACCAGCAGGCATCTTTGTGTAAGGATTAAAGAGCACTTGGATGGCCTTAGGAACTCCAAGGTTTCTACTCCATTGGGGGAACACCGGGTGCGCGTGCATGAAAACAGCCGTTTCGATGTAGGTGTCACGATCCTTGCACGGGAACCAGATATCGCTGCTCGCAGAACTCTGGAGGCCTTCTGGATAAACTCCAGAAATTAACAGAAAGGACGAATGTGTGGCGATCACCCAAGAACTAGCCCCTTTTGTTGACCTTTGTGGGTTTTAATTTGCCAATGGGCTTGATCGGCCTTCTGAAGGCTAACGAGGTGGGTGCTTTGATGTGGTCCCGCTCATCCACCCGCCATCTGAGTTCAACTGAGGGTGTCTGGCAGGCCTTGGTCTGTTTTCTGAAGGTTAGTACCCTTAAAATGCCTTACGACGTTGTGTTTTGCCTATTTTCTTGAAAACTTTCTCCTTTTGCTGTGAAATAGTGCTTGGTCGGCTAAATCCTTATGTGTCTTTCGCATTCCATTCTCCGACGAAGGCGGAAACGCCGAAACGTTGGACGAATAAAACTGTATCATCTCGGACAATTGCTCAATCAAGCGCTACTACTATCAATATACTTACTAGGGAACCTCGCGAGGTCATCCCCACCATTTAAAGGCAGTGTTCACGAAGAAAAAGTTGCACGTTTTTTTGCTAAAATATAAGCTTTGGGTCCCTCTAAGAAGATTAAGAACGGAAGTGCGACGAAAAACGGTCGGTAAGTGGGTGAAAATCTCGTGGGCCAGCTAACCCATTGGGCCACTCCGCCCACGACCTATTACAGTTGCTCTGAATTCGTGGCTAGATGAGCGATGGTTTCCGATCAATAGCCCCGTTCTCCCCTTGATTCCCAACGTCTCTCTTTACTCAGGTCAGCTCGTACACATCGGCTGCAAAAAACGGTAGTTACAAGCCTCTGGCAACTCGTCCACAATGTTTCTTTTGCTGAATTTTGAGGGGCCATAACTACGTCTCCGGGGGGTCTCATACGATTTCAGGGACATCATTGAAATCAGCATGGGACCGTTTTCAAGATAGGCGGAAAAACAGAAAAACGATTTTTATCGTGAACACTGCCTTTAACTGATGATGAGTGGTTTCTGGTCAATTCTGGCTCACCGTCTTCGAATCTGACATCGGATTTTGCTACAGACACCTCTGAACGAAGTTATAAGCGTTTTTGAAGCTTCGTGAATAGGTAAGGGTACCCATCAGCCAATTTTTAGGGTGCTTGAAAAAAATTTCGGATTCGGCTCAGGACTTTCAGCTGGGGGTTATTCAGGGCGCTGAACGCGAATCTGGGGTCTGCTTGTCGCTAGACTCGGGATTACTGTAGGTTACGGTAGGCATAATACCTACCTTAATATTTCAAAAATCGGAAAATGGACCTCTAAATCGTATTCGGAGTCCCAAAAAACCCCTACGGAGAAATCTTGAGTCAAATCTGAGACCTTGACCAAGCTACCGTATACACACCGTAATTTGCCGTAATCGGTAAACAGGCCACAGATTCGGGCTCAGCACTCCAGAAAACCCAACCTTACTTATCGACCCATTCCGGAAATCGTCAAAAGTCGCGATTTGGCATCGGATCCCCCCCCCCCCCCCGATGGGAAGCTTTGAACGAATCAAGTCGAAAACTTCGAAAAATTGACAAATGAACCTCAGATTCGTGATCGGTACCCCCGAATAACCCCCTGGAAGGATTTTGGACATCTTGATCTAATTTTTTACATCTGGAATATTTTTCTAAAACGCTTCGAAAGCCCTTCAATTGGTTATAAATAAACGCCCAACAGAAAATCCATACAAGTCCAAAACGCTATCAGTCTGCGCATAGTTCGGAAAATGGGGCTTTGCCCTAACTTTGCTCAGAGTGGTAGTTTCGAAAGCTGAGGCCGGATTCATCATTGCGTTAGGCCTTGATTTGTCGATTTGGTTTGGGTTTAGCTCGTGCACACGCGCGCTATCGCTGGCGCGAAACCCAACCTAAATCCACAAACCCACGGTTGATGCAATGATGAATCTGGCTTCTGAACACAATTATGTGGTCCGTTTCCGGGTGTTCCGAAGTCTAATGCGCGTTTTTGATAGAAAAAAGGCGCCTAACAAACAATTAGAGGCTTCCAGCCTTCTAGGAAATCTGTAACTCGTGGATCCCCAGCTTATTCTCTTGAAAATTAAGAAACCGACTTAGAATTCAAGCTCGGTACGTCAAATAACCCTTCATAGAACTTTTTACCCAAATTTATCCGAGAACTACAAACGTTCAGCTCAGCTGCAAGAAATACGAACTTTGACAGGGTGTAACTTTTTTGCAGGTATCCGCAGCGGAACCCGAGTTCAGATTTGAGGAGAGCGTGCTAGATTTGACCAGAAAACATTCATCAGCTTTCTGATCCGGGGATCACCATGGGAGGTTCCATATTTAAAGTATTCACCATAGGTACACGCAAAAATAACAAAAAACTTGAATTTTCCCTATTATTTCCTTTTTTTGTAATTCTGCAACCGTTATTACTCGGGCAGCAAGTGTGTAGAGTGTTCCTAAGACTTTACAGAAGGTATTTGATCAGAAAGAAAAACATGGCTCTATTGGTTGTTTTGGTAACCCGGTCTGGCCATGGGTTTAAAGGCAGTGTTTTGATAAGGATCGTTTTTCTGCTTCTCCGCTTATCTTAAAAACGATCCCATGCTGATTCCAATGATGTTTTTGGAATCGTACAAGACCGTCTGGGAACCGAGTTATGGTCCCTCAAAGATTGAGCTGAGGAAACATGGTGGACGAGTTGTCCGAAACTTGTAACTTCCGTCTTTTGCAGCAGATGTATGCCAATTGACCTGAGTAAAGAGAGAAGTTGAGAATGAAGGGAAGAACGGGGCTATTGATCGGAAACCAACGCTCATCTCACAATCTCGAGCATTCATTTGTTCACGTCGGTGGGCGTGGAAAGTGCATCTGGGGTGTGACGAGCTGACGGGTGTCCAACTTTGGGGCCGTGGGGAACCGTTCCGAGCTCATTTTTCTCAGTTTTTTCAACGTTAGGGTTGCGCTAGGCCCCGCAGCTGCCGATCTCCACCAAAAAATCAGACATGGTTTTTATCGTGGACACTGCCTTTAAAGGCAGTGGTCGCGCTCAAATATGCTCGTCTTCTTTTTCTCTCTGAACCCTTTTCTGGGTATAGAGTAGTAGAACCTATGAGAGAAAATCGCGAAAAAAACGCTGTTCTAGGCCAAATTTGAAGCCTGAACTTCCTTGTCTTTTGATGTTGGACGAGTCCACCCCACATCATCGGCATCGATGATCTCTAATATCAAGAACATCAGCTTTCTTGAAATTGAATTTCAATCAATGAAACTTCGGATTTATGTACACATCTACTCAAAAACATTGACTGAAGTGCTTGCTTTCATTGTTCAACTGTTTTATTAGGTAAATTTGCATTTATTTCTTCCTCTGAGTGTCGACGATTTTGGACTGCTTGGCATGAGACTGTGATCTTTCTGTGCACGTGTGCACGAACTGGAAGTTTAGGGTCTTAATAACTCTAATTCTAGCCCGTTTTTCACCGCGATACCTTCATAGTTTTTGAGCTGTTTTTCATCTGAGCTGATTTTTGTAGTTTTTTCGATATCGTTTTTCATCGTGACCACTGCCTTTAAGGTACGCCTGCCCAGTCTTGGATGGAGTTTGAATAGCGAAGTATCTCATATATAGTTCCTTGTGCATCCAACTTCGTCGACGTTGCATCAAAGTCTCCACAATTCTATTTTTTTCAGATTCCGCATCTCTAAATTATCAGACTCTAGATGAGACTTTTATGGTGCGTATTTATTGAGGAGCCAGAAACAAGAATTTGTTGTGCTCGCATCCAGAATCGACCTCTCGCAGCCGTTTTTGCTGCCATTCAGCTCTCTGTGGCACTAACTTCTCTTTTCCAAGTAGGTGCTTTATTCGTAGCTGTCGTTAAGGTTTAAGGAGCAGAGAGGAGTCAGAGATTGGCTCAGTCAGCGAGTGGCGATATTATGAGGATGTTCATATAACGATTTTATGCTGTTCTCACATGGTGGCGAAATTGGTCTCCAATGTTACTTGTTCACCTACTAGGGAAGTCCCCAACTGGAGTTTCAAAAGAGTCTATTGAGGGTTCTTGGGTGGATTAATGAAAACAGTTAGCAGTTTTAAACTTTCACTGAGTGGAACAAATAATAAACCAAAAAAAACTACGAAAAAGTTAGTTTCTGTAATTTTAAATGAATAAATTAATTCAAATCAATTTGCAGAGATTGAAACATTTCAACCCAAACGTTCACGAGGTTGCTTGGGGGCGTTGAACGCGAAACGAGGTAGGACTGAAAATGTTTCAGTTTCCAAAATGCGAAAAGTGAATTCTTGACATTTTTTTGATCTAGCATGGTGCATTTGATTAAATTTCAAAACAATTCGTTTTCTTTTATCTACCCAACAACCCTTAATGGATTGTTTTTCTAAATTCCAGTTTGAATTCTGAAGCGAAGATACCTAGTTAGGACTTCACAACTGATCGTTGTTTTCAGCACGTATTCTCGATCTACAAACATCGACACGTGTTTCTGTGCCGCTCAGGTATTGCGGAAAATGCGCCTTTCGAAGTGAGAAACCATTCTGTTTTCAATGAGGACATATGAATCCGATTTCCGGGTTTGGCAGTCATGCGGAGCTAGATGAAGTCACTTTTGGATTTCACGCAGAAATGACCTGAACCCGGAAATTGCTCTAATCTTGGACTCAGTAAGGCAGCCAAGATTGAATGACCAAGGTAGGTAGAAAGAGTTGATAATTTTTTTTCAAGGAGAGATTCCTGGCCTATGACGTCATCATTTTCGATTTCGGATTGATGCATCGCGTGCTTGGAACGGAGGAATGTGTTGCGAATTATTTAGGTGACTTATTTTCTTATTCCTACGATGATTGTAATTCCGTCGCGGAACGCTATTGAAAAGTGATACGGAGATCCGTAAACCAAGACGGGTTCTGACAATGAGACCATATGCTGCCAATCTAGGCCTGCATGTTCTATCGCCTAAAAAAGAACAAGCCAGGAAGGAGATAACGAATATGTGGTATTTATAATGCAGCTCCGAAGAGCTCCCGTTTTCGGACTTTAAGCCATCTTAAAGAATAATTGGTGGTAAGGATACTCCGGCAAAAAAAAAACACCGCTCGCTGCAGGTGATGAACCAAATAAAGAATTCTCTATTGTAAGGCACTCGTGTGCAACAGGTTTATTTAAATTTTCATTCCTTTTAGGAAGAATAGGTTTTAGCTAATGGATAGTCAGAGTCATGGAGATCAAGACATCCAGTTCCCTTCCATCGCAGTTCGCTAAGAACCAGCACGTCAGTGAAGGTCTTCTTAAATGCTCCTTGTAGTTCAGTCAAACATTCTCTGCTACAAAGATGTCTGACATTAAGAGTTCCGAGACGAAAAGCGAATCATTCAGAAGTCAGAACATACTTGATCCTGTTGTTCCACGAGTTCTTAGATCAAGGGCTTTTTCGGCCTGTTGGGAAGAAGAAATGATTGATAGTACAACAAAAAAACACTACTATACTTTGGCTTCTTTGTAAGAAATGAAATGCTGCTCAGCCAAGTCACGAGTAATCCTGGCACAAGTGTTATAGCAAAAGAGCAGTTTCCGAATTTTTCACTCAAAACAATGCGTTAGGCAACCAAATGTTACCAAAATTACGAGGAAACAGCTGGAAACGCACTGAAACGCCTTATTTCAGTGAAATTATTCTCTGTCCTGGACTAGCTGTTCGATTGAATGAACATGTTCACCGTTGTCAGCGGTAATAAATGGAGCTAGTCAAAAATAGAAGAATATTTTAGACAAAACAGTGTTAGTTTGGGCCTGAAAGAAAGTGCGAAGCAATAGAGAGTAGATAATTGCAAAAGACGGTCCCACAAAAGATTTCATTGTCACAACGAACAGTTCCAGTGAGACTTAAGAGGCGGGGTGAGATTTGAGGATTTCGTGCCCTCCTGGTGCGGTTTTCTTGATTTCTTCTTCATTTGAGTTCAACTCAAAATTAAAGATTATAGCGTACACTGCCTTTAAAACAGCGATAGGGGTAGAAAATCAAACACCTCTAAAGTTTCGTTTACAAATGCCTCTAAAGTTTCCTTTACATTTTTTTGCACATGTCGCCTGGGCCGGTGTGCTGGAGGATCGCCTTCCAGGGTCATGCGTATCAATGGGATCGGTCGGTGGACACTGCGCCCCCCCCCCCTCCCAGCGGGTGGCTCGTCACTGCGCCCCCCCCCCCTCCGCGAGCAAAAGTTCAACTTTTTCCCATTCATTCTCTACTTTCTTTTTTTCTATTTTTTTTAATATATAAAAATTTATCAACATTTTTCTTGTGTGATGGCTAGTTCTCGGTTCAAAAGAGAGCTAGGTGTCTCAAACATGGATGTGAATAGTACTAGTGGGGAGCTTTAAAATAAACACCACATGGACAGGATCTTCGTGATAAAGTTTCTCCTCATAGCTGACAGCTTCTAGTCCGGAAGAGATTTTGGGCCTTTTTGAAACGAAAAATGACGCCTTAATCTGCTTTTTCTGGGCTATTATGGGGAGGCTAGTTGTTCTCCAAAAGAACTTATATTAGAAAATGCCGCGCAGCTCCTCCCAGGAGGGTTTACCGAAAATTGTCCTCATTGATTAGTAGCGTTTCTAGGGGTCCAAATCCCATTGAACGGATTAAGATATCCCAGTATTACAAGCCCGGAGAAAAAACCCGAAAAAAATTTTTTTGTACTAAAAAAGTAGGTCCCAAAATGTTGCAAATGTTCCAAAAATCATTTCTGTATAGGTAAGAAAACGTCTTTTTCCGACCTTGACCATTTGACTTGGTACATTTTTGGATCTCATCCTGGTCATGTGAAGCATCTCCACAATAATCTTTGGGAAGGAGATTTTTCGAGCAGCCTGACAGTATGATAGAAAACTGTTCCCTCTTGATCGCACATGTCACACCCTTACGTCACGCTCACATTGTTTTCTAACAGTGGGGTGAAAGACGTGAACTTTCAAGAAGAGTCACCACATCAAATCATTTCGTAAACAAATTTCAAGGGGTTTTGAGAGCTGAGCACATTGCCCTCTTTGCAAATAGCCAGTTTACAAGCGGTATTATCTTTCTGATCCCCACAACGATAGGTCATTCACTTTTTCTTGCTTTAAAAAATCGTTAGCTAAGTGTACTCACAATAGAAACAAAATGACTTTAGAAACATTGGAAAAACTTTTGTCTGGGGTTACTTGATTTCTCATGTGTGAACTTCTTGTTGTTGCTAATTATCCATATTGCATCACTTCAGTTTTTGAACAATCGCATGGAAAGTGCATGGCTATTTACACTTAAAGACAAATTTCTGATTGAAAACTTCTATTTGTATTTTCACATTCTGGGGTCCAAAATGAAAAAAAAAACGAAAAGTTGAAATGAAGGCGAATCCCACCTTGAAATTCTAAAAAGAAACATGGGAAACAGAACATTGTTCTGGGCTTAGCGGATAGTGATTTTACTCGCACACGACCCAATTCTGCCCCCTTCCTTGCGCGGTCTGCCAAACAGTGCAACCGCCCTCCCCCCCTTCCTCCCACACTGGGATGATCCCACTGTAGGCTTGACCCTGTCGCCTTTTCAGGCATTTACGCTAATTGTAGCGTTCAGGCCCTATTTTCAAGCTCGGTTGTATAATTGTTGTTGATTACGTACTCAGTGTATCGTTCTTATAGACTGTAGGACCGAGCTTTTTTTTTAGCTAGTTTTATATTTTCCTAACAAATTTTTCAAGATATCAAAAAGCCTTCCCAAGCGTTTCAACTGATGGAGCATATACTCATTTGCTTAAAGGAAGTGTTCACGATAAATTTCACTTCCGATGTCTCCACGGTTTACGAAAGGTCTGGTGCCCTATATAGCGAAGCACGCTTGCAAAGGACACGAAAGACGCGCTTTTGAGCAAAAATAAGCCCTCTCTTGTTTACGTTGATTTTTGAGCGTGAAGGAATTGACCGCTAGAAAGATGATACCTATCAGTGCAATGAAGCAAACAGCTCACTTATCAGCTTTTTCTTCACTTGATCATTCCTATGATCTGAGTCTCCATTAGTTCCTTTCGAGGGGCGGATCTGGGGCACGGGGCGTGTCTGGGGCACCAAAACGCTTGTTTGCAGACGTCATTTTGCAGCTCCTGGCTCGTTTTCTACCGTTCTTTCGACACTGGGAGCCTAGGATCCTTCTTGCCTATCATTTCACTGTGTAAAGTCAACGAGGATGATCATCGTGAACGCTGCCTTTTACATAAGAATTGATATCCATTACCTACACTCTTCTTCCGTTTGATGCGACTAGCAGGATTCCCGGCGAAACGTGTTTTTGACCCCAGTTTTCACATAAATAGAGATAAAAAAGCTGACACTCCAGCGGATTGACAAATTTAAATTTTGGAGAATTTTTGTGGAGTTTTAGCATGCTACTTCGGGTGACAAGCTACGCAAGTCCACAAGGTATGTAGCATATCAATAAGATGCAGAAACCATATTGGTCTTATTCTGTCGAGGTTCATCTCGGTATATGTATATGCTATATGCTACAAGGTGCCGAAAACTTAAAAATGTGATGCTTCATAGATACTCGCCTTCGAGCCCTATTCAAGGAGTAACGTGAATCGCGGTAAGGAAATCTTCCGTGAAAGTTAGAATTCAAATTTTCAGATGGAGGTTATATGCGTTTCGTATGGTGTATAGAGCAGACATCAGCACTATTCATTGCCATCTTTTCACTCATTTGCATGCCGAAACCGCTATGGTTACTCTGGCCAGGTAGGTACAATACCGCTGCTATCCAAGGCAAAAAATGGGCGAAGTGGGCAACTATTTATTTATTTATTTGTTACGCTCATAAGAACGCGCAGAAACCAAATAACATTGAATAATGTGAAAAAACCACGGAGAATGCAATAAAAAAAAGTTCAGAGAAAAAAAATTAGTAAAACAACACAACTAATCGGTGGCGAAAAAAATCGCAATCAAAGAGCAAAACTGAGGAATACAAGGACTTTACCAGCAATGGTCAAGGCTGAGAATGCGTGTTGAGAATATAGTCACTAGACTCATAGCTCTAATGCTTCGTACAACCTGTGTTCGCCATACACACCAACTAAGCTGAACTTGGCCGCGTCAGTCAGCTATGACACATGACAGCATAACAGGATCATTGGTTTACTGGACTACCCTCATGGAACCAGTTACCTGGCCAAGGTGCCTGTGGGACATATGTAGATAAGTTACTTCGTTTGGAAGGTAGGGGGAGACAAGGACAACACCGTGCAAAAGTCAATACCATTGCTAGGAAAGTCCCCGGAACTTCCCAGTATGCTCTACAAATACCAACTCAAATAATACAATACAGAAAGATCGTTATGTAGATCGTTAATGCCAAGAATTCATTTGTTACAACTCCTCTATAATTGTTTTTGGGATCCTCGCTTTCCATTTGTACATGAAATCATCCTGAGGAAAAAGAACCATCAAACCATGCGGAACATCCTGGATGCGGAACTACCAATGTGAACAGAACACATATTCTATATGTCTTCAATCCCTAAAAGATCCAAAACATTTATTTTTCTGAGCTTGGCCCGAAAACATTTTGAGCCTTTTCAGGATACAAATTCTGTAGGGAGCTGATTTACCCATCGTGCGCTTCGGAAGAAAAATGAGTTGTACACAACCTTATAGGAATGTGTTTTCAGACTAGAATGATGGAGGACAAAACCACCCCTTCTTCCATTGCATGGCTTAAAGACCCAGTACTTGCTACAATCCCCTCGCTAAGTTTTTTAAAAACGGGGAGCATCTGGCAAACTTGGCAAAAAAACGTCCGATGCATGTATCTATTTTGAATAAAGACTTTTTTGAATTCTGAAAGCGCTATCATATTCACAGATCAAATTGCTACCTAAATATGTGACTTGCAAGCCGAAGTTCCCTAAAGGCGCTTTGTTTTTGAAGGAAATAGTTTTCGAAATCGTCTTTCAAAAACGTCGCGCGAAGTGCGGCGAAACTTTGAGAAGTAATTGAAAGTCGGAGTTTTGTTGCGAAAAGCCCGGACTCCTGAATAGAGGATTTCGAAAATTCAACCTAAACAAACCTTGAGATTCTCCCACCTGCACCTTATTATTATTATTATTATTATTATTATTATTATTATTATTATTATTATTATTATTATTATTATTATTATTTGGGTGTGTATACAAGTCTGTTGGTACCTGCTCGTTGGTGCCCCTGCTTCTACTGAACCCAGCAGACGTTTGAGTGTACACAGGGAACGTTCGAGCGATATAGCGTGCACAACTGTATCGCGAAAGTATCCCGCACATTGCATAAAGGTGTCGCCGTCCGGCACACTAAGGCCTCTGGTCCATAACACCTTAGGATCCGTACCTAGGAGTCATGGAGTCTTTGGCCACAAGCCACAATTTCGCCACCCTGAACTGTCGATCGCTGTCGAGTGATATCCAAAAAACTGCGCTATCCAGACTTCTGAGCTATTTCCATGCACCGTTTGCTGCTTTGCAGGAAACCCGCCTCAAGGATAGACCCGTCATCAGCGTCGGAGAGTACACCATCTACTGCGGCAACGCTAACGATAGGAGAGTGGGAGGCTGTGCAATAGCTGTAAGGGAAGGATTTCAATGGTATGGTCAAGGAGTTCGGCTCAACGTCGTGTCGGAATGCATTCGTACGACTGCGGATCACAGAGGATTCAATCTGTGGATAGTGAGTGCTCATGCGCCCACTGAAACCGCCGAAGACAATTCGAAGGATGCGTTTTATGAGGAACTCAATACGTTGCTGGCCAGGATACCTTGTCAACATGCTGTTGTCGTGGGGATTGACGCAAATGCGAAGATGGGACTTGATCAGGAATCCGAAGTACTCGGTAAATGGTTCTACCCAGTGGAGCAAACATCGGACAATGGCTACCGCCTTGTCGACTTTTGTGAACGCAGTGGTCTGATTATTGCATCGACATTCAAGAGGAATCATCGCCGCCATCAGCTTACGTGGCAGGGACCAACCCGGCTATCTCCAGAAGAGCAGCGGAAGCGGAAGATGACAACTTTGAAACTACAGCTTGACTATGTCCTGACGAGTAATATTCCAGTATCGGACATTCGAAGATCTAGAGCTGTGTGGGATGTCGCATTCGATTCGGATCACCGTCCTGTTCTGTTGAACTTCACTGCGAGGATTCATAAGAGGAAGCGAGGGGCTCAGCCTCTCCAGAGGATTGACATGACAAGTCTCAGAGATGAAGAGTGCAGAAGGAATTTCCGACAACGCGTTTCTATTCACATCGGAGTACGGACTAAGAAGAAACTTTGCGACGCGGATTCTTTTGTCAAATGCATCCAGGACGCTTCGAAAGAGGCACTCCCGGTTGTACAGCCTAAGAAGAAGTTCGCCTACGTCTCAGAAGAAACAACATCTACCTACAACAGAGTATGTGCTCTCCGAACTGCAGGAAACTTCGTGGAGGAGAAGCGTCTGAGGAGGAAGTTGCGTCGGCAGCTTCAAAGTGACCGCGAACGAGAGTGGACGTGTAGAGCTAAGGAGTTCGAGAAGGCTTGGGAGGAGAAGAATCCGAGGAAAGCCTACACGTTGCTGCGACAGTATAGCGGGAAGATGAAGAGATGTTCTCCTGTCTTGAACACTACCAATGGAGTTGCAGTTGGTGATGCGACGCTGCCAATATGGAAGGATTACTTCAGTTCACTACTGAATCGTCCAGCGCCATCAGTACCTGAGCTCCCGCATGTTCAGAGAGCACATTACGATGTCAGTGAGGAACCGCCGACTGAGTCTGAAGTTTTGGATTGTGTCCGGAAAATGAAGAATGGAAAGGCAGGTGGAGATGACAACATCACTGCTGAAATGCTGAAAGCTCTTCCTCCGTCTGGGATTCGTGAAATGACCAACACCATCCGTGCCATATGGATGAGCGAAAGGATACCCGATTCGTGGAGACATGCGATCATCGTACCTCTTCACAAGAAGCTATCCGTCACGGATCCTAAGAACTACAGAGGAATCTCTCTACTTCGTGTCATGTACAAGGTTTTAGAACGTATCATTCTCGAGCGACTTATCAAACATCGTGAAGGAACGACCAGAGATGAGCAAGCCGGTTTTCGACCTGGAAGATCGACCATCGACCAAGTGTTCGTCGTGAGAAGAGTAATTGAATCGTGGCAGCGGTTTTCGAAGCCATTACAGCTTGCTTTTTGGACTTTGAAGCCGCGTTCGACTCTCCTCATCGTGATCGATTGCTCAATGCTCTGCGAGCGGATGGAGTCCCGGAAAAGTATGTTCGGTTAATCGAGGACATGAACAAAGGAACAACAGCAGCAGTTCGTACACCTGTCGGATTTACGTCAGCTTTCGAGGTGAAAACAGGAGTAAGGCAAGGAGCCGTTGCAGGACCTTTTCTTTTCAACTTCGCCGTTGATGACATCATGCGTAGAGTTGCAGAACAGTTTCCTGCGGATGTGATCCTAACACCATCAGGACGCTCCCTTGTCGACCTGGAGTACGCCGACGACATTGTGTTATTCGCTGAAAACAACGCAAAACTGCAAAGGATTGTGAACCTCGTTTCGAAGTATGCCGCAGCCTATGGACTTCGTCTTCGTCCCGACAAATGCAAGCAGATGTGGGTCTCTCAGAGGCCTTCAACTGGAGTTTGTGTGGACGGACAACGTATCGAACTGGTGGACGATTTCTGTTATTTGGGCTGTTTGCTGAAGAACGATGGTAGTTATGCAGCGGATATTCGACAACGATGTGCGAAAGCTACGTCTGCATTCAATTCTCTAACCAAGTGTTTGTGGTCTACCACCATCGCGAAGGAAGTCAAGTTGCGCGTCTACCTATCCGCTATTCGCCCTATCATGATGTACGGATCGGAGACGTGGGCAGCACCGAAAACGCAGATGGAAAGGTTGGATTGCACGGAGAGGAAGCTTTTTAGGCGTTTGCTTGGATATTTCTGGCCGCGTGTATGCCATAACGAAGACCTTTACAAGGAAATCGACGCAGTACATCAACGCTTGACACGAGGGAGGTGCCAGCATCTCCTAACGCCATCTCAAGCAGCAATGGAAAGTCGACTTCGACTGCTCGGGCATATACTAAGAAGAACGCCGGATCGTCTCGTACAACACGCTTTAAAAATGCTTCCAAATCCTGTCTGGAAACGGCCACCTGGGCGTAGGCGAAAGTTCTGGACGGATGTGGTTAAAGAGGATTTAAAGTCACTCGGCATCGAAAGACAGTTCAGGCGCGATGTTTCGTTTCGCAGGAAATGGAATAGTGACAGCTGGATGGAATGTGTTCAAATTGTGGCTGAAGACCGTGAAAAATGGACACGGCTGACTACTAGGACGGCACACCTCGGTGAAGATGCGGAATGACCGCGTCAGGCGAAAGCCAACCGATTAAGTCAAGTCATTATTATTATTTGTTGACGTGGAAACATTGTCACACGTTTAAATGGAGGTATAAAGAAAACAAGCAAACAAGAAAACAACACTGATCATGAAAAAATTTAGCAATCACGTTGTTTCTGTCAAGATCATGAGTGGAGAATCAAAGTCTTAAATCTATGAGAAGACATAAACAATACCTCATCGTTTTGGCTTAATAGACGGTTGAATTTCCGTAGATTCCTGTAGGTGAAAAAGTTAGACCTCGCCTGAGACTTTGCCACTGGAAGATATAGTCTTAACTGTCCTATTCTATTCCTTGTCAAAGGGAAGCCGAAGAATTCGAGGGGATTTATAGAGAGTTTTCTAGTGAGGATTTTGAACATCATTAGAAGGTCAGCTCTTTTTCTTCTGATAAAAAGGAGGGTAATCCCAGTTGATCCGATCTGACAGAACCGTTAGGTAGTTGAGAATAGCTAATATTGTGACACCTCATCATCAATTTTCGTGTAAAGTTGTTCTGTATGCTCTCTAAAAGGTCTATGTCTTTCTTTTTGAAGGGATTGAAAACGGAAATACCACATTCAACAATTGGTCTAACATATGTTTTATATGCTTTTAATAACACCTGGGAATCCTTAGATTTCAAAATTTTGAAAATATTATATGTACGGTAGTTTGCTCTATTAACTAAAGATATGTAGTGCGAATCAAAGTTTAGTTTACCAGTTATAAGAAAGCCTAAGTCACGAACCTTTGAAACAATGTTTAGTGTGGCTCCCTTCAGCGCGTATGTTGGGTGTGACATTTGAGTTTGGGTTCCAATCACAAGACAACTAGACTTCTCAGCAGCGAGAGGAAGTTCCCATTTTTCTGACCATAAGCCAATTTGATCGACGGCTCTTTGCACAGCTAATGAGTCTTCGGGGTTTTCGATTTCCTTAAAGATCTTAATGTCATCTGCATACATTTGGCAGCTAACGCCGAATCGTGAAACTTGTTCAGGTAATTCGAAGGTGTACAAAATAAATAGTAATGGGGATAGTACTCCTCCCTGAGGCACACCACTGTACGTTGAGAGAACATCTGAGTAGTAGTTTTTAATCCTGACTTGATATGTTCTTCCTGAAAGGAAGTTACAAATCCATTCTATGATCTTAGGATGTATTCCAACAAGTTTTAGCTTCAAAAGAAGCTTGCCAATCGGAACCTTATCAAATGCCTTCGAAAAATCGAAATATACCACATCAGTTCGTTTTTTGCTTTCCAGGGATTTAGTCCAGCTGTTAAGCGACGTTAGCATGGCAGTTTCAACTGACCTACCTTTAAGAAATCCAAACTGACACGGTGATATTATATCATTTTCCTCAATGTGGTTCAGAATGTGTTTTTTGACGATTTTTTCAGAAGTTCTTGCAAAAACAGAAGTGATGGAAATCGGTCGATAGTTATTGGGGTCACTGAGTGGCGGTTTTGTCGGAATCGGGGTTACGAATGCATGTTTCCATCGTAAGGGTACGTCAGCTTTCATGTAACTCATATTAAAAATATGCTCAAGGGGATATGCAATGCACTCTATCACATTCTTGATGAATTCGATGTTAATCAAGTCTGGGGATGTAGAGAAAGGTTTCGGCCATTTAGACAAAATCTCGAAAATTTCCTCTTTATGAAACCATAGTGATTCTCGTATTCCGGGGAAGGGAGACATGGGGACTTCATCGGAAATTATAGAGCTTGTTTGCTGAGAGTTGTTGAAAACTTTTTGAAACACTTTGGCTAGCAGATCTGCTTTATCCTTCGGGTTACAAATGGGATTTCCGTCGAAGCCCCATAAATTTGGTATGATATCATTATTACCACTGCGAAATTTGATATACTTATAGAAAGAAGTTTTGTCATTTGCCTCTAGAATCTTTTTCTCACAATGCAAATTAAACTTTGACATGGCCTTTTCAACCTTACTATTCTGAAGCTCATAGTGTCTCCAATCATCAGCTTCCCCGGTTCTGCAAGCTACATTCCATAAGTGGGAACGGCGGTCGTTCATTCTTCTCAAATAGGCGGGTAGATGGGGTTCATTTGACCTAACCTTTTTCAAGGGGACGAATAATTCGATAGTATGGTGGAGAATAGCAATGAATGTTTCATACATGCTGTCTACACTGTCTGCATCATTCAAAGTTCCAATCCAATCAATATTGATTAAATATTGTTTTATATTGTCAAAATTTGCGGCTCGAAAGTCTCTTTTCCATTGAAATTCTTTGGGCCTTGAGGTGGAATTTATGCCGAAAGTAATAACAGCATGATCACTGTTACCTATAGGGGCTCCAACGACCACGTTTTGCACAAGACTAGACACATTACAGAGCACGAGGTCAAGTAGCGAACTTCCCCTGGTCGGTCGAGGTGTCAGTTGGTTGAATTCATGTGATTCAAACATGTTCAAAAACGTCTGTGAAATATTATTTAAACTTTTGGACATAATATCTGGGAGATTGAAGTCTCCGAGGACAATGCAAGGCAAGCTACAAGAAGAAAAATCACTTAGCGCTTTTACAAGCTGAAGAGAGCTACTGGTATTGCAGTTTGGGACTCGATAAACAGCTATACAACGAAAAGAGTTGAAATTGTGAGTTACATCACAGACTAATATTTCATAAGAATCTGGAACGGATTCTTTGAAGATTAGCCCATAGGAAAATGATGTTTTGATCAGCATTACTATTCCACCACCCTTTTTGGAGGTTCTGTCACATCTAATGCCTGAGTACTGACTGCAAGCGATTCCCAGGAGCGGATTCAAGTCATTTTTAGAATTCAACCAAGTCTCAGTTAAGAAAACTATATCAAAATTGTTCTGGCAAAGACTCAGGGACAAAGCATCACTATTTTTCACCATCGATCTTATATTAGCGAGGGCACAAGATATCGTTCCACATGGATTCCTTCGATAGCTTACTGGTTTCCCGAAGGACGACAGAAGCTAGAAGGATTCCGGTATGTGATTGCGCGTTGAGGGGAGACAGGCGATTGGGATAAGCTCGTGTTGTGAGTTGATTGAGTATTATCTTCAATCGTCTGCCCACGGTTTGCAAGTCGATCGCGACGCATGCGCTGCCTCTCCTCCCAAGTATATGAGCGCCGTAAATAGACGCCCCTTTGGATAGGAAAGAAGCGCAATTGAGGCGCTCGGCTCACAGCCTCCCTCTGGAACCGACTGCACGGTAGCACAACCTTTATTAGCCGTGGCCGATTAGGACGCATTTCGCCCATACGGTAGACGTTACTAGCCCTACACTCAACTCCTAGGAAATCCAGTACTTGGGTCACACAAATGCTATCATAGTTTACACGTTCAGATGCGTTAGGAGACTGCGATTCCGGAATATTTGACAAAATAATGGAACGCTTAAGCTCTGAATCGGCTGTTATCGATTTTCTAATATCATCAGAATAGTTTGGAACCGGAGAACTTGAATTAGCAACATTCTCATAACTCAAAATCTTTTGCTTTAACGACTCATTTTCAAGTCTCAACGTACGGACTTCTTCGTTGATTTCTTTCATTTGAATTCTTGACTTCTTCGCGAGTTTCCGTCAACAACTCGATGATTAACTTCATGTGTTGGGGCAGCTTCCATTTACGACCATTTCCTGCAGTCGTTTAGTCGGACTGCCATTGGGCAACGCTGCAGCTCGTGTTCTTCTTGTTGCTGGAATAGGCGTCGGACGAGCAGCAGAAGACATGATTAACACTGCGATCACGAGGAGAAATGGAATACCTTTGGAGGTGGCAAGTTCTTCTTAATAATGTATTTCGCCCCCTGCCACCGTAGGACTCGCAAAGTGCTGCTACTTCGTGAAGAATCGAATCGCGAGGCTGATGAGCGACCGCACGAGAAGAGCTCAGAAATGATAATGTTTTTAGCATTCAAAAATCTTATTTATGAAGAAAAAAATGATAATGTTTTTAGCATTCAAAAATCTTATTTATGAAGAAAGCATACAAATTGGTCTTCCATTACTTGTACAAATACTGCTCAAAGTTTCGCCGCATTCGCCGCGCGCGACGTTTTTGAAAAACGATTGCAAAAACTATTTCCTTCAAAGATAAAGCGCTTTTAGGAAACTTCGGTACACAAGTCACATAATTAGGTAGCAATTTATTCTGTGAAAATGATAATGTTTTTAGCATTCAAAAATCTTCATTCAAAAGATACATGCATCGGACGCTTTTTCCCAAGTTTGCCAGATGCTCCCGTTTTAACAAAATCTTAGCGCGAGTATTGTAGCTCTGAGTCTTATTTCCATGTCAACTAAAGCGGCTCTTTTCTCCATAACTTGTCTAGATGTGCCCCAATCTTAGTTTCAAAGATAATATTGAGATCCTATCAACGGGAGCATTTCAAGGATGTGTAGAAGTATGGATTGAGGTTCATGTAGGTTTTCCGCCATTTTTCCAGAAAAACCTTTTTTTCATTCTATTTTTTTCGAGTTATCGGGTTTTCTTGTGTAGAACATGCCACGACAAACGACTTGAATAAAAAACAGGGAGCGATTGACTTACTTGACTTAATCGGTTGGCTTTCGCCTGACGCGGTCATTCCGCATCTTCACCGAGGTGTGCCGTCCTAGTAGTCAGCCGTGTCCATTTTTCACGGTCTTCAGCCACAATTTGAACACATTCCATCCAGCTGTCACTATTCCATTTCCTGCAAAACGAAACATCGCGCCTGAACTGTCTTTCGATGCCGAGTGACTTTAAATCCTATTTAACCACATCCGTCCAGAACTTTCGCCTACGCCCAGGTGGCCGTTTCCAGACAGGATTTGGAAGCATTTTTAAAGCGTGTTGTACGAGACGATCCGGCGTTCTTCTTAGTATATGCCCGAGCAGTCGAAGTCGACTTTCCATTGCTGCTTGAGATGGCGTTAGGAGATGCTGGCACCTCCCTCGTGTCAAGCGTTGATGTACTGCGTCGATTTCCTTGTAAAGGTCTTCGTTATGGCATACACGCGGCCAGAAATATCCAAGCAAACGCCTAAAAGCTTCCTCTCCGTGCAATCCAACCTTTCCATCTGCGTTTTCGGTGCTGCCCACGTCTCCGATCCGTACATCATGATAGGGCGAATAGCGGATAGGTAGACGCGCAACTTGACTTCCTTCGCGATGGTGGTAGACCACAAACACTTGGTTAGAGAATTGAATGCAGACGTAGCTTTCGCACATCGTTGTCGAATATCCGCTGCATAACTACCATCGTTCTTCAGCAAACAGCCCAAATAACAGAAATCGTCCACCAGTTCGATACGTTGTCCGTCCACACAAACTCCAGTTGAAGGCCTCTGAGAGACCCACATCTGCTTGCATTTGTCGGGACGAAGACGAAGTCCATAGGCTGCGGCATACTTCGAAACGAGGTTCACAATCCTTTGCAGTTTTGCGTTGTTATCAGCGAATAACACAATGTCGTCGGCGTACTCCAGGTCGACAAGGGAGCGTCCTGATGGTGTTAGGATCACATCCGCAGGAAACTGTTCTGCAACTCTACGCATGATGTCATCAACGGCGAAGTTGAAAAGAAAAGGTCCTGCAACGGCTCCTTGCCTTACTCCTGTTTTCACCTCGAAAGCTGACGTAAATCCGAGAGGTGTACGAACTGCTGCTGTTGTTCCTTTGTTCATGTCCTCGATTAACCGAACATACTTTTCCGGGACTCCATCTGCTCGCAGAGCATTGAGCAATCGATCACGATGAGGAGAGTCGAACGCGGCTTCAAAGTCCAAAAAGCAAGCTGTAATGGCTTCGAAAACCGCTGCCACGATTCAATTACTCTTCTCACGACGAACACTTGGTCGATGGTCGATCTTCCAGGTCGAAAACCGGCTTGCTCATCTCTGGTCGTTCCTTCACGATGTTTGATAAGTCGCTCGAGAATGATACGTTCTAAAACCTTGTACATGACACGAAGTAGAGAGATTCCTCTGTAGTTCTTAGGATCCGTGACGGATAGCTTCTTGTGAAGAGGTACGATGATCGCATGTCTCCACGAATCGGGTATCCTTCCGCTCATCCATATAGCACGGATGGTGTTGGTCATTTCACAAATCCCAGACGGAGGAAGAGCTTTCAGCATTTCAGCAGTGATGTTGTCATCTCCACCTGCCTTTCCATTCTTCATTTCCGGACACAATCCAAAACTTCAGACTCAGTCGGCGGTTCCTCACTGACATCGTAATGTGCTCTCTGAACATGCGGGAGCTCAGGTACTGATGGCGCTGGACGATTCAGTAGTGAACTGAAGTAATCCTTCCATATTGGCAGCGTCGCATCACCAACTGCAACTCCATTGGTAGTGTTCAAGACAGGAGAACATCTCTTCATCTTCCCGCTATACTGTCGCAGCAACGTGTAGGCTTTCCTCGGATTCTTCTCCTCCCAAGCCTTCTCGAACTCCTTAGCTCTACACGTCCACTCTCGTTCGCGGTCACTTTGAAGCTGCCGGACGCAACTTCCTCCTCAGACGCTTCTCCTCTACGAAGTTTCCTGCAGTTCGGAGAGCACATACTCTGTTGTAGGTAGATGTTGTTTCTTCTGAGACGTAGGCGAACTTCTTTCTTAGGCTGTACAACCGGGAGTGCCTCTTTCGAAGCGTCCTGGATGCATTTGACAAAAAGAATCCGCGTCGCAAAGTTTCTTCTTAGTCCGTACTTCGATGTGAATAGAAACGGGTTGTCGGAGATTCCTTCTGCACTCTTCATCTCTGAGACTTGTCATGTCAATCCTCTGGAGAGGCTGAGCCCCTCGCTTCCTCTTATGAATCCTCGCAGTGAAGTTCAACAGAACAGGACGGTGATCCGAATTGAATGCGACATCCCACACAGCTCTAGATCTTCGAATGTCCGATACTGGAATATTCCTCGTCAGGACATAGTCAAGCTGTAGTTTCAAAGTTATCATCTTCCGCTTCCGCTGCTCTTCTGGAGATAGCCGGGTTGGTCCCTGCCACGTAAGCTGATGGCGGCGATGATTCCTCTTGAATGTCGATGCAATAATCAGACCCCTGCGTTCACAAAAGTCGACAAGGCGGTAGCCATTGTCCGATGTTTGCTCCACTGGGTAAGAACCATTTACCGAGTACTTCGGATTCTGATCAAGTCCCATCTTCGCATTTGCGTCAATCCCCACGACAACAGCATGTTGACAAGGTATCCTGGCCAGCAACGTATTGAGTTCCTCATAAAACGCATCCTTCGAATTGTCTTCGGCGGTTTCGGTGGGCGCATGAGCACTCACTATCCACAGATTGAATCCTCTGTGATCCCGCAGTCGTACGAATGCATTCCGACACGACGTTGAGCCGAACTCCTGACCATACCATTGAAATCCTTCCTTACAGCTATTGCACAGCCTCCCACTCTCCTATCGTCAGCGTTACCGCAGTAGATGGTGTACTCTCCGACGCTGGATGATGGGTCTATCTCTGAGGCGGGTTTCCTGCAAAGCAGCAAACGGTGCATGGAAATAGCTCAGAAGTCTGGATAGCGCAGTTTTGGATATCACTCGACAGCGATCGACAGTTCAGGGTGGCGAAATTGTGGCTTGTGGCCAAAGACTCCATGACTCCCTAGGTACGGATCCTAAGGCGTTATGGACCAGAGGCCCCAGTGTGCCGGACGGCGACACCTTTATGCAATGTGCGGGATACTTTCGCGATATAGTTGTGCACGCTATATCGCTCGAACGTTCCCTGTGTGCACTCAAACGTCTGCTGGGTTCAGTAGAAGCAGGGGCACCAACGAGCAGGTACCAACAGACTTGTATACACACCCCCAGGGAGCGATACAACATATTATTATTGGGATTATGCATTTCACTTGTTCTGCATTTTTTTAAACAAGCTTCAACGCAGCAGGCACGCTCGAAAAGTTGTTAAGATAACTACGTTTCTGAATTCGCATGGCTCCTAGTAGACTGCTCACGCCGTCGGAAGCGTCAAAAACGAGTCAAAACTACTAAATTTTAGCAATGCAAATCGAAAAATTTCTGCAACCCCGCCCCTGAGCTTCTGCAACCCCGCCCCAAAATACAAACTCGTCCAGATTGATAGTACTTATCCGATTCCTTTGGCTGGTTTTTGATGCTTCAAACGAGGTTAACGTTCCAGTACAAGCTGTAAGAGTACATAGGCTTCTCTATCTCAACCGTTTTGTTGCTAATATTCGCTGTTTCAACCGCACGCCGTAAAACTCGTCCACTTTCACCTGATAACAAAATAACCGTTATTCCTCTATTTGCACACAGTTTTCGTTCGTTTTTTTGTCAGTTCCCAATACAACCAGCTCCGAACCTTTGATTTATGTCATAAAATCGATACCATTTTTGAGCGTGTCTGCTGCCTTTAATGGCTATAATTATAACAATTATAACGTTTGTAAAACATGCTTGATTGGAACTCTGACGTGTTTGATGAACTCCTCTCTCATTGTAGCATCCGATCGGTAACAACCATTTATTTACCGCAGTGAATTCAGACAATTTTACACGGAAAACCTAATTTTTCCAGTTGTACGCCCCGCTTTTTCAGCAGTCCACATTTTTGGGTCACTTCTTCAGCGATCACAGATTATTTATATTTTTCCATATCCTCCAGCCCGAGGACATCATTGTAATCCCGTTTTGGACCAACCCTACCGCAGTTTGGCCTGCCCCCTATGTCCTCAGAATCTTACGAAATCCTCACTTGGAGAGCCGGTATCTTCTTCAAGACGTGAGGGTTCCTAAAAAGATCAGTATGGCATGTAGCCGGCTCGGATCTCTACCAAACCCTCCAATTCCATTCAGCTGCCCGGAAACTCGCTTTACGTGCCGTCGAACACGCTTCCGCGGCTTCTCTGGTGATCAAAAATTTTCTTCCAAGCCTCGAAATCTAGAACGTTCTTATACTTTTGCCGCGCGCTGTATAATGAAAGAATGCTGTTAACACTATGACTTCATTGCTAGCATGCAAATCACTTCAATACATCATCTGTGAGCTGTGCGTACTCAAAGTGTTCACAGGTATAAAGTCAGCAGTGCCTTATTACAGTGGTAAGTTGTCAAGAACAGCTTTATATTTATATGTCTGTTGCTCACGTGAATACACCGCCGCTTGTTGGGAGCTCATGTGTTGAATGATTTGATTCGCGTTCATCCAAGACATATCATTCAAATAGACTTACCTCACTGACACTGCGAGATTCCTCACTGAGCTCGCGAAAAGAAAACTTCTAAGAATCTCCCTTTCGTACTTTGAAAACCCCGAAAAAAATCGCAGGAATCCGCGAAAAAATCGCTGAAATCCGCGATTTTTGCCACTGATAATACGGATTGTCTTAGAAGCAGGCTAATCGTGCGAGTACCATCTGATATCACGGGCAGAGACGCAGAGGGATCTTTGTAGTATTGAGGGAGATGGATTTCGACCGATTTCTGAGAGACTTGTACACTCAGTGATTGCGCCTTCTCATGTTTGGGAGGGTGTATGCTCCGTACAATGCGACAAGAGTTCAGAAGTAGATTTCTGGTCACCGTACGGAGTGGATAGTGTTGCAAGGATAGAGCAGGACTACGGGTGAATTGTGCAGGACGTTATAAGAAGTGGGCGAGACTAGTAGGGGAATGAGCAGGACGCCATAGAAAGTGTGCAGGACTTCAGTGGAAGTGTGCAGACGTTATAGAAAGTGTGTAGAACTTCATAGAAAGTGTGCAGGACTTCGGTGGAAGTGTGCAGGACGTCATAGAAAGTGTGTAGAACTTCATAGAAAGTGTGCAGGACTTCATAGACAATGTGCAGAACTTCACTGGTAGTGTGCAGGACGTCATAGGAAGTGTGCAGGACTTCAGTGGAAGTGTGCAGGACGTCATAGAAAGTGTACAGAATTTCAGTGGAAGTGTGCAGACGTTATAGAAAGTGTGTAGAACTTCATAGAAAGTGTGCAGGACTTCAGTGGAAGTGTGCAGACGTTATAGAAAGTGTGTAGAACTTCATAGAAAGTGTGCAGGACTTCAGTGGAAGTGTGGCAGGACGTCATAGAAGGTGTGTAGAACTTCATAGAAAGTGTGCAGAACTTCAGTGGAAGTGTGCAGACGTTATAGAAAGTGTGCAGGACGTCAAAGAAAGTGTGCAGGACTTCAGTGGAAGTGTGCAGACGTTATAGAAAGTGTGTAGAACTTCATAGAAAGTGTGCAGGACTTCAGCGGAAGTGTGCAGACGTTATAGAAAGTGTGTAGAACTTCATAGAAAGTGTGCAGGACTTCAGTGGAAGTGTGCAGGACGTCATAGAAAGTGTGTAGAACTTCAGTGGAAGTGTGCAGGACGTCATAGAAAAGGTGCAGAACTTCAGTGGAAGTGTGCAGACGTTATAGAAAGTGTGCAGGACTTCAGTGGAAGTGTGGCAGGACGTCATAGAAAGTGTGTAGAACTTCATAGAAAGTGTGCAGGACTTCAGTGGAAGTGTGCAGACGTTATAGAAAGTGTGTAGAACTTCATAGAAAGTGTGCAGGACTTCAGTGGAAGTGTGCAGGACGTCATAGAAAGTGTGTAGAACTTCATAGAAAGTGTGCAGGACTTCAGTGGAAGTGTGCAGGACGTCATAGAAAGTGTGTAGAACTTCAGTGGAAGTGTGCAGGACGTCATAGAAAGTGTGCAAAACTTCACTGGTAGTGTGCAGGACGTTATAGAAAGTGTGCAGGACGTCATAGAAAGCGTGCAGAACTTCACTGGTAGTGTGCAGGACGTCAAAGAAAGTGTGCAGGACTTCAGTGGAAGTGTGCAGACGTTATAGAAAGTGTGTAGAACTTCATAGAAAGTGTGCAGGACTTCAGTGGAAGTGTGCAGACGTTATAGAAAGTGTGCAGGACGTCATAGAAACTGTGTAGAACTTCAGTGGAAGTGTGCAGGGCGTCATAGAAAGTGTGCAGGACTTCAGTGGAAATGTGCAGACGTTATAGAAAGTGTGCAGGACGTCATAGAAACTGTGTAGAACTTCAGTGGAAGTGTGCAGGGCGTCATAGAAAGTGTGCAGGACTTCAGTGGAAATGTGCAGACGTTATAGAAAGTGTGTAGAACTTCATAGAAAGTGTGCAGGACTTCACTGGTAGTGTGCAGGACGTCATAGAAAGTGTGCAGGACGTCATAGAAAGTGTGCAGGACTTCAGTGGAAGTGTGCAGGACGTCATAGAAAGTGTGTAGAACTTCAGTGGAAGTGTGCAGGACGTCATAGAAAGTGTGTAGAACTTCAGTGGAAGTGTGCAGGACGTCAAAGAAAGTGTGCAGGACTTCAGTGGAAGTGTGCAGACATTATAGAAAGTGTGTAGAACTTCATAGAAAGTGTGCAGGACTTCAGTGGAAGTGTGCAGACGTTATAGAAAGTGTGCAGGACGTCATAGAAAGTGTGCAGGACTTCAGTGGAAGTGTGCAGGACGTCAAAGAAAGTGAGCAGGACTTCAGTGGAAGTGTGCAGACGTTATAGAAAGTGTGCAGAACTTCACTGGTAGTGTGCAGGACTTCAGTGGAAGTGTGCAGACGTTATAGAAAGTGTGCAGCACGTCATAGGAAGTGTGCAGGACTTCAGTGTAAGTGTGTAGGACGTCATAGAAAGTGCGCAGAACTTCACTGGTAGTGTGCAGACGTTATAGAAAGTGTGCAGGACGTCATAGAAACTGTGTAGAACTTCAGTGGAAGTGTGCAGGGCGTCATAGAAAGTGTGCAGGACTTCAGTGGAAGTGTGCAGGGCGTCATAGAAAGTGTGCAGGACTTCAGTGGAAATGTGCAGACGTTATAGAAAGTGTGTAGAACTTCATAGAAAGTGTGCAGGACTTCAGTGGAAGTGTGCAGACGTTATAGAAAGTGTGTAGAACTTCATAGAAAGTGTGCAGGACTTCGGTGGAAGTGTGCAGGACGTCATAGAAAGTGTGTAGAACTTCATAGAAAGTGTGCAGGACTTCATAGACAATGTGCAGAACTTCACTGGTAGTGTGCAGGACGTCATAGAAAGTGTGTAGAACTTCAGTGGAAGTGTGCAGGACGTCATAGAAAGTGTGCAGAACTTCAGTGGAAGTGTGCAGACGTTATAGAAAGTGTGCAGGACGTCAAAGAAAGTGTGCAGGACTTCAGTGGAAGTGTGCAGACGTTATAGAAAGTGTGTAGAACTTCATAGAAAGTGTGCAGGACTTCAGTGGAAGTGTGCAGGACGTCATAGAAAGTGTGTAGAACTTCATAGAAAGTGTGCAGGACTTCAGTGGAAGTGTGCAGACGTCATAGAAAGTGTGCAGGACGTCATAGAAACTGTGTAGAACTTCAGTGGAAGTGTGCAGGACGTCATAGAAAGTGTGTAGAACTTCATAGAAAGTGTGCAGGACGTCATAGAAAGTGTGCAGAACTTCACTGGTAGTGTGCAGGACGTCATAGAAAGTGTGCAGGACTTCAGTGGAAGTGTGCAGGACGTCATAGAAAGTGTGCAGAACTTCAGTGGAAGTGTGCAGGACGTTATAGAAAGTGTGCAGGACGTCATAGAAAGTGTGCAGGACTTCAGTGGAAGTGTGCAGGACGTCATAGAAAGTGTGTAGAACTTCATAGAAAGTGTGCAGGACTTCAGTGGAAGTGTGGCAGGACGTCATAGAAAGTGTGTAGAACTTCATAGAAAGTGTGCAGGACTTCAGTGGAAGTGTGCACACGTTATAGAATGTGTGTAGAACTTCATAGAAAGTGTGCAGGACTTCAGTGGAAGTGTGGCAGGACGTCATAGAAAGTGTGTAGAACTTCATAGAAAGTGTGCAGGACTTCAGTGGAAGTGTGCAGGACGTCATAGAAAGTGTGTAGAACTTCATAGAAAGTGTGCAGGACTTCAGTGGAAGTGTGCAGGACGTCATAGAAAGTGTGTAGAACTTCAGTGGAAGTGTGCAGGACGTCATAGAAAGTGTGCAGAACTTCACTGGTAGTGTGCAGGACGTCATAGAAAGTGTGTAGAACTTCAGTGGAAGTGTGCAGGACGTCATAGAAAGTGTGTATAACTTCATAGAAGGACTTCAGTAGAAGTGTGCAGGACGTCATAGAAAGTGTGTAGAACTTCATAGAAAGTGTGCAGGACTTCAGTGGAAGTGTGCAGGACGTCATAGAAAGTGTGTAGAACTTCATAGAAAGTGTGCAGGACTTCAGTGGAAGTGTGCAGGACGTCATAGAAAGTGTGTAGAACTTCAGTGGAAGTGTGCAGGACGTCATAGAAAGTGTGCAGAACTTCACTGGTAGTGTGCAGGACGTCAGTGGAAGTGTGCAGGACGTTATAGAAAGTGTGTAGAACTTCAGTGGAAGTGTGCAGGACGTCATATAAAGTGTGCAGAACTTCAGTGGAAGTGTGCAGGACGTCATAGAAAGTGTGTAGAACTTCATAGAAAGTGTGCAGGACTTCAGTGGAAGTGTGCAGACGTTATAGAAAGTGTGCAGGACGTCATAGAAAGTGTGTAGAACTTCAGTGGAAGTGTGCAGGACGTCATAGAAAGTGTGCAGAACTTCACTGGTAGTGTGCAGACGTTATAGAAAGTGTGCAGGACGTCATAGAAAGTGTGCAGGACTTCAGTGGGAGTGTGCAGACGGTATAGAAAGTGTGTAGAACTTCAAAGAAAGTGTGCAGGACTTCGGTGGTAGTGGGCAGGACGTCATTGAAAGAGTGTAGAACTTCATAGAAAGTGTGCAGAACTTCAGTGGAAGTGTGCAGACGTTATAGAAAGTGTGCAGGACTTCGGTGGAAGTGTGCAGGACGTCATAGAAAGTGTGTAGAACTTCATAGAAAGTGTGCAGGACGTCATAGAAAGTGTGCAGACGTTATAGAAAGCGTGTAGAACTTCATAGAAAGTGTGCTGGACTTTAGTGGAAGTGTGCAGGACGTCATAGAAAGTGTGTAGAACTTCAGTGGAAGTGTGCAGGACGTCATAGAAAGTGTGCAGAACTTCACTGGTAGTGTGCAGACGTTATAGAAAGTGTGCAGACGTTGTAGAAAGTGTGTAGAACTTCATAGAAAGTGTGCTGGACTTCAGTGGAAGTGTGCAGGACGTCATAGAAAGTGTGTAGAACTTCAGTGGAAGTGTGCAGGACGTCATAGAAAGTGTGCTGGACTTCAGTGGAAGTGTGCAGGACGTCATAGAAAGTGTGTAGAACTTCAGTGGAAGTGTGGAGGACGTCATAGAAAGTGTGTAGAACTTCATAGAAAGTGTGCAGGACTTCAATGGAAGTGTGCAGGACGTCATAGAAAGTATGTAGAACTTCATAGAAAGTGTGCTGGACTTCAGTGGAAGTGTGCAGGACGTCATAGAAAGTGTGTAGAACTTCATAGAAAGTGTGCAGGACTTTGGTGGAAGTGTGCAGGACGTCATAGAAAGTGTGTAGAACTTCAGTGGAAGTGTGCAGGACGTCATAGAAAGTGTGCAGAACTTCACTGGTAGTGTGCAGGACGTTATAGAAAGTGTGCAGGGCGTCATAGAAAGTGTGCAGGACTTCAGTGGAAATGTGCAGGACGTCAAAGAAAGTGTGCAGGACTTCAGTGGAAGTGTGCAGACGTTATAGAAAGTGTGTAGAACTTCATAGAAAGTGTGCAGGACTTCGGTGGAAGTGTGCAGGACGTCATAGGAAGTGTGCAGGACGTCATAGGAAGTGTGCAGGACTTCAATGGAAGTGTGCAGGACGTCATAGAAAGTGTGTAGAACTTCAGTGGAAGTGTGCAGGACGTCATAGAAAGTGTGCAGGACGTCAAAGAAAGTGTGCAGGACTTTAGTGGAAGTGCGCAGACGTTATAGAAAGTGTGTAGAACTTCATAGAAAGTGTGCAGGACTTCAGTGGAAGTGTGCAGGACGTCATAGAAAGTGTGTAGAACTTCATAGAAAGTGTGCAGGACTTCAGTGGCAGTGTGCAGGACGTCATAGAAAGTATGCAGAACTTCATTGGAAGTGTGCAGGACGTCATAGGAAGGGTGCAGGACTTCAGTGGAAGTGTGCAGACGTTATAGAAAGTGTGTAGAACTTCATAGAAAGTGTGCTGGACTTCAGTGGAAGTGTGCAGGACGTCATAGAAAGTGTGTAGAACTTCATAGAAAGTGTGCAGGACTTTGGTGGAAGTGTGCAGGACGTCATAGAAGCTGTGTAGAACTTCAGTGGAAGTGTGCAGGGCGTCATAGAAAGTGTGCAGAACTTCACTTGTAGTGTGCAGGACGTCAAAGAAAGTGTGCAGGACTTCAGTGGAAGTGTGCAGGACGTCATAGAAAGTGTGTAGAATTTCATAGAAAGTGTGCAGAACTTCAGTGGCAGTGTGCAGGACGTCATAGAAAGTGTGCAGGACGTCATAGAAAGTGTGCAGGACTTCAGTGGAAGTGTGCAGGACGTCATAGAAAGTGTGCAGAACTTCAGTGGAAGTGTGCAGGACGTCATAGAAAGTGTGCAGAACTTCATAGAAAGTGTGCAGGACTTCAGTGGAAGTGTGCAGAACTTCATAGAAAGTGTGCAGGACGTCATAGAAAGTGTGTAGAACTTCAGTGGAAGTGTGCAGGACGTCATAGAAAGTGTGCAGAACTTCACTGGTAGTGTGCAGACGTTATAGAAAGTGTGTAGAACTTCATAGAAAGTGTGCTGGACTTCAGTGGAAGTGTGCAGGACGTCATAGAAAGTGTGTAGAACTTCATAGAAAGTGTGCAGGACGTCATAGAAAGTGTGTAGAACTTTAGTGGAAGTGTGCAGGACGTCATAGAAAGTGTGCAGAACTTCAGTGGAAGTGTGCAGGACGTCATAGAAAGTGTGCAGGACTTCAGTGGAAGTGTGCAGGACGTCATAGAAAGTGTGTAGAACTTCATAGAAAGTGTGCAGGACTTCAGTGGAAGTGTGCAGTACGTCATAGAAAGTGTGCAGAACTTCACTGGTAGTGTGCAGGACGTCATTGGAAGTGTGCAGGACTTCACTGGAAGTGTGCAGGACGTCACAGAAAGTGTGTAGAACTTCATAGAAAGTGTGCAGGACTTCAGTGGAAGTGTGCAGGACGTCATAGAAAGTGTGTAGAACTTCATAGAAAGTGTGCAGGACTTCAGTGGCAGTGTGGAGGACGGCATAGAAAGTATATAGAGCTTCAGTGGAAGTGTGCAGGACGTCATAGAAAGTGTGCAGAACTTCACTAGTAGTGTAGAGGACGTCATAGGAAGTGTGCAGGACTTCAGTGGAAGTGTGCAGGACGTCATAGAAAGTGTGTAGAACTTTAGTGGAAGTGTGCAGGACGTCATAGAAAGTGTGCAGAACTTCACTGGTAGTGTGCAGGACGTCAAAGAAAGTGTGCAGGACTTCAGTGGAAGTGTGCAGACGTTATAGAAAGTGTGTAGAACTTCATAGAAAGTGTGCAGGACTTCAGTGGAAGTGTGCAGGACGTCATAGAAAAAGTGTAGAACTTCATAGAAAGTGTGCAGGACTTCAGTGGAAGTGTGCAGGACGTCATAGAAAGTGTGTAGAACTTAAGTGGAAGTGTGCAGGACGTCATAGAAAGTGTGCAGAACTTCACTGGAAGTGTGCAGGACGTCAGTGGAAGTGTGCAGGACGTGATAGAAAGGGTGTAGAACTTCAGTGGAAGTGTGCAGGACGTCATAGAAAGTGTGCAGGACTTCAGTGGAAGTGTGCAGGACGTTATAGAAAGTGTGTAGAACTTCATAGAAAGTGTGCAGGACTTCAGTGGAAGTGTGCAGGACGTCATAGAAAGTGTGCAGGACGTCATAGAAAGTGTGCAGGACTTTAGTGGAAGTGTGCAGGACGTCATAGAAAGTGTGTAGAACTTCAGTGGAAGTGTGCAGGACGTCATAGAAAGTGTGCAGGACGTCATAGAAAGTGTGCAGAACTTCACTGGTAGTGTGCAGACGTTATAGAAAGTGTGTAGAACTTCATAGAAAGTGTGCAGGACTTCAGTGGAAGTGTGCAGGACTTCAGTGGAAGTGTGTAGGACGTCATAGAAAGTGTGCAGAACTTCATAGAAAGTGTGCAGGACTTCAGTGGAAGTGTGGCAGGACGTCATAGAAAGTGTGTAGAACTTCATAGAAAGTGTGCAGGACTTCAGTGGAAGTGTGCAGGACGTCATAGAAAGTGTGTAGAACTTCATAGAAGGACTTCAGTGGAAGTGTGCAGGACGTCATAGAAAGTGTGTAGAACTTCAGTGGAAGTGTGCAGGACGTCATAGAAAGTGTGCAGAACTTCAGTGGAAGTGTGCAGACGTTATAGAAAGTGTGTAGAACTTCATAGAAAGTGTGCAGGACTTCAGTGGAAGTGTGCAGGACGTCATAGAAAGTGTGTAGAACTTCATAGAAAGTGTGCAGGACTTCAGTGGAAGTGTGCAGGACGTCATAGAAAGTGTGTAGAACTTCAGTGGAAGTGTGCAGGACGTCATAGAAAGTGTGCAGAACTTCACTGGTAGTGTGCAGGACGTCAAAGAAAGTGTGCAGGACTTCAGTGGAAGTGTGCAGGACGTCATAGAAAGTGTGTGTGCAGGACGTCAAAGAAAGTGTGCAGGACTTCAGTGGAAGTGCGCAGACGTTATAGAAAGTGTGTAGAACTTCATAGAAAGTGTGCAGGACTTCAGTGGAAGTGTGCAGGACGTCATAGAAAGTGTGTAGAACTTCATAGAAAGTGTGCAGGACTTCAGTGGCAGTGTGCAGGACGTCATAGAAAGTATGTAGAACTTCAGTGGAAGTGTGCAGGACGTCATAGGAAGTGTGCAGAACTTCACTGGTAGTGTAGAGGACGTCATAGGAAGTGTGCAGGACTTCAGTGGAAGTGTGCAGGACTTCAGTGGAAGTGTGCAGGACGTCATAGAAAGTGTGTAGAACTTCAGTGGAAGTGTGCAGGACGTCATAGAAAGTGTGTAGAACTTCATAGAAAGTGTGCAGGACTTCAGTGGCAGTGTGCAGACGTTATAGAAAGTGTGCAGGACGTCATAGAAGCTGTGTAGATCTTCAGTGGAAGTGTGCAGGGCGTCATAGAAAGTGTGCAGAACTTCAGTGGAAGTGTGCAGACGTTATAGAAAGTGTGCAGGACGTCATAGAAAGTGTGCAGGACTTCAGTGGAAGTGTGCAGGACGTCATAGAAAGTGTGTAGAACTCCATAGAAAGTGTGCAGGACTTTAGTGGAAGTGTGCAGGACGTCATAGAAAGTGTGTAGAACTTCAGTGGAAGTGTGCAGGACTTCACTGGAAGTGTGCAGGACGTCATAGAAAGTGTGCAGGACGTCATAGAAAGTGTGCAGAACTTCACTGGTAGTGTGCAGGACGTCATAGGAAGTGGTAGAACTTCATAGAAAGTGTGCAGGACTTCAGTGGAAGTGTGCAGGACGTCATAGAAAGTGTGTAGAACTTCATAGAAAGTGTGCAGGACTTCAGTGGCAGTGTGCAGGACGTCATAGAAAGTATGTAGAACTTCAGTGGAAGTGTGCAGGACTTTATGGGAAGTGTGCAGAACTTCACTGGTAGTGTAGAGGACGTCATAGGAAGTGTGCAGGACTTCAGTGGAAGTGTGCAGGAAGTCATAGAAAGTGTGTAGAACTTTAATGGAAGTGTGCAGGACTTCAGTGGAAGTGTGTAGGACGTCATAGAAAGTGTGCAGGACGTCATAGGAAGTGTGCAGGACTTCAGTGGAAGTGTGCTGGACGTCATAGAAAGTGTGTAGAACTTCAGTGGAAGTGTGCAGGACGTCATAGAAAGTGTGCAGGACTTCAGTGGAAGTGTGCAGACGTTATAGAAAGTGTGCAGGACGTCATAGAAAGTGTGCAGAACTTCACTTATAGTGTGCAGGACGTCATAGAAAGTGTGCAGGACTTCAGTGGAAATGTGAGGACGAGATAGAAAGTGTGCAGAACTTCATAGAAAGTGTGCAGGACTTCAGTGGAGGTGTGCAGGACGTCATAGAAAGTGTGTAGAACTTCATAGAAAGTGTGCAGGACTTCAGTGGAAGTGTGCAGGACGTCATAGAAAGTGTGCAGAACTTCAGTGGAAGTGTGCAGGACGTCATAGAAAGTGTGCAGAACTTCATAGAAAGTGTGCAGGACTTCAGTGGAAGTGTGCAGGACGTTATAGAAAGTGTGCAGAACGTCATAGAAAGTGTGCAGGACTTCAGTGGAAGTGTGCAGGACGTCATAGAAAGTGTGTAGAACTTCATAGAAAGTGTGCAGGACTTCAGGGGAAGTGTGCAGGACGTCATAGAAAGTGTGTAGAACTTCATAGAAAGTGTGCAGAACTTCAGTGGAAGTGTGCAGACGTCATAGAAAGTGTGCAGAACTTCATAGAAAGTGTGCAGGACTTCACTGGAAGTGTGCAGGACGTCAGAGAAAGTGTGTAGAGCTTCAGTGGAAGTGTGCATAACGTCATAGAAAGTGTGCAGAACTTCACTGGTAGTGTGCAGGACGTCATAGAAAGTGTGCAGAACTTCAGTGGAAGTGTGTAGGACGTCATAGAAAGTGTGCAGAATTTCAGTGGAAGTGTGCAGGACGTTATAGAAAGTGTGCAGGACTTCAGTGGAAGTGTGCAGGACGTCATAGAAAGTGTGTAGAACTTCATAGAAAGTGTGCAGGACTTCAGTGGCAGTGTGCAGGACGTCATAGAAAGTATGTAGAACTTCATAGAAAGTGTTCCGGACTTCAGTGGAAGTGTGCAGGACGTCATAGAAAGTGTGTAGAACTTCATAGAAAGTGTGCAGGACTTCAGTGGAAGTGTGCAGGACGTCATAGAAAGTGTGCAGAACTTCAGTGGGAGTGTGCAGGACATGATAGAAAGTGTGCAGGACTTCAGTGGGAGTGTGCGGGACGTGATAGAAAGTGTGCAGGACGTCATAGAAAGTGTGCAGAACTTCAGTGGGTTTTGCAGGACGTGATAGAAAGTGTGCAGGACTTCAGTGGAAGTGTGCAGGACGTCATAGAAAGTGTGTAGAACTTCATAGAAAGTGTGCAGGACTTCAGTGGAAGTGTGTAGAACTTCATAGAAAGTGTGCAGGACGTCATAGAAAGTGTGTAGAACTTCAGTGGAAGTGTGCAGGACGTCATAGAAAGTGTGCAGAACTTCACTGGTAGTGTGCAGACGTTATAGAAAGAAGTGTGCAGACGTTATAGAAAGTGTGTAGAACTTCATAGAAAGTGTGCAGGACTGCAGTGGAAGTGTGCAGGACGTCTTAGAAAGTGTGTAGAACTTCATAGAAAGTGTGCAGAACTTCAGTGGAAGTGTGCAGGACGTCATAGAAAGTGTGCAGAACTTCAGTGGAAGTGTGCAGGACGTCATAGAAAGTGTGCAGAACTTCAGTGGAAGTGTGCAGGACGTCATAGAAAGTGTGTAGAACTTCATAGAAAGTGTGCAGGACTTCAGTGGAAGTGTGTAGGACGTCATAGAAAGTGTGTAGAACTTCATAGAAAGTGTGCAGGACTTCAGTGGAAGTGTGCAGGACGTCATAGAAAGTGTGTAGAGCTTCAGTGGAAGTGTGCAGGACGTCATAGAAAGTGTGCAGAACTTCACTGGTAGTGTGCAGGACGTCATAGGAAGTGTGCAGGACTTCAGTGGAAGTGTGCAGGACGTCATAGAAAGTGTGTAGAACTTCATAGAAAGTGTGCAGGACTTCAGTGGAAGTGTGCAGGACGTCATAGAAAGTGTGTAGAACTTCATAGAAAGTGTGCAGGACTTCAGTGGCAGTGTGCAGGACGTCATAGAAAGTGTGTAGAACTTCATAGAAAGTGTGCAGGACTTTAGTGGAAGTGTGCAGGACGTCATAGAAAGTGTGTAGAACTTTAGTGGAAGTGTGCAGGACGTCATAGAAAGTGTGCAGAACTTCACTGGTAGTGTGCAGACGTTATAGAAAGTGTGCAGGGCGTCATAGAAAGTGTGCAGGACTTCAGTGGAAATGTGCAGGACGTCAAAGAAAGTGTGCAGGACTTCAGTGGAAGTGTGCAGACGTTATAGAAAGTGTGTAGAACTTCATAGAAAGTGTGCAGGACTTCGGTGGAAGTGTGCAGGACGTCATAGGAAGTGTGCAGGACGTCATAGGAAGTGTGCAGGACTTCAATGGAAGTGTGCAGGACGTCATAGAAAGTGTGCAGACGTTATAGAAAGTGTGCAGGACGTCATAGAAAGTGTGTAGAACTTCAGTGGAAGTGTGCAGGACGTCATAGAAAGTGTGCAGGACTTCAGTGGAAGTGTGCAGACGTTATAGAAAGTGTGTAGAACTTCATAGAAAGTGTGCAGGACGTCAGTGGAAGTGCGCAGGACGTCATAGAAAGTGTGCAGGACGTCATAGAAACTGTGTAGAACTTCAGTGGAAGTGTGCAGGACGTCATAGAAAGTGTGTAGAACTTCAGTGGAAGTGTGCAGGACGTCATAGAAAGTGTGCAGGACTTCAGTGGAAATGTGCAGGACGTCAAAGAAAGTGTGCAGGACTTCAGTGGAAGTGTGGAGGACTTCATAGAAAGTGTACAGAACTTCACTGGAAGTGTGCAGGACTTCAGTGGAAGTGTGCAGGACGTCATAGAAAGTGTGCAGGATCTCATAGAAAGTGTGCAGAACTTCACTGGTAGTGTGCAGGACGTCATAGGGAGTGTGCAGGACTTCAGTGGAAGTGTGCAGGACGTCATAGAAAGTGTGCAGTACGTCATAGAAAAAGTGTAGAACTTCAGTGGAAGTGTGTAGAACTTCATAGAAAGTGTGCAGGACGTCATAGAAAGTGTGTAGAACTTCAGTGGAAGTGTGCAGGACGTCATAGAAAGTGTGCAGAACTTCACTGGTAGTGTGCAGGACGTTATAGAAAGTGTGCAGGACGTCATAGAAAGTGTGTAGAACTTCAGTGGAAGTGTGCAGGACGTCATAGAAAGTGTGCAGGACTTCAGTGGAAGTGTGCAGGACGTCATAGAAAGTGTGTAGAACTTCATAGAAAGTGTGCAGGACTTTAGTGGAAGTGTGCAGGACGTCATAGAAAGTGTGTAGAACTTCAGTGGAAGTGTGCAGGACGTCATAGAAAGAGTGCAGAAGTTCACTGGTCGTGGGCAGGACGGGACTGGAAGTGTGCAGGACTTGACTGGAAGGGTGCAGGACGTCATAGAAAGTGTGTAGAGCTTCAGTGGAAGTGTGCAGGACGTTATAGAAAGTGTGCAGGACGTCATAGAAAGTGTTCAGAACTTCAGTGGTAGAAAGTGTGCAGAACGTCATAGAAAGTGTGCAGGACTTCAGTGGAAGTGTGCAGGACGTCATAGAAAGTGTGTAGAACTTCATAGAAAGTGTGCAGGACTTCAGTGGAAGTGTGCAGGACGTCATAGAAAGTGTGCAGGACGTCATAGAAAGTGTGCAGGACGTCAGTGGAAGTGTGCAGGACGTTATAGAAAGTGTGTAGAACTTCATAGAAAGTGTGCAGGACTTCAGTGGAAGTGTGCAGGACGTCATAGAAAGTGTGTAGAACTTCATAGAAAGTGTGCAGGACTTCAGTGGAAGTGTGCAGGACGTCAAAGAAAGTGGGCAGGACTTCAGTGGAAGTGTGGAGGACGTCAAAGAAAGTGTGCAGGACTTCAGTGGAAGTGTGCAGACGTTATAGAAAGTGTGTAGAACTTGATAGAAAGTGTGCAGGACTTCAGTGGAAGTGTGCAGGACGTCTTAGAAAGTGTGTAGAACTTCATAGAAAGTGTGCAGGACTTCAGTGGAAGTGTGCAGGACGTCATAGAAAGTGTGTAGAACTTCATAGAAAGTGTGCAGGACTTCCGTGGGAGTGTGCAGGACGTCATAGAAAGTGTGTAGAACTTCATAGAAAGTGTGCAGGACTTCAGTGGCAGTGTGCAGGACGTCATAGAAAGTGGGTAGAACTTCATAGAAAGTGTGCAGGACTTCAGTGGAAGTGTGCAGGACGTCATAGAAAGTGTGTAGAACTTCATAGAAAGTGTGCAGGACTTCAGTGGAAGTGTGCAGGACGTCATAGAAAGTGTGTAGAACTTCAGTGGAAGTGTGCAGGACGTCATAGAAAGTGTGCAGAACTTCACTGGTAGTGTGCAGGACGTCATAGGAAGTGTGCAGGACTTCAGTGGAAGTGTGCAGGACGTCATAGAAAGTGTGTAGAACTTCAGTGGAAGTGTGCAGGACGTCATAGAAAGTGTGCAGAACTTCACTGGTAGTGTGCAGGACGTCAAAGAAAGTGTGCAGGACTTCAGTGGAAGTGTGCAGACGTTATAGAAAGTGTGTAGAACTTTATAGAAAGTGTGCAGGACTTCGGTGGAAGTGTGCAGGACGTCATAGAAAGTGTGTAGAACTTCATAGAAAGTGTGTAGAACTTCATAGAAAGTGTGCAGGACTTCGGTGGAAGTGTGCAGGACGTCATAGGAAGTGTGCAGGACTTCAATGGAAGTGTGCAGGACGTCATAGAAAGTGTGCAGAACTTCACTGGTAGTGTGCAGGACGTCATAGGAAGTGTGCAGGACTTCAGTGGAAGTGTGCAGGACGTCATAGAAAGTGTGTAGAACTTTAGTTGAAGTGTGCAGGACGTCATAGAAAGTGTGCAGAACTTCACTGGTAGTGTGCAGGACGTCATAGAAAGTGTGCAGAACTTCAGTTGTAGTGTGCAGGACGTGAAAGAAAGTGTGTAGAACGTCAGTGGAAGTGTGCAGGACGTCATAGAAAGTAGGCAGAACTTCACTGGTAGTGTGCAGGACGTCATAGGAAGTGTGCAGGACTTCAGTGGAAGTGTGCAGGACGTCATAGAAAGTGTGTAGAACTTCATAGAAAGTGTGCAGGACTTTAGTGGAAGTGTGCAGGACGTCATAGAAAGTGTGTAGAACTTCATAGAAAGTATGTAGAACTTCATTGGAAGTGTGCAGGACGTCATAGGAAGTGTGCAGGACGTCATAGAAAGTGTGCAGGACTTCAGTGGAAGTGTGCAGGACGTCATAGAAAGTGTGTAGAACTTTATAGAAAGTGTGCAGGACTTTGGTGGAAGTGTGCAGGACGTCATAGAAAGTGTGTAGAACTTCATAGAAAGTGTGCAGGACTTCAGTGGAAGTGTGCAGGACGTCATAGAAAGTGTGCAGAACTTCACTGGTAGTGTGCAGGACGTCAAAGAAAGTGTGCAGGACTTCAGTGGAAGTGTGCAGACGTTATAGAAAGTGTGTAGAACTTCATAGAAAGTGTGCAGGACTTCAGTGGAAGTGTGCAGGACGTCATAGAAAGTGTGTAGAACTTCATAGAAAGTGTGCAGGACTTCAGTGGAAGTGTGCAGGACGTCATAGAAAGTGTGTAGAACTTCATAGAAAGTGTGCAGGACTTCAGTGGAAGTGTGCAGGACGTCATAGAAAGTGTGTAGAACTTCATAGAAAGTGTGCAGGACTTCAATGGAAGTGTGCAGACGTTATAGAAAGTGTGTAGAACTTCATAGAAAGTGTGCAGGACTTCGGTGGAAGTGTGCAGGACGTCATAGAAAGTGTGTAGAACTTCATAGAAAGTGTGCAGGACTTCAGTGGAAGTGTGCAGGACGTCATAGAAAGTGTGTAGAACTTCAGTGGAAGTGTGCAGGACGTCATAGAAAGTGTGCAGAACTTCACTGGTAGTGTGCAGGACGTCAAAGAAAGTGTGCAGGACTTCAGTGGAAGTGTGCAGGACGTCATAGGAAGTGTGCAGAACTTCACTGGTAGTGTGCAGGACGTCATAGGAAGTGTGCAGGACGTCATAGGAAGTGTGCAGGACTTCAATGGAAGTGTGCAGGACGTCATAGAAAGTGTGTAGAACTTCATAGAAAGTGTGCTGGACTTCAGTGGAAGTGTGCAGGACGTCATAGAAAGTGTGTAGAACTTCATAGAAAGTGTGCAGGACTTCATAGAAAGTGTGCAGGACGTCATAGAAAGTGTGTAGAGCTTCAGTGGAAGTGTGCAGGACGTCATAGAAAGTGTGCAGAACTTCACTGGTAGTGTGCAGGACGTCATAGGAAGTGTGCAGGACTTCAGTGGAAGTGTGCAGGACGTCATAGAAAGTGTGTAGAACTTCAGTGGAAGTGTGCAGGACGTCATAGAAAGTGTGCAGAACTTCACTGGTAGTGTGCAGGACGTCATAGAAAGTGTGTAGAGCTTCAGTGGAAGTGTGCAGGACGTTATAGAAAGTGTGTAGAACTTCAGTGGAAGTGTGCAGGACGTCATATAAAGTGTGCAGAACTTCACTGGTAGTGTGCAGGACGTCAAAGAAAGTGTGCAGGACTTCAGTGGAAGTGTGTAGAACTTCAGTGGAAGTGTGCAGGACGTCATAGAAAGTGTGCAGAACTTCACTTGTAGTGTGCAGGACGTCAAAGAAAGTGTGCAGGACTTCAGTGGAAGTGCGCAGACGTTATAGAAAGTGGGTAGAACTTCATAGAAAGTGTGCAGGACTTCAGTGGAAGTGTGCAGGACGTCATAGAAAGTGTGTAGAACTTCATAGAAAGTGTGCAGGAGGTCATAGAAAGTATGTAGAACTTCAGTGGAAGTGTGCAGGACGTCATAGGAAGTGTGCAGAACTTCACTGGTAGTGTAGAGGACGTCATAGGAAGTGTGCAGGACTTCAGTGGAAGTGTGCAGGACTTCAGTGGAAGTGTGCAGGAAGTCATAGAAAGTGTGTAGAACTTCAGTGGAAGTGTGCAGGACGTCATAGAAAGTGTGCAGAACTTCACTGGTAGTGTGCAGGACGTCAAAGAAAGTGTGCAGGACTTCAGTGGAAGTGTGCAGGACGTCATAGAAAGTGTGTGGAACGTCAATGGAAGTGTGCAGGACGTCATAGAAAGTGTGCAGAACTTCACTGGTAGTGTGCAGGACTTCAGTGGAAGTGTGCAGACGTTATAGAAAGTGTGTAGAACTTCATAGAAAGTGTGCAGGACTTCGGTGGAAGTGTGCAGGACGTCATAGAAAGTGTGTAGAACTTCATAGAAAGTGTGCAGGACTTCAGTGGAAGTGTGCAGGACGTCATAGAAAGTGTGTAGAACTTCAGTGGAAGTGTGCAGGACGTCATAGAAAGTGTGCAGAACTTCACTGGTAGTGTAGAGGACGTCATAGGAAGTGTGCAGGACTTCAGTGGAAGTGTGCAGGACGTCATAGAAAGTGTGTAGAACTTCAGTGGAAGTGTGCAGGACGTCATAGAAAGTGTGCAGAACTTCACTGGTAGTGTGCAGGACGTCATAGAAAGTGTGTAGAGCTTCAGTGGAAGTGTGCAGGACGTCATAGAAAGTGTGTAGAACTTCATAGAAAGTGTGCAGGACGTCAGAGAAAGTGTGTAGAGCTTCAGTGGAAGTGTGCAGGACGTTATAGAAAGTGTGTAGAACTTCAGTGGAAGTGTGCAGGACGTCATATAAAGTGTGCAGAACTTCACTGGTAGTGTGCAGGACGTCAAAGAAAGTGTGCAGGACTTCAGTGGAAGTGTGCAGACGTTATAGAAAGTGTGTAGAACTTCAGTGGAAGTGTGCAGGACGTCATAGAAAGTGTGCAGAACTTCACTTGTAGTGTGCAGGACGTCAAAGAAAGTGTGCAGGACTTCAGTGGAAGTGTGCAGACGTTATAGAAAGTGTGTAGAACTTCATAGAAAGTGTGCAGGACTTCGGTGGAAGTGTGCAGGACGTCATAGAAAGTGTGTAGAACTTCATAGAAAGTGTGCAGGACTTCAGTGGAAGTGTGCAGGACGTCATAGAAAGTGTGCAGAACTTCACTGGTAGTGTGCAGGACGTCATAGGAAGTGTGCAGGACTTCAGTGGAAGTGTGTAGGACGTCATAGAAAGTGTGCAGAACTTCACTGGTATTGTGCAGGACGTCATAGAAAGTGTGCAGAACTTCACTGGTAGTGTGCAGGACGTCAAAGAAAGTGTGCAGGACTTCAGTGGAAGTGTGCAGGACGTCATAGAAAGTGTGCAGAACTTCACTGGTAGTGTGCAGGACGTCATTGGAAGTGTGCAGGACTTCACTGGAAGTGTGCAGGACGTCATAGAAAGTGTGTAGAGCTTCAGTGGAAGTGTGCAGGACGTCATAGAAAGTGTGCAGAACTTCACTGGTAGTGTGCAGGACGTCATAGGAAGTGTGCAGGACTTCAGTGGAAGTGTGCAGGACGTCATAGAAAGTGTGTAGAACTTCATAGAAAGTGTGCAGGACTTTAGTGGAAGTGTGCAGGACGTCGAAGAAAGTGTGCAGAACTTCACTGGTAGTGTGCAGGACGTCAGAGGAAGTGTGCAGAACTTCATAGAAAGTGTGTAGAACTTCAATGGAAGTGTGCAGGACGTCATAGAAAGTGTGCAGAACTTCACTGGTAGTGTGCAGGACGTCAGTGGAAGTGTGCAGGACGTTATAGAAAGTGTGTAGAACTTCATAGAAAGTGTGCAGGACTTCGGTGGAAGTGTGCAGGACGTCATAGAAAGTGTGTAGAACTTCATAGAAAGTGTGCAGGACTTCAGTGGAAGTGTGCAGGACGTCATAGAAAGTGTGTAGAACTTCATAGAAAGTGTGCAGGACTTCAATGGAAGTGTGCAGGACGTCATAGAAAGTGTGCAGAACTTCACTGGTAGTGTAGAGGACGTCATAGGAAGTGTGCAGGACTTCAGTGGAAGTGTGCAGGACGTCATAGAAAGTGTGTAGAACGTCAGTGGAAGTGTGCAGGACGTCATAGAAAGCGTGCAGAACTTCACTGGTAGTGTGCAGGACGTCAAAGAAAGTGTGCAGGACTTTAGTGGAGGTGTGCAGGACGTCATAGAAAGTGTGTAGAACGTCAGTGGAAGTGTGCAGGACGTCATAGAAAGCGTGCAGAACTTCACTGGTAGTGTGCAGGACGTCAAAGAAAGTGTGCAGGACTTCAGTGGAAGTGTGCAGACGTTATAGAAAGTGTGTAGAACTTCAGTGGAAGTGTGCAGGACGTCATAGAAAGTGTGCAGAACTTCACTGGTAGTGTGCAGGACGTCAAAGAAAGTGTGCAGGACTTCAGTGGAAGTGTGCAGACGTTATAGAAAGTGTGTAGAACTTCATAGAAAGTGTGCAGGACTTGAGTGGAAGTGTGCAGGACGTCATAGAAAGTGTGTAGAACTTCATAGAAAGTGTGCAGGACTTCAGTGGAAGTGTGCAGGACGTCATAGAAAGTGTGTAGAACTTTAGTGGAAGTGTGCAGGACGTCATAGAAAGTGTGCAGAACTTCACCGGTAGTGTGCAGGACGTCATAGAAAGTGTGCAGGACTTCAGTGGAAGTGTGCAGGACGTCATAGAAAGTGTGTAGAACTTCAGTGGAAGTGTGCAGGACGTCATAGAAAGTGTGCAGAACTTCACTGGTAGTGTGCAGGACGTCATAGAAAGTGTGCAGGACTTCAGTGGAAGTGTGCAGGACGTCATAGAAAGTGTGTAGAACTTCAGTGGAAGTGTGCAGGACGTCATAGAAAGTGTGCAGAACTTCACTGGTAGTGTGCAGGACGTCATAGCAAGTGTGCAGGACTTCAGTGGAAGTGTGCAGGACGTCATAGAAAGTGTGTAGAACTTCAGTTGAAGTGTGCAGGACGTCATAGAAAGTGTGCAGAACTTCACTGGTAGTGTGCAGGACGTCAAAGAAAGTGTGCAGGACTTCAGTGGAAGTGTGTAGAACTTCAGTGGAAGTGTGCAGGACGTCATAGAAAGTGTGCAGAACTTCACTGGTAGTGTGCAGGACTTCAGTGGAAGTGTGCAGACGTTATAGAAAGTGTGTAGAACTTCAGTGGAAGTGTGTAGAACTTCATAGAAAGTGTGCAGAACTTCACTGGTAGTGTGCAGGACGTCAAAGAAAGTGTGCAGGACGTCAGTGGAAGTGTGCAGGACGTTATAGAAAGTGTGTAGAACTTCATAGAAAGTGTGCAGGGGTTCAGTGGGAGTGTGCAGGACGTCATAGAAAGTGTGTAGAACTTCATAGAAAGTGTGCAGGACTTCAGTGGCAGTGTGCAGGACGTCATAGAAAGTATGTAGAGCTTCAGTGGAAGTGTGCAGGACGTCATAGAAAGTGTGCAGAACTTCACTGGTAGTGTGCAGGACGTCATAGGAAGTGTGCAGGACTTCAGTGGAAGTGTGCAGGACGTCATAGAAAGTGTGTAGAACTTCAGTGGAAGTGTGCAGGACGTCATAGAAAGTGTGCAGAACTTCACTGGTAGTGTGCAGGACGTCAAAGAAAGTGTGCAGGACTTCAGTGGAAGTGTGCAGGACGTCATAGAAAGTGTGCAGAACTTCACTGGTAGTGTGCAGGACGTCAAAGAAAGTGTGCAGGACTTCACTGGAAGTGTGCAGGACGTCATAGAAAGTGTGTAGAGCTTCAGTGGAAGTGTGCAGGACGTCATAGAAAGTGTGCAGAACTTCACTGGTAGTGTGCAGGACGTCATAGGAAGTGTGCAGGACTTCAGTGGAAGTGTGCAGGACGTCATAGAAAGTGTGTAGAACTTCAGTGGAAGTGTGCAGGACGTCATAGAAAGTGTGCAGAACTTCACTGGTAGTGTGCAGGACGTCAGTGGAAGTGTGCAGGACGTTATAGAAAGTGTGTAGAACTTCAGTGGAAGTGTGCAGGACGTCATAGAAAGTGTGCAGAACTTCACTTGTAGTGTGCAGGACGTCAAAGAAAGTGTGCAGGACTTCAGTGGAAGTGTGCAGACGTTATAGAAAGTGTGTAGAACTTCATAGAAAGTGTGCAGGACTTCAGTGGAAGTGTGCAGGACGTCATAGAAAGTGTGTAGAACTTCATAGAAAGTGTGCAGGACTTCAGTGGAAGTGTGCAGGACGTCATAGAAAGTGTGTAGAACTTCATAGAAAGTGTGCAGGACTTCAGTGGAAGTGTGCAGGACGTCATAGAAAGTGTGTAGAACTTCATAGAAAGTGTGCAGGACTTCAGTGGCAGTGTGCAGGACGTCATAGAAAGTGTGCAGAACTTCACTTGTAGTGTGCAGGACGTCATAGGAAGTGTGCAGGACGTCATAGAAAGTGTGTATAGCTTCAGTGGAAATGTGCAGGACGTCATAGAAAGTGTGCAGAACTTCACTGGTAGTGTGCAGGACGTCATAGGAAGTGTGCAGGACTTCAGTGGAAGTGTGCAGGACGTCATAGAAAGTGTGTAGAACTTCATAGAAAGTGTGCAGGACTTTAGTGGAAGTGTGCAGGACGTCATAGAAAGTGTGTAGAACTTCAGTGGAAGTGTGCAGGACGTCATAGAAAGTGTGCAGAACTTCACTGGTAGTGTGCAGGACGTCATAGGAAGTGTGCAGGACTTCAGTGGAAGTGTGCAGGACTTCAGTGGAAGTGTGCAGGACGTCATAGAAAGTGTGTAGAACTTCATAGAAAGTGTGCAGGACTTCAGTGGAAGTGTGCAGGACGTCATAGAAAGTGTGTAGAACTTCAGTGGAAGTGTGCAGGACGTCATAGAAAGTGTGCAGAACTTCACTGGTAGTGTGCAGGACGTCAAAGAAAGTGTGCAGGACTTCAGTGGAAGTGTGCAGACGTTATAGAAAGTGTGTAGAACTTCATAGAAAGTGTGTAGAACTTCAATGGAAGTGTGCAGGACGTCATAGAAAGTGTGCAGAACTTCACTGGTAGTGTGCAGGACGTCAGTGGAAGTGTGCAGGACGTTATAGAAAGTGTGTAGAACTTCGGTGGAAGTGTGCAGACGTTATAGAAAGTGTGCAGGACTCCACTGGAAGTGTGCAGGACGTCATAGAAAGTGTGCAGATCTTCAGTGGAAGTGTGCAGTACGTCATAGAAAAAGTGTAGAACTTCAGTGGTAGTGTGCAGGACGTCATAGAAAGTGTGCAGGACTTCAGTGGAAGTGTGCAGGACGTCATAGAAAGTGTGCAGGACTTCAGTGGAAGTGTGCAGGACGTCATATAAAGTGTGCAGAACTTCACTGGTAGTGTGCAGGACGTCAAAGAAAGTGTGCAGGACGTCAGTGGAAGTGTGCAGGACGTTATAGAAAGTGTGTAGAACTTCATAGAAAGTGTGCAGGACTTCGGTGGAAGTGTGCAGGACGTCATAGAAAGTGTGTAGAACTTCATAGAAAGTGTGCAGGACTTCAGTGGAAGTGTGCAGGACGTCATAGAAAGTGTGTAGAACTTCAGTGGAAGGGTGCAGGACGTCATAGAAAGTGGGCAGAACTTCACTGGTAGTGTGCAGGACGTCATAGAAAGTGTGCAGGACTTCAGTGGAAGTGTGCAGGACGTTATAGAAAGTGTGTAGAACTTTATAGAAAGTGTGCAGGACTTCGGTGGAAGTGTGCAGGACGTCATAGAAAGTGTGTAGAACTTCATAGAAAGTATGCAGGACTTCAGTGGAAGTGTGCAGGACGTCATAGAAAGTGTGCAGAACTTCATAGAAAGTGTGCAGGACTTCAGTGGAAGTGTGCAGACGTTACAGAAAGTGTGTAGAACTTCATAGAAAGTGTGCAGGACTTCAGTGGAAGTGTGCAGGACGTCATAGAAAGTGTGTAGAACTTCATAGAAAGTGTGCAGGACTTTGGTGGAAGTGTGCAGGACGTCATAGAAAGTGTGTAGAACTTCAGTGGAAGTGTGCAGGACGTCATAGAAAGTGTGCAGAACTTCACTTGTAGTGTGCAGGACGTCATGGGAAGTGTGCAGAACTTCACTGGTAGTGTAGAGGACGTCATAGAAAGTGTGCAGAACTTCACTTGTAGTGTGCAGGACGTCAAAGAAAGTGTGCAGGACTTCAGTGGAAGTGTGCAGGACGTCATAGAAAGTGTGTAGAATTTCATAGAAAGTGTGCAGAACTTCAGTGGCAGTGTGCAGGACGTCATAGAAAGTATGTAGAACTTCATTGGAAGTGTGCAGGACGTCATAGGAAGTGTGCACGACGTTATAGAAAGTGTGTAGAACTTCATAGAAAGTGGGCAGGACTTCAGTGGAAGTGTGCAGGACGTCATAGAAAGTGTGTAGAACTTCATAGAAAGTGTGCAGGACTTCACTGGAAGTGTGCAGGACGTCATAGAAAGTGTGTAGAGCTTCAGTGGAAGTGTGCAGGACGTCATAGAAAGTGTGCAGAACTTCACTGGTAGTGTGCAGGACGTCATAGAAAGTGTGCAGAACTTCAGTGGAAGTGTGCAGGACGTCATAGAAAGTGTGTAGAACGTCAGTGGAAGTGTGCAGGACGTCATAGAAAGTGTGCAGAACTTCACTGGTAGTGTGCAGGACGTCATAGGAAGTGTGCAGAACTTCAGTGGAAGTGTGCAGACGTTATAGAAAGTGTGTAGATCTTCACTGGTAGTGTGCAGGACGTCAGTGGAAGTGTGCAGGACGTTATAGAAAGTGTGCAGGACTTCAGTGGAAGTGTGCAGGACGTCATAGAAAGTGTGTAGAACTTCATAGAAAGTGTGCAGGACTTCAGTGGAAGTGTGCAGGACGTCATAGAAAGTGTGCAGAACTTCACTTGTAGTGTGCAGGACGTCATAGAAAGTGTGCAGGACTTCAGTGGAAGTGTGCAGGACGTCATAGAAAGTGTGTAGAGCTTCAGTGGAAATGTGCAGGACGTCATAGAAAGTGTGCAGAACTTCACTGGTAGTGTGCAGGACGTCATAGGAAGTGTGCAGGACTTCAGTGGAAGTGTGCAGGACGTCATAGAAAGTGTGTAGAACTTCATAGAAAGTGTGCAGGACTTTAGTGGAAGTGTGCAGGACGTCATAGAAAGTGTGTAGAGCTTCAGTGGAAGTGTGCAGGACGTTATAGAAAGTGTGTAGAACTTCATAGAAAGTGTGCAGGACTTTAGTGGAAGTGTGCAGGACGTCATAGAAAGTGTGTAGAACTTCATAGAAAGTGTGCAGGACTTCGGTGGAAGTGTGCAGGACGTCATAGAAAGTGTGTAGAACTTCATAGAAAGTGTGCAGGACTTCAGTGGAAGTGTGCAGACGTTATAGAAAGTGTGTAGAACTTCAGTGGAAGTGTGCAGGACGTCATAGAAAGTGTGCAGAACTTCAATGGTAGTGTGCAGGACGTCAAAGAAAGTGTGCAGGACTTCAGTGGAAGTGTGCAGGACGTCAGTGGAAGTGTGCAGGACGTTATAGAAAGTGTGTAGAACTTCATAGAAAGTGTGCAGGACTTCGGTGGAAGTGTGCAGGACGTCATAGAAAGTGTGTAGAACTTCATAGAAAGTGTGTAGAACTTCAGTGGTAGTGTGCAGGACGTCAAAGAAAGTGTGCAGGACTTCAGTGGAAGTGTGCAGACGTTATAGAAAGTGTGTAGAACTTCAGTGGAAGTGTGCAGGACGTCATAGAAAGTGTGCAGAACTTCACTGGTAGTGTGCAGGACGTCAAAGAAAGTGTGCAGGACTTCAGTGGAAGTGTGCAGACGTTATAGAAAGTGTGTAGAACTTCATAGAAAGTGTGCAGGACTTCGGTGGAAGTGTGCAGGACGTCATAGAAAGTGTGTAGAACTTCATAGAAAGTGTGCAGGACTTCAGTGGAAGTGTGCAGGACGTCATAGAAAGTGTGTAGAACTTCATAGAAAGTGTGCAGGACTTCAATGGAAGTGTGCAGACGTTATAGAAAGTGTGTAGAACTTCATAGAAAGTGTGCAGGACGTCATAGAAACTGTGTAGAACTTCAGTGGAAGTGTGCAGGACGTCATAGAAAGTGTGTAGAACTTCAGTGGAAGTGTGCAGGACGTCATAGAAAGTGTGCAGAACTTCACTGGTAGTGTGCAGACGTTATAGAAAGTGTGCAGACGTTGTAGAAAGTGTGTAGAACTTCATAGAAAGTGTGCTGGACTTCAGTGGAAGTGTGCAGGACGTCATAGAAAGTGTGTAGAACTTCATAGAAAGTGTGCAGGACTTCAGTGGAAGTGTGCAGGACGTCATAGAAAGTGTGTAGAACTTCAGTGGAAGTGTGCAGGACGTCATAGAAAGTGTGCAGAACTTCACTGGTAGTGTGCAGACGTTATAGAAAGTGTGTAGAACTTCATAGAAAGTGTGCAGGACTTCAGTGGAAGTGTGCAGACGTTATAGAAAGTGTGCAGGACGTCATAGAAACTGTGTAGAACTTCAGTGGAAGTGTGCAGGGCGTCATAGAAAGTGTGCAGGACTTCAGTGGAAATGTGCAGACGTTATAGAAAGTGTGCAGGACGTCATAGAAACTGTGTAGAACTTCAGTGGTAGTGTGCAGGACGTCAAAGAAAGTGTGCAGGACTTCAGTGGAAGTGTGCAGACGTTATAGAAAGTGTGTAGAACTTCAGTGGAAGTGTGCAGGACGTCATAGAAAGTGTGCAGAACTTCACTGGTAGTGTGCAGGACGTCAAAGAAAGTGTGCAGGACTTCAGTGGAAGTGTGCAGACGTTATAGAAAGTGTGTAGAACTTCATAGAAAGTGTGCAGGACTTCGGTGGAAGTGTGCAGGACGTCATAGAAAGTGTGTAGAACTTCATAGAAAGTGTGCAGGACTTCAGTGGAAGTGTGCAGGACGTCATAGAAAGTGTGTAGAACTTCATAGAAAGTGTGCAGGACTTCAGTGGCAGTGTGCAGGACGTCATAGAAAGTATGTAGAACTTCAGTGGAAGTGTGCAGGACGTCATAGAAAGTGTGCAGAACTTCACTAGTAGTGTAGAGGACGTCATAGGAAGTGTGCAGGACTTCAGTGGAAGTGTGCAGGACGTCATAGAAAGTGTGTAGAACTTCATAGAAAGTGTGCAGGACGTCATAGAAAGTGTGTAGAACTTCATAGAAAGTGTGCAGGACTTTAGTGGAAGTGTGCAGGACGTCATAGAAAGTGTGTAGAACTTCAGTGGAAGTGTGCAGGACGTCATAGAAAGTGTGCAGAACTTCACTGGTAGTGTGCAGGACGTCAAAGAAAGTGTGCAGGACTTCAGTGGAAGTGTGCAGACGTTATAGAAAGTGTGTAGAACTTCATAGAAAGTGTGTAGGACTTCAGTGGAAGTGTGCAGACGTTATAGAAAGTGTGCAGGACGTCATAGAGGCTGTGTAGAACTTCAGTGGAAGTGTGCAGGGCGTCTTAGAAAGTGTGCAGAACTTCACTTGTAGTGTGCAGGACGTCAAAGAAAGTGTGCAGGACTTCAGTGGAAGTGTGCAGGACGTCATAGAAAGTGTGCAGAACTTCAGTGGAAGTGTGCAGGACGTCATAGAAAGTGTGCGGGACACCAGTGGAAGTGTGCAGGACGTCATAGAAAGTGTGCAGGACGTGATAGAAAGTGTGCAGGACTTCAGTGGGAGTCTGCAGGACGTCATAGACAGTGTGCAGGACTTCAGTGGGAGTGGGCAGGACGTCATAGAAAGTGTGTAGAACTTCATAGAAAGTGTGCAGGACTCCGGTGGAAGTGTGCAGGACGTCATAGAAAGTGTGTAGAACTTCATAGAAAGTGTGCAGGACGTCAGTGGAAGTGTGCAGACGTTATAGAAAGTGTGTAGAACTTCATAGAAAGTGTGCAGGACTTCGGTGGAAGTGTGCAGGACGTCATAGAAAGTGTGTAGAACTTCATAGAAAGTGTGCAGGACTTCAGTGGAAGTGTGCAGGACGTCATAGAAAGTGTGTAGAACTTCATAGAAAGTGTGCAGGACTTCAGTGGCAGTGTGCAGGACGTCATAGAAAGTATGTAGAACTTCAGTGGAAGTGTGCAGGACGTCATAGAAAGTGTGCAGAACTTCACTAGTAGTGTAGAGGACGTCATAGGAAGTGTGCAGGACTTCAGTGGAAGTGTGCAGGACGTCATAGAAAGTGTGTAGAACTTTAGTGGAAGTGTGCAGGACGTCATAGAAAGTGTGCAGAACTTCACTGGTAGTGTGCAGGACGTCAAAGAAAGTGTGCAGGACTTCAGTGGAAGTGTGCAGGACGTCAGTGGAAGTGTGCAGGACGTCATAGAAAGTGTGCAGAACTTCACTGGAAGTGTGCAGGACGTCATAGAAAGTGTGCAGAACTTCAGTGGGTGTGCAGGACGTCATAGAAAGTGTGCAGGACTTCATAGAAAGTGTGCAGGACTTCAGTGGAAGTGTGCAGGACGTCATAGAAAGTGTGCAGGACTTCAGTGGAAGTGTGCAGGACGTCATAGAAAGTGTGTAGAACTTCAGTGGAAGTGTGCAGGACGTCATAGAAAGTGTGCAGAACTTCACTGGTAGTGTGCAGGACGTCAGTGGAAGTGTGCAGGACTTCAGTGGAAGTGTGCAGACGTTATAGAAAGTGTGTAGAACTTCATAGAAAGTGTGCAGGACTTCAGTGGTAGTGTGCAGGACGTCAAAGAAAGTGTGCAGGACTTTAGTGGAAGTGTGCAGGACGTCAGTGGAAGTGTGCAGGACGTTATAGAAAGTGTGTAGAACTTCATAGAAAGTGTGCAGGACTTCGGTGGAAGTGTGCAGGACGTCATAGAAAGTGTGTAGAACTTCATAGAAAGTGTGCAGGACTTCAGTGGAAGTGTGCAGGACGTCATAGAAAGTGTGTAGAACTTGAGTGGAAGTGTGCAGGACGTCATATAAAGTGTGCAGAACTTCACTGGTAGTGTAGAGGACGTCATAGGAAGTGTGCAGGACTTCAGTGGAAGTGTGCTGGACGTCATAGAAAGTGTGTAGAACTTCATAGAAAGTGTGCAGGACTTCAGTGGAAGTGTGCAGGACGTCATAGAAAGTGTGTAGAACTTCATGGAAAGTGTGCAGGACTTCAATGGAAGTGTGCAGGACGTCATAGAAAGTGTGCAGAACTTCATAGAAAGTGTGCAGGACTTCAGTGGAAGTGTGCAGGACGTCATAGAAAGTGTGCAGAACTTCACTGGTAGTGTAGAGGACGTCATAGGAAGTGTGCAGGAGTTCAGTGGAAGTGTGCAGGACGTCATAGAAAGTGTGTAGAACGTCAGTGGAAGTGTGCAGGACGTCGTAGAAAGCGTGCAGAACTTCACTGGTAGTGTGCAGGACGTCAAAGAAAGTGTGCAGGACTTCAGTGGAAGTGTGCAGACATTATAGGAAGTGTGCAGAACTTCACTGGTAGTGTGCAGGACGTCAAAGAAAGTGTGCAGGACTCCAGTGGAAGTGTGCAGACGTTATAGAAAGTGTGTAGAACTTCATAGAAAGTGTGCAGGACTTCAGTGGAAGTGTGGAGGACGTCAAAGAAAGTGTGCAGGACTTCAGTGGAAGTGTGCAGACGTTATAGAAAGTGTGGAGAACTTGATAGAAAGTGTGCAGGACTTCGGTGGAAGTGTGCAGGACGTCTTAGAAAGTGTGTAGAACTATATAGAAAGTGTGCAGGACTTCAGTGGAAGTGTGCAGGACGTCATAGAAAGTGTGTAGAACTTCAGTGGAAGTGTGCAGGCGTCATAGAAAGTGTGCAGAACTTCACTGGGAGTGTGCAGGACGTCATAGAAAGTGTGCAGGACTTCAGTGGAAGTGTGCAGACGTTATAGAAAGTGTGTAGAACTTCATAGAAAGTGTGCAGGACTTTGGTGGAAGTGTGCAGGACGTCATAGAAAGTGTGTAGAACTTCATAGAAAGTGTGCAGGACTTCAGTGGAAGTGTGCAGGACGTCAAAGAAAGTGTGCAGAACTTCACTGGTAGTGTGCAGGACGTCAAAGAAAGTGTGCAGGACTTCAGTGCAAGTGTGCAGACGTTATAGAAAGTGTGTAGAACTTCATAGAAAGTGTGCAGGACTTCAGTGGAAGTGTGCAGGACGTCATAGAAAGTGTGTAGAACTTCATAGAAAGTGTGCAGAACTTCACTGGTAGTGTGCAGGACGTCAAAGAAAGTGTGCAGAACTTCAGTGGAAGTGTGCAGGACGTCATAGAAAGTGTGCAGAACTTCACTGGTAGTGTGCAGGACGTCATAGAAAGTGTGCAGGACTTCAGTGGAAGTGTGCAGGACGTCATAGAAAGTGTGTAGAACTTCAGTGGAAGTGTGCAGGACGTCATAGAAAGTGTGCAGAACTTCACTGGTAGTGTGCAGGACGTCAAAGAAAGTGTGCAGGACTTCAGTGGAAGTGTGCAGACGTTATAGAAAGTGTGTAGAACTTCATAGAAAGTGTGCAGGACTTCGGTGGAAGTGTGCAGGACGTCATAGGAAGTGTGCAGGACGTCATAGGAAGTGTGCAGGACTTCAATGGAAGTGTGCAGGACGTCATAGAAAGTGTGCAGGACGTCATAGAAAGTGTGCAGAACTTCACTTGTAGTGTGCAGGACGTCATAGAAAGTGTGCAGGACTTCAGTGGAAGTGTGCAGGACGTCATAGAAAGTGTGTAGAACTTCATAGAAAGTGTGCAGGACTTTAGTGGAAGTGTGCAGGACGTCATAGAAAGTGTGTAGAACTTCAGTGGAAGTGTGCAGGACGTCATAGAAAGTGTGCAGGACTTCAGTGGAAGTGTGCAGGACGTCATAGAAAGTGTGCAGAACTTCACTTGTAGTGTGTAGCACGTCATAGAAAGTGTGCAGGACGTCAGTGGAAATGTGCAGGACGTCATAGAAAGTGTGCAGAACTTCACTGGTAGTGTGCAGGACGTCATAGGAAGTGTGCAGGACTTCAGTGGAAGTGTGCAGGACGTCATAGAAAGTGTGTAGAACTTCAGTGGAAGTGTGCAGGACGTCATAGAAAGTGTGCAGAACTTCACTGGTAGTGTGCAGGACGTCAGTGGAAGTGTGCAGGACTTCAGTGGAAGTGTGCAGACGTTATAGAAAGTGTGTAGAACTTCATAGAAAGTGTGCAGGACTTCAGTGGAAGTGTGCAGGACGTCATAGAAAGTGTGTAGAACTTCATAGAAAGTGTGCAGAACTTCACTGGTAGTGTGCAGACGTTATAGAAAGTGTGTAGAACTTCATAGAAAGTGTGCAGGACTTCAGTGGAAGTGTGCAGGACGTCATAGAAAGTGTGCAGAACTTCACTTGTAGTGTGCAGGACGTCATAGAAAGTGTGCAGGACTTTAGTGGAAGTGTGCAGGACGTCATAGAAAGTGTGCAGAACTTCAGTGGAAGTGTGCAGGACGTCATAGAAAGTGTGTAAAACTTCAGTGGAAGTGTGCAGGACGTCATAGAAAGTGTGCAGAACTTCACTGGTAGTGTGCAGGACGTCATAGAAAGTGTGTAGAGCTTCAGTGGAAGTGTGCAGGACGTTATAGAAAGTGTGTAGAACTTCATAGAAAGTGTGTAGAACTTCAGTGGAAGTGTGCAGGACGTCATAGAAAGTGTGCAGAACTTCACTGGTAGTGTGCAGGACGTCAGTGGAAGTGTGCAGGACGTCATATAAAGTGTGCAGAACTTCACTGGTAGTGTGCAGGACGTCAAAGAAAGTGTGCAGGACTTCAGTGGAAGTGTGTAGAACTTCAGTGGAAGTGTGCAGGACGTCATAGAAAGTGTGCAGAACTTCACTTGTAGTGTGCAGGACGTCAAAGAAAGTGTGCAGGACTTCAGTGGAAGTGCGCAGACGTTATAGAAAGTGTGTAGAACTTCATAGAAAGTGTGCAGGACTTCAGTGGAAGTGTGCAGGACGTCATAGAAAGTGTGTAGAACTTCATAGAAAGTGTGCAGGACTTCAGTGGCAGTGTGCAGGACGTCATAGAAAGTATGTAGAACTTCAGTGGAAGTGTGCAGGACGTCATAGGAAGTGTGCAGAACTTCACTGGTAGTGTGCAGGACGTCAAAGAAAGTGTGCAGGACTTCAGTGGTATTGTGCAGGACGTCATTGGAAGTGTGCAGGACTTCACTTGTAGTGTGCAGGACGTCATAGAAAGTGTGTAGAACTTCATAGAAAGTGTGCAGGACTCCAGTGGAAGTGTGCAGACGTTATAGAAAGTGTGTAGAACTTCATAGAAAGTGTGCAGGACTTCAGTGGAAGTGTGCAGGACGTCATAGAAAGTGTGTAGAACTTCATAGAAAGTGTGCAGGACTTCAGTGGAAGTGTGCAGGACGTCATAGAAAGTGTGTAGAACTTCAGTGGAAGTGTGCAGGACGTCATAGAAAGTGTGCAGAACTTCACTGGTAGTGTGCAGACGTTATAGAAAGTGTGTAGAACTTCATAGAAAGTGTGCAGGACTTCAGTGGAAGTGTGCAGACGTTATAGAAAGTGTGCAGGACGTCATAGAAGCTGTGTAGATCTTCAGTGGAAGTGTGCAGGGCGTCATAGAAAGTGTGCAGGACTTCAGTGGAAATGTGCAGACGTTATAGAAAGTGTGCAGGACGTCATAGAAAGTGTGCAGAACTTCACTTGTAGTGTGCAGGACGTCATAGGAAGTGTGCAGGACTTCAGTGGAAGTGTGCAGGACGTCATAGAAAGTGTGTAGAACTTCAGTGGAAGTGTGCAGGACGTCATAGAAAGTGTGCAGAACTTCACTGGTAGTGTGCAGGACGTCAAAGAAAGTGTGCAGGACTTCAGTGGAAGTGTGCAGACGTTATAGAAAGTGTGTAGAACTTCATAGAAAGTGTGCAGGACTTCGGTGGAAGTGTGCAGGACGTCATAGAAAGTGTGTAGAACTTCATAGAAAGTGTGCAGGACTTCAGTGGAAGTGTGCAGGACGTCATAGAAAGTGTGTAGAACTTCATAGAAAGTGTGCAGGACTTCAGTGGAAGTGTGCAGGACGTCATAGAAAGTGTGCAGAACTTCACTTGTAGTGTGCAGGACGTCATAGGAAGTGTGCAGGACTTCAGTGGAAGTGTGTAGGACGTCATAGAAAGTGTGCAGAACTTCACTGGTAGTGTGCAGACGTTATAGAAAGTGTGTAGAACTTCATAGAAAGTGTGCAGGACTTTAGTGGAAGTGTGCAGGACGTCATAGAAAGTGTGTAGAACTTCAGTGGAAGTGTGCAGGACGTCATAGAAAGTGTGCAGGACTTCAGTGGAAGTGTGCAGGACGTCATAGAAAGTGTGTAGAACTTTATAGAAAGTGTACAGGACTTCGGTGGAAGTGTGCAGGACGTCATAGAAAGTGTGCAGGACTTCAGTGGAAGTGTGCAGGACGTCATAGAAAGTGTGTAGAACTTCATAGAAAGTGTGCAGGACTTCAGTGGGAGTGGGCAGGACGTCATAGAAAGTGTGCAGGACGTCATAGAAAGTGTGTAGAACTTCAGTGGTAGTGTGCAGGACGTCATAGAAAGTGTGCAGGACGTCAGTGGAAGTGTGCAGGACGTTATAGAAAGTGTGTAGAACTTCAGTGGAAGTGTGCAGGACGTCATAGAAAGTGTGCAGAACTTCACTGGTAGTGTGCAGGACGTCAAAGAAAGTGTGCAGGACTTCAGTGGAAGTGTGCAGACGTTATAGAAAGTGTGTAGAACTTCATAGAAAGTGTGCAGGACTTCGGTGGAAGTGTGCAGGACGTCATAGAAAGTGTGTAGAACTTCATAGAAAGTGTGCAGGACTTCAGTGGAAGTGTGCAGGACGTCATAGAAAGTGTGCAGGACGTCATAGAAAGTGTGCAGAACTTCACTGGTAGTGTGCAGGACGTCATAGGAAGTGTGCAGGACTTCAGTGGAAGTGTGCAGGACGTCATAGAAAGTGTGTAGAACTTCATAGAAAGTGTGCAGGACTTTAGTGGAAGTGTGCAGGACGTCATAGAAAGTGTGTAGAACTTCAGTGGAAGTGTGCAGGACGTCATAGAAAGTGTGCAGAACTTCACTGGTAGTGTGCAGGACGTCATAGAAAGTGTGCAGGACTTCAGTGGAAGTGTGCAGGACGTCATAGAAAGTGTGTAGAACTTCAGTGGAAGTGTGCAGGACGTCATAGAAAGTGTGCAGGACTTCAGTGGAAGTGTGCAGGACGTCATAGAAAGTGTGTAGAACTTCAGTGGAAGTGTGCAGGACGTCATAGAAAGTGTGCAGAACTTCACTGGTAGTGTGCAGGACGTCAAAGAAAGTGTGCAGGACTTCAGTGGAAGTGTGCAGACGTTATAGAAAGTGTGTAGAACTTCATAGAAAGTGTGCAGGACTTCAGTGGAAGTGTGCAGGACGTCATAGAAAAGGTGCAGAACTTCAGTGGAAGTGTGCAGACGTTATAGAAAGTGTGTAGAACTTCATAGAAAGTGTGCAGGACTTCAGTGGAAGTGTGCAGGACGTCATAGAAAGTGTGTAGAACTTCATAGAAAGTGTGCAGGACTTCAGTGGAAGTGTGCAGGACGTCATAGAAAGTGTGTAGAACTTCAGTGGAAGTGTGCAGGACGTCATAGAAAGTGTGCAGAACTTCACTGGTAGTGTGCAGGACGTCAAAGAAAGTGTGCAGGACTTCAGTGGAAGTGTGCAGACGTTATAGAAAGTGTGTAGAACTTCATAGAAAGTGTGCAGGACTTCGGTGGAAGTGTGCAGGACGTCATAGAAAGTGTGTAGAACTTCATAGAAAGTGTGCAGGACTTCAGTGGAAGTGTGCAGGACGTCATAGAAAGTGTGCAGAACTTCACTGGTAGTGTGCAGGACGTCATAGGAAGTGTGCAGGACTTCAGTGGAAGTGTGCAGGACGTCATAGAAAGTGTGTAGAACTTCATAGAAAGTGTGCAGGACTTTAGTGGAAGTGTGCAGGACGTCATAGAAAGTGTGCAGACGTTATAGAAAGTGTGCAGGACGTCAAAGAAAGTGTGTAGGACTTGAGTGGAAGTGTGCAGGACGTCATATAAAGTGTGCAGAACTTCACTGGTAGTGTAGAGGACGTCATAGGAAGTGTGCAGGACTTCAGTGGAAGTGTGCAGGACGTCATAGAAAGTGTGTAGAACTTCAGTGGAAGTGTGCAGGACGTCATAGAAAGTGTGCAGGACTTCAGTGGAAGTGTGCAGGACGTCATAGAAAGTGTGCAGAACTTCAGTGGAAGTGTGCAGGACGTCACACAAAGTGTGCACAACTTCACTGGAAGTGTGCAGGACGTCATAGAAAGTGTGTAGAACTTCAGTGGAAGTGTGCAGGACGTCATAGAAAGTGTGCAGGACTTCAGTGGAAGTGTGCAGGACGTCATAGAAAGTGTGTAGAACTTCAGTGGAAGTGTGCAGGACGTCATAGAAAGTGTGCAGAACTTCACTGGTAGTGTGCAGGACGTCAAAGAAAGTGTGCAGGACTTCAGTGGAAGTGTGCAGACGTTATAGAAAGTGTGTAGAACTTCATAGAAAGTGTGCAGGACTTCGGTGGAAGTGTGCAGGACGTCATAGAAAGTGTGTAGAACTTCATAGAAAGTGTGCAGGACTTCAGTGGAAGTGTGCAGGACGTCATAGAAAGTGTGTAGAACTTCAGTGGAAGTGTGCAGGACGTCATAGAAAGTGTGCAGAACTTCACTGGTAGTGTGCAGGACGTCATAGGAAGTGTGCAGGACTTCAGTGGAAGTGTGCAGACGTTATAGAAAGTGTGTAGATCTTCATAGAAAGTGTGCAGAACTTCAGTGGATGTGTGCATTACGTTATAGAAAGTGTGTAGAACTTCATAGAAAGTGTGCAGGACTTCAGTGGAAGTGTGGCAGGACGTCATAGAAAGTGTGTAGAACTTCAGTGGAAGTGTGCAGGACGTCATAGAAAGTGTGCAGAACTTCACTGGTAGTGTGCAGGACGTCATAGAAAGTGTGCAGGACTTCAATGGAAGTGTGCAGACGTTATAGAAAGTGTGTAGAACTTCATAGAAAGTGTGCAGAACTTCACTGGTAGTGTGCAGGACGTCAAAGAAAGTGTGCAGGACTTCAGTGGAAGTGTGCAGACGTTATAGAAAGTGTGTAGAACTTCATAGAAAGTGTGCAGGACTTCAGTGGAAGTGTGCAGGACGTCATAGAAAGTGTGTAGAACTTCATAGAAAGTGTGCAGGACTTCAGTGGCACTGTGCAGGACGTCATAGAAAGTGTGCAGAACTTCAGTGGAAGTGTGCAGGACGTCATAGAAAGTGTGTAGAACTTCATAGAAAGTGTGCAGGACTTCAGTGGAAGTGTGCAGGACGTCATAGAAAGTGTGCAGAACTTCACTTGTAGTGTGCAGGACGTCATAGAAAGTGTGCAGGACTTCAGTGCAAGTGTGCAGACGTCATAGAAAGTGTGTAGAACTTCATAGAAAGTGTGCAGGACTTTGGTGGAAGTGTGCAGGACGTCATAGAAAGTGTGTAGAACTTCAGTGGAAGTGTGCAGGACGTCATAGAAAGTGTGCAGGACTTCAGTGGAAGTGTGCAGACGTTATAGAAAGTGTGTAGAACTTCATAGAAAGTGTGCAGGACTTCGGTGGAAGTGTGCAGGACGTCATAGGAAGTGTGCAGGACGTCATAGGAAGTGTGCAGGACTTCAATGGAAGTGTGCAGACGTTATAGAAAGTGTGTAGAACTTCATAGAAAGTGTGCTGGACTTCAGTGGAAGTGTGCAGGACGTCATAGAAAGTGTGTAGAACTTCACTGGTAGTGTGCAGGACGTCAAAGAAAGTGTGCAGGACTTCAGTGGAAGTGTGCAGGACGTCATAGAGAGTGTGTAGAACTTCAGTGGAAGTGTGCAGGACGTCATAGAAAGTGTGCAGAACTTCACTTGTAGTGTGCAGGACGTCAAAGAAAGTGTGCAGGACTTCAGTGGAAGTGCGCAGACGTTATAGAAAGTGTGTAGAACTTCATAGAAAGTGTGCAGGACTTCAGTGGAAGTGTGCAGGACGTCATAGAAAGTGTGTAGAACTTCATAGAAAGTGTGCAGGACTTCAGTGGCAGTGGGCAGGAGGGGATAGAAAGTGTGTAGAACTTCATAGAAAGTGTGCAGGACTTCGGTGGAAGTGTGCAGAACTTCACTGGTAGTGTAGAGGACGTCATAGGAAGTGTGCAGGACTTCAGTGGAAGTGTGCTGGACGTCATAGAAAGTGTGTAGAACTTCAGTGGAAGTGTGCAGGACGTCATAGAAAGTGTGCAGGACTTCAGTGGAAGTGTGCAGGACGTCATAGAAAGTGTGTAGAACTTCAGTGGAAGTGTGCAGGACGTCATAGAAAGTGTGCAGAACTTCACTGGTAGTGTGCAGGACGTCAAAGAAAGTGTGCAGGACTTCAGTGGAAGTGTGCAGGACGTCATAGAAAGTGTGCAGAACTTCACTGGTAGTGTGCAGGACGTCAAAGAAAGTGTGCAGGACTTCAGTGGAAGTGTGCAGACGTTATAGAAAGTGTGTAGAACTTCATAGAAAGTGTGCAGGACTTCGGTGGAAGTGTGCAGGACGTCATAGAAAGTGTGTAGAACTTCATAGAAAGTATGTAGAACTTCATTGGAAGTGTGCAGGACGTCATAGGAAGTGTGCAGAACTTCACTGGTAGTGTAGAGGACGTCATAGGAAGTGTGCAGGACTTCAGTGGAAGTGTGCAGGACGTCATAGAAAGTGTGTAGAACTTCAGTGGAAGTGTGCAGGACGTTATAGAAAGTGTGCAGGACGTCATAGAAAGTGTGTAGAACTTCAGTGGAAGTGTGCAGGAGGTCAAAGAAAGTGTGCAGGAGTTCAGTGGAAGTGGGCAGATGTTATACAAAGTGTGGAGAACTTCAGTGGAAGCGGGCAGGAAGCCATAGAAAGTGTGCAGAACTTCTCTCGTAGTGTGCAGGACGTCATAGAAAGTGCGCAGGACTTCAGTGGAAATGTGCAGACGTTATAGAAAGTGTGTAGAACTTCATAGAAAGTGTGCAGGACTTCAGTGGAGGTGTGCAGACGTTATAGAAAGTGTGTAGAACTTCATAGAAAGTGTGCAGGACTTCAATGGGAGTGTGCAGACGTTATAGAAAAAGTGTAGAACTTCAGTCGAAGTGTGTAGAACTTCATAGAATGTGTGCAGAACTTCACTTGTAGTGTGCAGGACGTCATAGAAAGTGTGCAGCACTTCAGTGAGAGTGTGCAGGACGTCATAGAAAGTGTGTAGCACTTCAGTGAGAGTGTGCAGGACGTCATAGAAAGTGTACAGAACTTCAGTGAGAGTGTGCAGGACGTCATAGAAAGTGTGCAGCACTACAGTGAGAGTGTGCAGGGCGTCATAGAAAGTGTGCAGAACTTCACTGGTAGTGTGCAGGACGTCGTAGAAAGTGTGTAGAACTTCATAGAAAGTGTGCAGGACTTCAGTGGAAGTGTGCAGGACGTCATAGAAGGTGTGTAGAACTTCATAGAAAGTGTGCAGGACTTCAGTGGAAGTGTGCAGACGTTATAGAAAGTGTGTAGAACTTCATATAAAGTGTGCAGGACGTCATAGAAAGTGTGTAGAACTTCAGTGGAAGTGTGCAGGACGTCATAGAAAGTGTGCAGAACTTCACTGGTAGTGTGCAGGACGTCATAGGAAGTGTGCAGAACTTCAGTGGAAGTGTGCAGACGTTATAGAAAGTGTGTAGATCTTCATAGAAAGTGTGCAGAACTTCAGTGGAAGTGTGCATGACGTCATAGAAAGTGTGTATAACTTCATAGAAAGTGTGCAGGACTTCAGTGGAAGTGTGCAGGACGTCATAGAAAGTGTGTAGAACTTCATAGAAAGTGTGCAGGACTTCAGTGGCAGTGCGCAGGACGTCATAGAAAGTATGTAGAACTTCAGTGGAAGTGTGCAGGACGTCATAGGAAGTGTGCAGAACTTCAGTGGAAGTGTGCAGGACGTCATAGAAAGTGTGTAGAACTTCAGTGGAAGTGTGCAGGACGTCATAGAAAGTGTGCAGAACTTCATAGAAAGTGTGCAGGACGTCATAGAAAGTGTGCAGGACTTCAGTGGAAGTGTGCAGGACGTCATAGAAAGTGTGCAGAACTTCAGTGGAAGTGTGCAGGACGTCGTAGAAAGTGTGTAGAACTTCATAGAAAGTGTGCAGGACTTCAGTGGAAGTGTGCAGGACGTCATAGAAAGTGTGCAGAACTTCAGTGGAAGGGTGCAGGACGTCATAGAAAGGGTGGAAAACTTCACTGGAAGGGTGCAGGACGTCATAGAAAGTGTGCAGAACTTCATAGAAAGTGTGCAGGACTTCAGTGGAAGTGTGCAGGACGTCATAGAAACTGTGTAGAACTTCAGTGGAAGTGTGCAGGGCGTCATAGAAAGTGTGCAGGACTTCAGTGGAAGTGTGCAGGACGTCATAGAAAGTGTGCAGAACTTCACTGGTAGTGTGCAGGACGTCATAGAAAGTGTGCAGGACGTCATAGAAAGTGTGTAGAACTTCAGTGGAAGTGTGCAGGACGTCATAGAAAGTGTGTAGAACTTCATAGAAAGTGTGCAGGACTTCAGTGGAAGTGTGCAGGACGTCATAGAAACTGTGTAGAACTTCAGTGGTAGTGTGCAGGACGTCAAAGAAAGTGTGCAGGACTTCAGTGGAAGTGTGTAGAACTTCATAGAAAGTGTGCAGGACTTCAGTGGAAGTGTGCAGGACGTCATAGAAAGTGTGTAGAACTTCATAGAAAGTGTGCAGGACTTCAATGGGAGTGTGCAGACGTTATAGAAAGTGTGTAGAACTTCATAGAAAGTGTGCAGGACTTCAGTGGAAGTGTGCAGGACGTCATAGAAACTGTGTAGAACTTCAGTGGAAGTGTGCAGGACGTCATAGAAAGTGTGTAAAACTTCAGTGGAAGTGTGCAGGACGTCATAGAAAGTGTGCAGAACTTCACTGGTAGTGTGCAGACGTTATAGAAAGTGTGCAGGACGTCATAGAAACTGTGTAGAACTTCAGTGGAAGTGTGCAGGGCGTCATAGAAAGTGTGCAGGACTTCAGTGGAAGTGTGCAGACGTTATAGAAAGTGTGTAGAACTTCATAGAAAGTGTGCAGAACTTCACTGGTAGTGTGCAGGACGTCAAAGAAAGTGTGCAGGACTTCAGTGGAAGTGTGCAGACGTTATAGAAAGTGTGTAGAACTTCATAGAAAGTGTGCAGGACTTCAGTGGAAGTGTGCAGGACGTCATAGAAAGTGTGTAGAACTTCATAGAAAGTGCGCAGGACTTCAGTGGAAGTGTGCAGGACGTCATAGAAAGTGTGTAGAACTTCAGTGGAAGTGTGCAGGACGTCATAGAAAGTGTGCAGAACTTCACTGGTAGTGTGCAGGACGTCATAGGAAGTGTGCAGGACTTCAGTGGAAGTGTGCAGGACGTCATAGAAAGTGTGCAGGACGTCATAGAAAGTGTGCAGGACTTCAGTGGAAGTGTGCAGGACGTCATACAAAGTGTGCAGGACTTCAGTGGAAGTGTGCAGGACGTCATAGAAAGTGTGCAGAACTTCATAGAAAGTGTGTAGAACTTCAGTGGAAGTGTGCAGACGTTATAGAAAGTGTGTAGAACTTCAGTGGAAGTGTGCAGGACGTTATAGAAAGTGTGTAGAACTTCATAGAAAGTGTGCAGGACTTCGGTGGAAGTGTGCAGGACGTCATAGAAAGTGTGTAGAACTTCATAGAAAGTGTGCAGGACTTCAGTGGCAGTGGGCAGGACGTCATAGGAAGTGTGCAGGACTTCAGTGGAAGTGTGCAGGACGTCATAGAAAGTGTGTAGAACTTTAGTGGAAGTGTGCAGGACGTCATAGAAAGTGTGCAGAACTTCACTGGTAGTGTGCAGGACGTCATAGAAAGTGTGCAGGACTTCAGTGGAAGTGTGCAGGACGTTATAGAAAGTGTGTAGAACTTCATAGAAAGTGTGTAGAACTTCAATGGAAGTGTGCAGGACGTCATAGAAAGTGTGCAGAACTTCACTGGTAGTGTGCAGGACGTCAGTGGAAGTGTGCAGGACGTTATAGAAAGTGTGTAGAACTTCATAGAAAGTGTGCAGGACTTCGGTGGAAGTGTGCAGGACGTCATAGAAAGTGTGTAGAACTTCAGTGGAAGTGTGCAGGACGTCATAGAAAGTGTGTAGAACTTCATAGAAAGTGTGCAGGACGTCATAGAAAGTGTGCAGGACTTCAGTGGAAGTGTGCAGGACGTCATAGAAAGTGTGTAGAGCTTCAGTGGAAGTGTGCAGGACGTCATAGAAAGTGTGCAGAACTTCACTGGTAGTGTGCAGGACGTCATAGAAAGTGTGCAGGACTTCAGTGGAAGTGTGCAGGACGTCATAGAAAGTGTGTAGAGCTTCAGTGGAAGTGTGCAGGACGTCATAGAAAGTGTGCAGAACTTCACTGGTAGTGTGCAGGACGTCATAGAAAGTGTGCAGGACTTCAGTGGAAGTGCGCAGGACGTCGTAGAAAGTGTGTAGAACTGCAGTGGAAGAGTGCAGGACGTCATAGAAAGTGTGCAGAACTTCACTGGTAGTGTGCAGGACGTCATAGAAAGTGTGTAGAACTTCATAGAAAGTGTGCAGGACTTCAGTGGAAGTGTGCAGGACGTCATAGAAAGTGTGCAGAACTTCACTGGAAGTGTGCAGGACGTCATAGAAAGTGTGCAGGACTTCAGTGGAAGTGTGCAGGACGTCATAGAAAGTGTGTAGAACTTCATAGAAAGTGTGCAGGACTTCAGTGGAAGTGTGCAGGACGTCATAGAAAGTGTGTAGAACTTCAGTGGAAGTGTGCAGGACGTCATAGAAAGTGTGCAGAACTTCACTGGTAGTGTGCAGGACGTCATAGAAAGTGTGCAGGACTTCAGTGGAAGTGTGCAGACGTTATAGAAAGTGTGTAGAACTTCATAGAAAGTGTGCAGAACTTCACTGGTAGTGTGCAGGACGTAATAGAAAGTGTGCAGGACTTCAGTGGAAGTGTGCAGACGTTATAGAAAGTGTGTAGAACTTCATAGAAAGTGTGCAGGACTTCAGTGGAAGTGTGGCAGGACGTCATAGAAAGTGTGTAGAACTTCATAGAAAGTGTGCAGGACTTCAGTGGAAGTGTGGCAGGACGTCATAGAAAGTGTGTAGAACTTCAGTGGAAGTGTGCAGGACGTCATAGAAAGTGTGTAGAACTTCACTGGTAGTGTGCAGGACGTCATAGAAAGTGTGCAGGACTTCAGTGGAAGTGTGCAGGACGTTATAGAAAGTGTGTAGAACTTCACTGTTAGTGTGCAGGACGTCAAAGAAAGTGTGCAGGACTTCAGTGGAAGTGTGCAGGACGTCATAGAAAGTGTGTAGAACTTCATAGAAAGTGTGCAGGACTTCAGTGGAAGTGTGCAGGACGTCATAGAAAGTGTGTAGAACTTCAGTGGAAGTGTGCAGGACGTCATAGAAAGTGTGCAGAACTTCACTGGTAGTGTGCAGGACGTCAGAGGAAGTGTGCAGGACTTCAGTGAAAGTGTGCAGACGTTATAGAAAGTGTGTAGAACTTCATAGAAAGTGTGCAGGACGTCAGTGGAAGTGTGCAGGACGTTATAGAAAGTGTGTAGAACTTCAGTGGAAGTGTGCAGGACGTCATAGAAAGTGTGTAGAACTTCAGTGGAAGTGTGCAGGACGTCATAGAAAGTGTGCAGAACTTCACTGGTAGTGTGCAGGACGTCAGTGGAAGTGTGCAGGACGTTATAGAAAGTGTGTAGAACTTCAGTGGAAGTGTGCAGGACGTCATAGAAAGTGTGTAGAATTTCATAGAAAGTGTGCAGAACTTCAGTGGCAGTGTGCAGGACGTCATAGAAAGTATGTAGAACTTCATTGGAAGTGTGCAGGACGTCAAAGAAAGTGTGCAGGACTTCAGTGGAAGTGTGCAGACGTTATAGAAAGTGTGTAGAACTTCATATAAAGTGTGCAGGACGTCATAGAAAGTGTGTAGAACTTCAGTGGAAGTGTGCAGGACGTCATAGAAAGTGTGCAGAACTTCACTGGTAGTGTGCAGGACGTCAAAGAAAGTGTGCAGGACTTCAGTGGAAGTGTGCAGACGTTATAGAAAGTGTGTAGAACTTCATATAAAGTGTGCAGGACTTCAGTGGAAGTGTGAAGACGTTATAGAAAGTGTGTAGAACTTCATAGAAAGTGTGCAGGACTTCGGTGGAAGTGTGCAGGACGTCATAGAAAGTGTGCAGGACTTCAGTGGAAGTGTGCAGGACGTGATAGAAAGTGTGGAGAACTTCATAGAAAGTGTGCAGGACTTCAGTGGAAGTGTGCAGGACGTCATAGAAAGTGTGCAGAACTTCACTGGTAGTGTGCAGGACGTCATAGGAAGTGTGCAGAACTTCAGTGGAAGTGTGCAGACGTTATAGAAAGTGTGTAGAACTTCATAGAAAGTGTGCAGGACTTCAGTGGAAGTGTGCAGGACGTCATAGAAAGTGTGTAGAACTTCAGTGGAAGTGGGCAGGACGTCATAGAAAGTGGGCAGAACTTCAGTGGAAGTGTGCAGGACGTCATAGAAAGTGTGCAGAACTTCATAGAAAGTGTGCAGGACGTCAGTGGAAGTGTGCAGACGTTATAGAAAGTGTGCAGGACTTCAGTGGAAGTGTGCAGGACGTCATAGAAAGTGTGTAGAACTTCATAGAAAGTGTGCAGGACTTCAATGGAAGTGTGCAGACGTCATAGAAAGTGTGTAGAACTTCATAGAAAGTGTGCAGGACTTCAGTGGAAGTGTGCAGGACGTCATAGAAAGTGTGTAGAACGTCAGTGGAAGTGTGCAGGACGTCGTAGAAAGCGTGCAGAACTTCACTGGTAGTGTGCAGGACGTCAAAGAAAGTGTGCAGGACTTCAGTGGAAGTGTGCAGACATTATAGGAAGTGTGCAGAACTTCATAGAAAGTGTGCAGGACTTCAGTGGAAGTGTGCAGGACGTTATAGAAAGTGTGCAGAACTTCATAGAAAGTGTGCAGGACTTCAGTGGAAGTGTGCAGGACGTCATAGAAAGTGTGTAGAACTTCATAGAAAGTGTGCAGGACTTCAGTGGAAGTGTGCAGGACGTCATAGAAAGTGTGTAGAACTTCATAGAAAATGTGCAGGACTTCGGTGGAAGTGTGCAGGACGTCATACAAAGTGTGTAGAACTTCATAGAAAGTGTGCAGAACTTCAGTGGAAGTGTGCAGACGTTATAGAAAGTGTGCAGAACTTCAGTGGAAGTGTGCATGACGTCATAGAAAGTGTGTAGAACTTCATAGAAAGTGTGTAGAACTTCATAGAAGGACTTCAGTAGAAGTGTGCAGGACGTCATAGAAAGTGTGTAGAACTTCATAGAAAGTGTGCAGGACTTCAGTGGAAGTGTGGCAGGACGTCATAGAAAGTGTGTAGAACTTCATAGAAAGTGTGCAGGACTTCAGTGGAAGTGTGCAGACGTTATAGAAAGTGTGTAGAACTTCAGTGGAAGTGTGCAGGACTTCAGTGGAAGTGTGCAGAACTTCACTGGTAGTGTGCAGGACGTCATAGAAAGTGTGCAGGACTTCAGTGGAAGTGTGCAGGACGTTATAGAAAGTGTGTAGAACTTCATAGAAAGTGTGCAGGACTTCAGTGGAAGTGTGCAGGACGTCATAGAAAGTGTGTAGAACTTCATAGAAAGTGTGCTGGACTTCAGTGGAAGTGTGCAGGACGTCATAGAAAGTGTGTAGAACTTCATAGAAAGTGTGCAGGACTTTAGTGGAAGTGTGCAGGACGTCATAGAAAGTGTGCAGAACTTCAGTGGAAGTGTGCAGACGTTATAGAAAGTGTGTAGAACTTCAGTGGAAGTGTGCAGGACTTCAGTGGAAGTGTGCAGGACGTCATAGAAAGTGTGTAGAACTTCAGTGGAAGTGTGCAGGACGTCATAGAAAGTGTGCAGAACTTCACTGGAAGTGTGCAGACGTTATAGAAAGTGTGCAGGACGTCATAGAAAGTGTGCAGGACTTCAGTGGAAGTGTGCAGGACGTCATAGAAAGTGTGTAGAACTTCATAGAAAGTGTGCAGGACTTCAGTGGAAGTGTGCAGGACGTCATAGAAAGTGTGCAGAACTTCACTGGAAGTGTGCAGGACGTCATAGAAAGTGTGCAGGACTTCAGTGGAAGTGTGCAGGACGTCATAGAAAGTGTGTAGAACTTCATAGAAAGTGTGCAGGACTTCAGTGGAAGTGTGCAGGACGTCATAGAAAGTGTGCAGAACTTCACTTGTAGTGTGCAGGACGTCATAGAAAGTGTGCAGGACTTCAGTGGAAATGTGCAGGACGTCATAGAAAGTGTGCAGAACTTCACTGGAAGTGTGCAGGACGTCATAGAAAGTGTGCAGAACTTCAGTGGAAGTGTGCAGGACGTCATAGAAAGTGTGCAGGACTTCAGTGGAAGTGTGCAGGACGTTATAGAAAGTGTGCAGAACGTCATAGGAAGTGTGCAGGACTTCAGTGGAAGTGTGCAGGACGTCATAGAAAGTGTGTAGAACTTCATAGAAAGTGTGCAGGACTTTAGTGGAAGTGTGCAGGACGTCATAGAAAGTGTGTAGAACTTCAGTGGAAGTGTGCAGGACGTCATAGAAAGTGTGCAGAACTTCATAGAAAGTGTGCAGGACTTCAGTGGAAATGTGCAGGACGTCATAGAAAGTGTGCAGAACTTCACTGGTAGTGTGCAGGACGTCATAGGAAGTGTGCAGGACTTCAGTGGAAGTGTGCAGGACGTCATAGAAAGTGTGTAGAACTTCATAGAAAGTGTGCTGGACTTCAGTGGAAGTGTGCAGGACGTCATAGAAAGTGTGTAGAACTTCATAGAAAGTGTGCAGGACTTCGGTGGAAGTGTGCAGGACGTCATAGAAAGTGTGTAGAACTTCATAGAAAGTGTGCAGGACGTCATAGAAACTGTGTAGAACTTCAGTGGTAGTGTGCAGGACGTCAAAGAAAGTGTGCAGGACTTCAGTGGAAGTGTGCAGGACGTCATAGAAAGTGTGTAGAACTTCAGTGGAAGTGTGCAGGACGTCATAGAAAGTGTGCAGAACTTCACTGGTAGTGTGCAGGACGTCAAAGAAAGTGTGCAGGACTTCAGTGGAAGTGTGCAGACGTTATAGAAAGTGTGTAGAACTTCATAGAAAGTGTGCAGGACTTCGGTGGAAGTGTGCAGGACGTCATAGAAAGTGTGTAGAACTTCATAGAAAGTGTGCAGGACTTCAGTGGAAGTGTGCAGGACGTCATAGAAAGTGTGTAGAACTTCAGTGGAAGTGTGCAGGACGTCATAGAAAGTGTGCAGGACTTCAGTGGAAGGGGGCAGGACGTCATAGGAGGTGTGTAGAACTTCATAGAAAGTGTGCAGGACTTCAGTGGAAGTGTGCAGGAAGTCATAGAAAGTGTGCAGGACGTCAAAGAAAGTGTGCAGGACTTCAGTGGAAGTGTGTAGAACTTCATAGAAAGTGTGCAGGACTTCAGTGGAAGTGTGCAGGACGTCATAGAAAGTGTGCAGGACGTCATAGAAAGTGTGCAGAACTTCACTTGTAGTGTGCAGGACGTCATAGAAAGTGTGCAGAACTTCACTGGTAGTGTGCAGACGTTATAGAAAGTGTGTAGAACTTCATAGAAAGTGTGCAGGACTTCAGTGGAAGTGTGCAGTACGTCATAGAAAAAGTGTAGAACTTCAGTGGAAGTGTGTAGAACTTCATAGAAAGTGTGCAGAACTTCAGTGGAAGTGTGCAGACGTTATAGAAAGTGTGTAGAACTTCATAGAAAGTGTGCAGGACTTCAGTGGAAGTGTGCAGGACGTCATAGAAAGTGTGTAGAACTTCATAGAAAGTGTGCAGGACTTCAGTGGGAGTGTGCAGGACGTCATCGAAAGTGTGCAGGACTTCAGTGGGAGTGTGCAGGACGTGATAGAAAGTGTGCAGGACATCATAGAAAGTGTGCAGGACTTCAGTGGAAGTGTGCAGGACGTCATAGGAAGTGTGCAGAACTTCAGTGGAAGTGTGCAGACGTTATAGAAAGTGTGTAGATCTTCACTGGTAGTGTGCAGGACGTCAGGGGAAGTGTGGAGGACGTTATAGAAAGGGTGCAGGACTTCAGTGGAAGTGTGCAGACGTTATAGAAAGTGTGTAGAACTTCATAGAAAGTGTGTAGGACGTCATAGAAAGTATGTAGAACTTCAGTGGAAGTGTGCAGGACGTCATAGGAAGTGTGCAGAACTTCACTGGTAGTGTGCAGGACGTCATAGAAAGTGTGCAGAACTTCACTGGTAGTGTGCAGGACGTCATTGGAAGTGTGCAGGACTTCACTGGAAGTGTGCAGGACGTCATAGAAAGTGTGCAGGACGTTATAGAAAGTGTGTAGAACTTCATAGAAAGTGTGCAGGACTTCGGTGGAAGTGTGCAGGACGTCGTAGAAAGTGTGTAGAACTTCATAGAAAGTGTGCAGGACTTCAGTGGAAGTGTGCAGGACGTCTTAGAAAGTGTGTAGAACTTCATAGAAAGTGTGCAGGACTTCAATGGAAGTGTGCAGACGTTATAGAAAGTGTGCAGGACGTCATAGAAACTGTGCAGAACTTCAGTGGAAGTGTGCAGGACGTGATAGAAACTGTGGAGAACTTCAGTGGAAGTGTGCAGGACGTCATAGAAAGTGTGTAGAACTTCAGTGGAAGTGTGCAGGACGTCATAGGAAGTGTGCAGGACTTCAGTGGAAGTGTGCAGGACGTCATAGAAAGTGTGTAGAACTTCAGTGGAAGTGTGCAGGACGTCAAAGAAAGTGTGCAGGACTTCAGTGGAAGTGTGCAGACGTTATAGAAAGTGTGCAGGACGTCATAGAAAGTGTGCAGAACTTCAGTGGAAGTGTGTAGGACGTCAAAGAAAGTGTGCAGGACTTCAGTGGAAGTGTGCAGACGTTATAGAAAGTGTGTAGAACTTCATAGAAAGTGTGCAGGACTTCGGTGGAAGTGTGCAGGACGTCATAGAAAGTGTGTAGAACTTCATAGAAAGTGTGCAGGACTTCAGTGGAAGTGTGCAGGACGTTATAGAAAGTGTGTAGAACTTCATAGAAAGTGTGTAGAACTTCAATGGAAGTGTGCAGGACGTCATAGAAAGTGTGCAGAACCTCAGTGGAAGTGTGCAGGACGTCATAGAAAGTGTGCAGAACTTCACTGGTAGTGTAGAGGACGTCATAGGAAGTGTGCAGGACTTCAGTGGAAGTGTGCAGGACGTCATAGAAAGTGTGCAGGACTTCAGTGGAAGTGTGCAGGACGTCATAGAAAGTGTGTAGAACTTCATAGAAAGTGTGCAGGACTTCAGTGGAAGTGTGCAGGACGGCATAGAAAGTGTGTAGAACTTCAGTGGAAGTGTGCAGGACGTCAAAGAAAGTGTGCAGGACTTCAGTGGAAGTGTGCAGACGTCATAGAAAGTGTGTAGAACTTCATAGAAAGTGTGCAGGACTTCAGTGGAAGTGTGCAGGACTTCAGTGGAAGTGTGCAGACGTTATAGAAAGTGTGTAGAACTTCATAGAAAGTGTGCAGGACTTCGGTGGAAGTGTGCAGGACGTCATAGAAAGTGTGTAGAACTTCATAGAAAGTGTGCAGGACTTCAGTGGAAGTGTGCAGGACGTCATAGAAAGTGTGTAGAACTTCAGTGGAAGTGTGCAGGACGTGAGAGAAAGGGGGCAGAACTTCACTGGTAGGGTGCAGGACGTCATAGGAAGTGTGCAGGACTTCACTGGAAGTGTGCAGGACGTCATTGAAAGTGTGTAGAACTTCATAGAAAGTGTGCAGGACTTCAGTGGAAGTGTGCAGGACGTCATAGAAAGTGTGTAGAACTTCAGTGGAAGTGTGCAGACGTTATAGAAAGTGTGTAGATCTTCATAGAAAGTGTGCAGAACTTCAGTGGAAGTGTGCAGGACTTCAGTGGAAGTGTGTAGGACGTCATAGAAAGTGTGCAGAACTTCACTTGTAGTGTGCAGGACGTCATAGGAAGTGTGCAGGACTTCAGTGGAAGTGTGTAGGACGTCATAGAAAGTGTGCAGAACTTCACTGGTAGTGTGCAGGACGTCAAAGAAAGTGTGCAGGACTTCAGTGGAAGTGTGCAGACGTTATAGAAAGTGTGTAGAACTTCATAGAAAGTGTGCAGGACTTCAGTGGAAGTGTGCAGTACGTCATAGAAAAAGTGTAGAACTTCATAGAAAGTGTGCAGGACTTCAGTGGAAGTGTGCAGGAAGTCATAGAAAGTGTGCAGAACTTCAGTGGTAGTGTGCAGGACGTCAAAGAAAGTGTGCAGGACTTCAGTGGAAGTGTGCAGGACGTCAGTGGAAGTGTGCAGGACGTTATAGAAAGTGTGCAGGACGTCGTAGAAAGCGTGCAGAACTTCACTGGTAGTGTGCAGGACGTCAAAGAAAGTGTGCAGGACTCCAGTGGAAGTGTGCAGACGTTATAGAAAGTGTGTAGAACTTCATAGAAAGTGTGCAGGACTTCAGTGGAAGTGTGGAGGACGTCAAAGAAAGTGTGTAGAACTTCATAGAAAGTGTGCAGGACTTCAGTGGAAGTGTGCAGGACGTCATAGAAAGTGTGCAGAACTTCAGTGGAAGTGTGCAGGACGTCATAGAAAGTGTGCAGAACTTCACTGGAAGTGTGCAGGACGTCATAGAAAGTGTGTAGAACTTCATAGAAAGTGTGCAGGACGTCATAGAAAGTGTGCAGGACTTCAGTGGAAGTGTGCAGGACGTTATAGAAAGTGTGTAGAACTTCATAGAAAGTGTGCAGGACTTCAGTGGAAGTGTGCAGGACGTCATAGAAAGTGTGCAGAACGTCAGTGGAAGTGTGCAGGACGTCATAGAAAGTGTGCAGAACTTCACTGGTAGTGTGCAGGACGTCATAGGAAGTGTGCAGAACTTCAGTGGAAGTGTGCAGACGTTATAGAAAGTGTGTAGATCTTCACTGGTAGTGTGCAGGACGTCAGTGGAAGTGTGCAGGACGTTATAGAAAGTGTGCAGGACTTCAGTGGAAGTGTGCAGGACGTCATAGAAAGTGTGTAGAACTTCATAGAAAGTGTGCAGGACTTCAGTGGCAGTGTGCAGGACGTCATAGAAAGTGTGCAGAACTTCATAGAAAGTGTGCAGGACGTCAGTGGAAGTGTGCAGGACGTTATAGAAAGTGTGCAGGACTTCAGTGGAAGTGTGCAGGACGTCATAGAAAGTGTGTAGAACTTCATAGAAAGTGTGCAGGACTTCAGTGGCAGTGTGCAGGACGTCATAGAAAGTGTGTAGAACTTCATAGAAAGTGTGCAGGACTTCAGTGGCAGTGTGCAGGACGTCATAGAAAGTATGTAGAACTTCAGTGGAAGTGTGCAGGACGTCATAGGAAGTGTGCAGAACTTCACTGGTAGTGTGCAGGACGTCAAAGAAAGTGTGCAGGACTTCAGTGGAAGTGTGCAGACGTTATAGAAAGTGTGTAGAACTTCATAGAAAGTGTGCAGGACTTCAGTGGAAGTGTGCAGTACGTCATAGGAAGTGTGCAGGACTTCAATGGAAGTGTGCAGGACGTCATAGAAAGTGTGCAGAACTTCAGTGGAAGTGTGCAGGACGTCATAGAAAGTGTGCAGGACATCAGTGGAAGTGTGCAGACGTTATGGAAAGTGTTTAGAACTTCATAGAAAGTGTGCAGGACTTCAGTGGCAGTGTGCAGGACGTCATAGAAAGTATGTAGAACTTCAGTGGAAGTGTGCAGGACGTCATAGAAAGTGTGCAGAACTTCATAGAAAGTGTGCAGGACTTCAGTGGAAGTGTGCAGGACGTCATAGAAAGTGTGTAGAACTTCATAGAAAGTGTGCAGGACTTCAGTGGAAGTGTGCAGGACGTCATAGAAAGTGTGTAGAACTTCATAGAAAGTGTGCAGGACTTTGGTGGAAGTGTGCAGGACGTCATAGAAAGTGTGTAGAACTTCATAGAAAGTGTGCAGGACTTCAGTGGAAGTGTGCAGGACGTCATAGAAAGTGTGCAGGACTTCAGTGGAAGTGTGCAGGACGTCATAGAAAGTGTGTAGAACTTCATAGAAAGTGTGCAGGACTTCAGTGGAAGTGTGCAGGACGTCATAGAAAGTGTGCAGAACTTCAGTGGAAGTGTGCAGGACGTCATAGAAAGTGTGCAGGACGTCAGTGGAAGTGTGCAGGACGTTATAGAAAGTGTGTAGAACTTCATAGAAAGTGTGCAGGACTTCGGTGGAAGTGTGCAGGACGTCATAGAAAGTGTGTAGAACTTCATAGAAAGTGTGCAGGACTTCAGTGGAAGTGTGCAGGACGTCATAGAAAGTGTGCAGAAGTTCACTGGTAGGGTGCAGGACGTCATAGAAAGTGTGCAGAACTTCATAGAAAGTGTGCAGGACTTCAGTGGAAGTGTGCAGGACGTCATAGAAAGTGTGTAGAACTTCATAGAAAGTGTGCAGGACTTCAGTGGAAGTGTGCAGGACGTCATAGAAAGTGTGTAGAACTTCAGTGGAAGTGTGCAGGACGTCATAGAAAGTGTGCAGAACTTCACTGGTAGTGTGCAGGACGTCATAGGAAGTGTGCAGGACTTCAGTGGAAGTGTGCAGGACGTCTTAGAAAGTGTGTAGAACTTCATAGAAAGTGTGCAGAACTTCACTGGTAGTGTGCAGGACGTCAAAGAAAGTGTGCAGGACTTCGGTGGAAGTGTGCAGGACGTCATAGAAAGTGTGTAGAACTTCATAGAAAGTGTGCAGGACTTCAGTGGAAGTGTGCAGGACGTCATAGAAAGTATGTAGAACTTCATAGAAAGTGTGCAGGACGTCATAGAAAGTGTGCGGACGTTATAGAAAGTGTGTAGAACTTCAGTGGAAGTGTGCAGGACGTCATAGAAAGTGTGCAGAACTTCAATGGTAGTGTGCAGGACGTCAAAGAAAGTGTGCAGGACTTCAGTGGAAGTGTGCAGGACGGTATAGAAAGTGTGTAGAACTTCATAGAAAGTGTGCAGGCCTTTAGTGGAAGTGTGCAGGACGTCATAGAAAGTGTGCAGGACTTCAGTGGAAGTGTGCAGGACGTTATAGAAAGTGTGTAGAACTTCATAGAAAGTGTGCAGGACTTCAGTGGAAGTGTGCAGGACGTCATAGAAAGTGTGTAGAACTTCATAGAAAGTGTGCAGGACTTCAGTGGAAGTGTGCAGAACGTCATAGAAAGTGTGCAGAACTTCATAGGAAGTGTGCAGGACTTCAGTGGAAGTGTGCAGGACGTCATAGAAAGTGTGCAGAACTTCAGTGGAAGTGTGCAGGACGTCATAGAAAGTGTGCAGAACTTCACTGGAAGTGTGCAGGACGTTATAGAAAGTGTGCAGGACTTCAGTGGAAGTGTGCAGGACGTCATAGAAAGTGTGTAGAACTTCATAGAAAGTGTGCAGGACTTCAGTGGAAGTGTGCAGGACGTCATAGAAAGTGTGTAGAACGTCAGTGGAAGTGTGCAGGACGTCATAGAAAGTGTGCAGAACTTCACTGGTAGTGTGCAGGACGTCATAGGAAGTGTGCAGAACTTCAGTGGAAGTGTGCAGACGTTATAGAAAGTGTGTAGAACTTTATAGAAAGTGTGCAGGACTTCGGTGGAAGTGTGCAGGACGTCATAGAAAGTGTGTAGAACTTCATAGAAAGTGTGCAGGACTTCAGTGGAAGTGTGCAGGACGTCATAGAAAGTGTGTAGAACTTCAGTGGAAGTGTGCAGGACGTCATAGAAAGTGTGCAGAACTTCACTGGTAGTGTGCAGGACGTCAAAGAAAGTGTGCAGGACTTCAGTGGAAGTGTGCAGACGTTATAGAAAGTGTGTAGAACTTTATAGAAAGTGTGCAGGACTTCAGTGGAAGTGTGCAGGACGTCATAGAAAGTGTGCAGAACTTCATAGAAAGTGTGCAGGACTTCAGTGGAAGTGTGCAGACGTTGTAGAAAGTGTGTAGAACTTCATAGAAAGTGTGCTGGACTTCAGTGGAAGTGTGCAGCACGTCATAGAAAGTGTGTAGAACTTCATAGAAAGTGTGCAGGACTTCAGTGGAAGTGTGCAGGACGTCATAGAAAGTGTGCAGGACGTCATAGAAAGTGTGTAGAACTTCAGTGGAAGTGTGCAGGACGTCATAGAAAGTGTGCAGACGTTATAGAAAGTGTGTAGAACTTCATAGAAAGTGTGCAGGACGTCATAGAAACTGTGTAGAACTTTAGTGGAAGTGTGCAGGACGTCATAGAAAGCGTGCAGAACTTTACTGGTAGTGTGCAGGACGTCAAAGAAAGTGTGCAGAACTTCAGTGGAAGTGTGCAGGGCGTCATAGAAAGTGTGCAGGACTTCAGTGGAAATGTGCAGACGTTATAGAAAGTGTGTAGAACTTCATAGAAAGTGTGCAGGACTTCAGTGGAAGTGTGCAGACGTTATAGAAAGTGTGCAGAACTTCACTGGTAGTGTGCAGACGTTATAGAAAGTGTGTAGAACTTCATAGAAAGTGTGCAGGACTTCAGTGGAAGTGTGCAGGACGTCATAGAAACTGTGTAGAACTTCAGTGGTAGTGTGCAGGACGTCAAAGAAAGTGTGCAGGACTTCAGTGGAAGTGTGTAGAACTTCATAGAAAGTGTGCAGGACTTCAGTGGAAGTGTGCAGGACGTCATAGAAAGTGTGTAGAACTTCATAGAAAGTGTGCAGGACTTCAGTGGAAGTGTGCAGGACTTCAGTGGAAGTGTGTAGGACGTCATAGAAAGTGTGCAGAACTTCACTGGTAGTGTGCAGGACGTCAAAGAAAGTGTGCAGGACTTCAGTGGAAGTGTGCAGGACGTCATAGAAAGTGTGTAGAACTTCATAGAAAGTGTGCAGGACTTCAGTGGAAGTGTGCAGGACGTCATAGAAAGTGTGTAGAACTTCATAGAAAGTGTGCAGGACTTCAATGGAAGTGTGCAGACGTTATAGAAAGTGTGTAGAACTTCATAGAAAGTGTGCAGGACTTCAGTGGAAGTGTGCAGGACGTCATAGAAAGTGTGTAGAACTTCATAGAAAGTGTGCAGGACTTCAGTGGAAGTGTGCAGGACGTCATAGAAAGTGTGCAGAACTTCACTGGTAGTGTGCAGACGTTATAGAAAGTGTGTAGAACTTCATAGAAAGTGTGCAGGACTTTAGTGAAAGTGTGCAGGACGTCATAGAAAGTGTGTAGAACTTCAGTGGAAGTGTGCAGGACGTCATAGAAAGTGTGCAGAACTTCACTGGTAGTGTGCAGGACGTCAAAGAAAGTGTGCAGGACTTCAGTGGAAGTGTGCAGACGTTATAGAAAGTGTGTAGAACTTCATAGAAAGTGTGCAGGACTTCAGTGGAAGTGTGCGGGACGTCATAGAAAGTGTGTAGAACTTCATAGAAAGTGTGCAGGACTTCAGTGGAAGTGTGCAGGACGTCAAACAAAGTGAGCAGGACCTCAGTGGAAGTGTGCAGACGTTATAGAAAGTGTGTAGAACTTCATAGAAAGTGTGTGAAGTGTGCAGGACGTCATAGAAAGTGTGCAGAACTTCAGTGGAAGTGTGCAGGACGTTATAGAAAGTGTGTAAGAACTTCATAGAGAAGTGTGCAGGACTTCAGTGGAAGTGTGCAGGACGTCATAGGAAGTGTGCAGGACTTCAGTGGAAGTGTGTAGGACGTCATAGAAAGTGTGCAGAACTTCACTGGTAGTGTGCAGGACGTCAAAGAAAGTGTGCAGGACTTCAGTGGAAGTGTGCAGACGTTATAGAAAGTGTGTAGAACTTCATAGAAAGTGTGCAGAACTTCACTGGTAGTGTGCAGGACGTCAAAGAAAGTGTGCAGGACTTCAGTGGAAGTGTGCAGACGTTATAGAAAGTGTGTAGAACTTCATAGAAAGTGTGCAGGACTTCAGTGGAAGTGTGCAGGACGTCATAGAAAGTGTGCAGGACTTCAGTGGAAGTGTGCAGGACGTCATAGAAAGTGTGTAGAACTTCAGTGGAAGTGTGCAGGACGTCATAGAAAGTGTGCAGAACTTCACTGGTAGTGTGCAGGACGTCAAAGAAAGTGTGCAGGACTTCAGTGGAAGTGTGCAGACGTTATAGAAAGTGTGTAGAACTTGATAGAAAGTGTGCAGGACTTCGGTGGAAGTGTGCAGGACGTCTTAGAAAGTGTGTAGAACTTCATAGAAAGTGTGCAGGACTTCAGTGGAAGTGTGCAGGACGTCAAAGAAAGTGTGCAGGACTTCAGTGGAAGTGTGCAGACGTTATAGAAAGTGTGTAGAACTTCAGTGGAAGTGTGCAGGACGTCATAGAAAGTGTGCAGAACTTCACTGGTAGTGTGCAGACGTTATAGAAAGTGTGCAGAACTTCACTGGTAGTGTGCAGGACGTCAAAGAAAGTGTGCAGGACTTCAGTGGAAGTGTGCAGACGTTATAGAAAGTGTGTAGAACTTCATAGAAAGTGTGCAGGACTTCAGTGGAAGTGTGCAGACGTTATAGAAAGTGTGTAGAACTTCAGTGGAAGTGTGCGGGACGTCATAGAAAGTGTGTAGAACTTCATAGAAAGTGTGCAGGACTTCAGTGGAAGTGTGCAGGACGTCAAAGAAAGTGTGCAGGACTTCAGTGGAAGTGTGCAGACGTTATAGAAAGTGTGTAGAACTTGATAGAAAGTGTGCAGGACTTCGGTGGAAGTGTGCAGGACGTCTTAGAAAGTGTGTAGAACTTCATAGAAAGTGTGCAGAACTTCACTGGTAGTGTGCAGGACGTCAAAGAAAGTGTGCAGGACTTCAGTGGAAGTGTGCAGACGTTATAGAAAGTGTGTAGAACTTGATAGAAAGTGTGCAGGACTTCGGTGGAAGTGTGCAGGACGTCTTAGAAAGTGTGTAGAACTTCATAGAAAGTGTGCAGGACTTCAGTGGAAGTGTGCAGGACGTCAAAGAAAGTGGGCAGGACTTCAGTGGAAGTGTGCAGACGTTATAGAAAGTGTGCAGAACTTCACTGGTAGTGTGCAGGACGTCAAAGAAAGTGTGCAGGACTTCAGTGGAAGTGTGCAGACGTTATAGAAAGTGTGTAGAACTTCATAGAAAGTGTGCAGAACTTCACTGGTAGTGTGCAGGACGTCAAAGAAAGTGTGCAGGACTTCAGTGGAAGTGTGCAGACGTTATAGAAAGTGTGTAGAACTTGATAGAAAGTGTGCAGGACTTCGGTGGAAGTGTGCAGGACGTCTTAGAAAGTGTGTAGAACTTCATAGAAAGTGTGCAGGACTTCAGTGGAAGTGTGCAGGACGTCAAAGAAAGTGTGTAGAACTTCAGTGGCAGTGCACAGGACTATAGTGGGAATGTGCCGGACTTCAGTGGGAGTGTGCAGGATCTGAATTCACTGCGATAAATAAATGGTTGTTACCGATCGGATGCTACATTGAGAGGAGTTCATCAAACACCTCAGAGTTTCAATCAAGCATGTTTTACAAAGGTTAGAATTGTTTGAAGAATTGGGGTTAGGAAGGTACAGCCATTAAAGGCAGTGTTCACGATGAATATCGCACTCGAGTTCGACCCAAAAATGGGATTGTTTGGTCGTGAGGTAACTAATAGTGAAGAAACAGCGAAGAAAAACGTCCAGAATAAGTCAAAATAACGGTTTCTAAATTCAGGCCGTGGACGAGAATCATGGGCCCTGCTGATTTCAGCAAGCGCGCCCTAATCGCGAAATCTGCGCGAATCGATCATACTAATCGCGGCAGAGTTGCTTGGCAATTTGCCATCGAAACGTGTGCGGCGCCACAAGCTCGTCCGATTGGGGGGCTGACAGGGATAGCTTTCAAAGCCGTTTTTATTGATTTCTGGACAGTTTTCGTTGCTTTCTTTGACCCTATCCTCTCCAGAATCTGCCAACTTAGAGTGTCACACCGAGACTTCGAGAACTAGATTTACAGTGAACACTGCCTTTAAGGGCCGTTGAAGCTTGTGTAAGAAAACCCGATAGCTCGGAAAAATGAAGCGAAAAAACGGGTTTTCTGAAAAAAAAAATGGCAGAAAACCTACGAAAAACTTCACACTTCTACACATCATTAAAATGCTCTCGTTGAGAGGATTCCAATAATATCCTTAGAACTAAGATTGGAGCACATCTAGGCAAGTTATGAGGGAAAGCCGCTTTACAAAGCTGCCCACTTTGCCCACTTCGCCCATGTTTTTCTCTTGGATAGCGGCGGTATTGTAGTCTTCATTTGTTGAAGGTTGGGATAAAATAATAGATGTCGAGATCGAGATTAGAGGCTAGAAGGTTTTCTTGGCGATCCAGTCTTAACTGCTCGTACGACTAGCTTCAATTTTTTGAAACTAGGGTAATTACAGTTCTACATCATTTTTACAACCTCAAACCTACATAGCACAACACCTCTACAACTCATCCTCAGTACATAGAATGCGCAGTAACGTCGATCACTGGATGGGACGAAGCCGCAACGCTGCTCTGATTGCTTTATCATGATAGTAGAGCGGTTGTTTCTAAAGGCGCATTCATAGCTGGTCGCTTCGACATGAAATCGAAGCGACCAACAATGCTGTCGCGATCCGAAATCGCTCCGTGCCGCGACTTGAAATCGTTTCGTCCAGCGATTTCAAAACGTTCGGGCGGACGTAATTTCGCGTGAAATAGACGGACGATTGCGGACCAGGTCACGACATTAAAAAAAAGCTTCTTGTCGCCGCATTCCTAATTATTTTTTCGACGTTGTTGCCCTTACCTTCGAGATAGAAGAGTTTTGCACAGTTTTCAAACAAAAAATGATTCCAAAAGAGGATGGGGTGAAATTTGCTTGAACAGCAACATAAATCTAAAGCTAAGGTTACTAGTTGCTCCATGCCGGCATGAAATGTAATTTTTCGGTAGTCTCATTATATTTTCTCCTCCCTCTCATCGTAAATGTATGATAAGTACTCGCTTTTCCCTTTCACATGCCGTAATTTATGCGAATGAACTGTGACGTCTGCAATTTGGCGCCACATACGCAAGATTGTGACGAAAGATTGCGGACTAGTCGCTTCGACTAGACGAATCGCTTCCATCATGGAAGCAATTAGTCGAAGCGACTTAAGCCATGTTTTGACAGCATCGCTGCTGTTTTCCATCGCAGCGATTTTTCACCCGCTGCTGCAGCGATCTTGCAGCGATTTTCTTCATAGTGAATAGGCTCTCGGATGATCGAAGAAAATCAATCAATCAGTGAAATTAATGGCTTTCTGCCATCCATAACACGTTCCGACTAGTAAACACTGATCTTGTCAAGTGAAAGGATCACGTTCACTAGACGAGACGTGTCACTCTCTGGCAATCGCTCCTTCAGCAGCGAAGCAGTAAAAGATAGAATTTCGTCGCCGCGACCCAGTGATGTAGGACGTTTTCCACGAAGCGACCAGAATTGGAGCGCATTTCCATTGCGCGCGATGAAAAAGGAACAGTTGTCTCTCGCATGGTCGCAGCGACCACCTGCAGTCAAAACATTGCTTTAACAAAATCAAACAGGTCGCTGCGACCAGCTATGAATTACCCCAGTCGCAAGGCCATCGCGACTGAAACTGCCAACTGTTCAAACCGTCGCGATTCAGTGCAAGATCTGTTGGCGCAATGGGTTTTGTGACTGTTGGCAGTGCCGCGACTAGTCGAAGCGACCTGCTATGAATGAGCCTCAAAGGCAGTGTTAACGAAGAAAAAGTTGCACGTTTTTTCTCAAAAACGTAAGGTTTGGGTCCCTTTAAGAAGATTAAGAACGGAAGTGCGACGAAAAACGGCCGGTAAGTGGTTGAAAATGTCGTGGGCCAGCCAACCCATTGGGCCACTCCGCCCACGTCCTATAACAGTTTCCCTGAATTCGTGGTTAGATGAGCAATGGTTTCCGATCCAAAGCCCCGTGCTTCCCTTCATTCTCAACGTCTCCCTTTACTCAGGTCAGCTCGCACATATTGGCTGCAAAAAACGGGAGTTACAAGCGTTGCACAACTCGTCCACAATGTTTCCCTTGCTGAATTTTGAGGGGCCATAACTCCGTTTTCAGGGGGTGCTGTACGATTCCAGGGACATCATTGAAATCAGCATGGAACCGTTTTCAAGATAGGCGGAAAAACAGAAAAACGACTTTTATCGTGAACACTGCGTTCAAAGGCACAGTCCAACCTCGAAATCGTTCTCCAGTTTATTTGCTTATCTTGAGGAAAATTTCGGGCTGATCACAATGCTGTCTTCAGAAACGCTCAGGGCCCACTACGAGCGGAGTTATGGCCCCTCAAAGAATGTGAATTCGGACGATGAGAAATTCGTGGACGACTTGTCTCGAGCTTGCTTTTCCTTGTCATTCGCAATCTTCGCACTGGACCAGACTCCATCATAAAGATAGAAGGATTAGAAAAATAAGAACATAGATTGTGATTGAAATCCATCGCGCGTTCCGTCTCTATTGAAAACGAAAACTTCAAAGTGGGCGGAGCCAATGGGTGCTGGTTTGGGGGGCGGAGGGAGTGGGTGCTCGATTTTTCTCGCTTATTCTGAAGAGTTGAGATTCCGCGTTCGGCAGGGTTGCTACACACAACGAACGGACCATAATGTCAAATTTTACCCACGAGCTTGGACTGTGTCTCTAAAAAACACGATGGTAGAAATGGAGAAACAACCACTCCGCTTTAAGGATAGCGAGATAATAGCTGCAACGCAGCTTACTGGAGATAAGATACAAACCATACGCAATTAGGTCCCTGTCAGGGTTGGTGCTATTTGCATATGTTACCCACCGGCACTCCCAACACCCCCCAACACTCTCCCGGTCGGTACGTATGAATAAAATGGGGGGTGAGAGAATCTTAAGTGATCAACAGGATTGCACCTGTTCAGAGAAATAGTGAAGGAGAGTAAAGTGAAGAAACGGAGGTAGCAGTGTGGATAGCTTCCTAGTGATACGCAATGTTTCATTATCGGCCCGCCCACCCGGCGATTTTCTCACCTCCGTCATCCACGTATTGCATGGATATCAACCACGTCGGCCACACCGAGTGATTTTCTCAATCCTGTCAAAAATCTAAACCATTCATCAGTCGCCTCAAAAATTCTAGTCTAATTCGTGAGCTGTGAGTTGGTTAAGCGACGCCTGACCCGCTCGCGCAGTCAATACTGTTGCGTTTCTAATTAAAGGCAGTGTTCACGATAAAAGTCGTTTTTCTGTTTTTCCGCCTATCTTGAAAACGGTCCCATGCTGATTCCAATGATGTCCCTGGAATCGTACAAGACCCCCTAAAAACCGAGTTATGGCCCCTCAAAATTCAGCTAGAGAAACATTGTGGACGAGTTGTCCGAGGCTTGTAACTCCCGTTTTTTGCAGCCGATGTGTGCGAGCTGACCTGAGTAAAGAGAGACGTTGAGAATGAAGGGAAGAACGGGACTTTTGATTGGAAACCATCGCTCATCTAACCACAAATTCAGGGGAACTGTTATAGGACGTGGGCGGAGTGGCCCATTGGGTCGGCTGGCCCACGAGATTTTCACCCACTTACCGGCCGTTTTTCGTCGCACTTCCGTTCTTAATCTTCTTATAGGGACCCAAAGCTTACGTTTTAGCCAAATAAAGGGGAGACTTTTTCTTCGTGAACACTGCCTTTAAAGGCAGCAGACAAGCTTGAAAAAGTTTTTGAGATAACTACGTTAATGGGGTCGTATGGCCCCTGGTAGAAGGCTCGCGCCGTTAGAAGCGTCGAAAACGAGTTAAAACTGCTAAATTTGAGCAATGCAAGTCGAAGAATTTCGTCAACCCCGCCCCAAAATACAAACTCGTCTAGATTGATTTTTCGAATACGGTCCCTCTGGCTGGTTTTTGATGTTTCCAACGAGGTGAGCGTTCTAGTGCAAGCTTTAAGAGTGTATTGCCTTAACTAATTCAATCGTTTTGTCGCTAATATAAGCTGTTTCAACCGCGCACGGTAAAACTCGTTCACTTTCACCTGATAACAAAAACAACCTCTATTCCTGTATTTGCATACAGTTTTCGTTGGTTTTTTTTGTTAGTTCCGCGTACTACCAGTTTCAAACCTTCAATTTACCACGTTGTCCAATAATTCTTGTCCGAAAATTTTCAAAATTCTATAATTTTCCTTAGAAGTGCTATAATATCAGGCAAGTGTAAGAACCTTCTAGAAGGTTCTTCAAAGTTCTACGCTAGGGGTATATAAGGCGCAGTCGCCGCGTCTAGCTACCAGTAAAAGCTAAAATGGACCAAGGTCGAATTCGTACGTTCGTGTACTACGAGTGGCTGCTGGGCAACGACACGGGCACCGAGGACCTGGTCACTGGGGATGAGAGCTGGGTCCTCTACGACAACGTCGCCCGCCATGCCGTCTGGATCCCGCGCGGAGAAGAGCCGCCGACGACGCCGAAAGCCGACCTGCACCCGCTAAAGATCATGCTCTGCTGCTGGTGGGACACCAAGGGCATGCTGTACTTCGAGCTGCTAGGCAGGACGGTCACCGCCTCCATCTACACCGATCAGCTCGAGAAACTAGCCGCCGCCATCCGAGGAAAGCGTCCCCGACGGGCCTCGGTCCACCTGCTGCACGACAACGCGCGCCCCCACGTGGCGAAGGAGACCCAGCAGAAGTTGGCGACGCTCGGCTGGGAGACGGTTGCCCATCCGCCGCATTCCCTGGACCTCGCCCCCACCGACTACCACTTGCTCCGCCCGCTGAAGCGCCATTTGGCCGAAAGAAAAATCACCAACTACGACAACCTCAAATCCGACATCGCTGAATTCTTCGAGTTGCAGCCCCCGGAGTTCTGGGCGAAGGGCATCGGCGACCTGCCCAATCCATGGGCCACTGTTGTGGGTAACTATGGTGATTATATTGTTGATTAGACTTGTTTTTCAATAAAGTTGAAAAAAAATTAAAAATTGTGAAATTTTCGGACAAGAATTATTGGACAACCTGGTATATCATAAAATCGACCTCCCGGGGAGTCAATGCTGTAGAAATGTTTTTAAAGATGCTTTGCTTTGATCCAGATCAAATGCTCTAAAACAACGCAAATTTCCCTCCCCATGAAATAAAACTATGCGCTCTTGTGGGTAAGGGACGTGTGAAAATTGAATCTTTATGAGAGCGGCCAGCTTACGGAAGACCGGGAGACCTCCCGGGGAGTCGAAAGTCTAGAGGCTGTTGAACGAGTTTAGAAGGGAGAGAATCTTAGATAATGTAGACAGGAAAGCTACTATGGATAGATGGGAGGGTTTCCTGAAACTTAACGGTGCACACACATGGTGTGGCCAACTGCAACGTGAATCCGGCAGATCTCCCTGAGTTGCAGCGCGCGCTTTTCCGCCAATGAAATTGTGTATGATATGACCGCCGAAATGCCGTTTTAGGGAAGTCAAAGCTGCAGCCTACCATTGCAGGCTCCTTTCCCTCTCTGCAGCAGGCTCTGTAAACCTGCATCTGCTTCAATCAGAGGTGAAGGAGGGCCTCCGCCATTGAGGCTTTAACCGTAAGGAGCAACACTGGTTGACAAACGCCGGGAGCAAAAAGGCGACGCTCCTTACCCACCCGTGGAGGTTCATATACGGCTACTGGATACTGGACGAGTGGATGGGGATGCTCCCGGCTACCCATGTGATAGATTGCAGGGTTTCTTGCCATTTAGCGTATATTCTGGGAGGGTTGTCAATTGTGCAGCACCCCCGGACGGTTGAAGGATGAGCTCACCGGAACCTTTGTGGCGGAATTGAGAGACTGCCACCCTGCGAAATCCTCTTCGTTTCTGCGCTCCAGTTCTGCATATCTACCACTGGCCTCACATGAGGTATAGAGAGCCGCCGCTTTAGAAGCTTCGACCGGGGAAGATGCGTACCAAGAATACTCCACCGCTCTGTGAGGAACAAAAATTAGTGTGGTACTTACAGGGATGAACTTGCCTTCCAGGCGACTAAATGTAAATGCAAAATGTTAGCACGCAGTAGTGGGAGCGTTTCGATGGATACGTTTTTCTGCAGTAGTTCAAATTCATCGCTTTTAAATAAACTCATAAGGCTTTTGTTTCCATCGTATTCTACTTGTCATCTAATTCTACACCTTTTTGTAGTTTCCCCAATAACTTTTCCCCATGCCAATTATGGACGATTACCAGCTCTGAGAAAAACTGCCCCGGCGGCAGGCCAACCCTGCCTTGGTGGTTCCTAATCGGTGCCTGCAATGTAGTGTCTATCCAGAGTCCCTCCACGAGCTATGTCTTTGCATCAACCCCGCGTCGGTGTCTCAACCAGGACGCGACGGCTCTAACCCGGCCTGGAATTACCTCAACGCTATCTCGACGGTGCGTAATTCCGAGCCGCGACGGTGCCTGAATCTGGCTGCCCCCCCCCCAGAAGAAGCCCCGCCTAGGTCCGGACAAGGGCTTAACCTTCGCCGAGGTCTGCGGTGAGGAACCACCCTCACTGCGGACAGCGGCGAAAACCGCCCCACCCCCCAGCCGTGGGATCCCCTATCCCCCAGCGGTCAAAAATATGCTGGCCTCCGGAGAGGGACTTGAAGTCACCTTCCAGGGCCGGCATCAGAATGCCGAATGAGGACTCGAGTGAGATGAGGCACCTTTTATACCGGCTGTGCATGTGATAAACACATCAGGACGTAATCATTCGCTTTACCATTTTTTCATGTCTGCCACTGTAGCGGTGGCGTCGCGGTGATATCACGAAGCCGGCCCGAAACTGTTGCGAGGCCCACGCTTCGCTATCGCGGTACCGTTCATGATTGCGGTGCCGTTGCTGTACTGTTGCGGACAAGAAAGAATCTTCCAAGATTCCGGAGCCGTTGCTACAGTGTCGCGGCTCGGGCTCGGATCACTGTGCCGTTGCTACATTGGCCCGGCACGGTCTCGGGTTGCGGTGCCGTCCCGCCACGGTCAATGCAAATTTTCTCAGAGTAAGCCAGAAGTTACAAAGCAAGACAAGGATATTGGTAGTTAATTTCTCAATGTGTTGATTAGCTGTGCGTTAATTAAGAGTATCTATGCACAAGTTAAGCTCCTCTTTCAGGCCTGCTTCTCCAATCATCCTATTCGCTGGGGCTGTCAGTATTAACAATGGCAACCGCTCCAAAGCTTCTAGAAGCGCTTGGAGGTCGAGTTGATCTTCCCTTAGCGCTCATGTTCAGTGCATACCTTTTTGGGTAGGAGTTGTTTTTCGCTAATTCGTCTAACATATGTTTTCCTCTTTGAAGCGAGTGTATTTCAGGTTCTTCTTCAACTGGATTTTTACATTTATCTTGTGGCATCACTACTGGCACCTTGAAAGGCTTTACACTCCACCTGGTCTAAAACGAGGACGTTCCTACAGAGCTCCAGGAGTTGGGAATGTTTAGCTCGAAGACAGCCTTTATGATCCTTTAATGATAGGGTTGTCATGCATAACGATAATCTTTGCGGGTTTATAATGTATATGCATAGTATAGTAGGAATTGTGAGCACAGATTGTCTGGGCATGAAGTCGAACCATTTCGGAAGGCTTCGCGTCATTCGGGTTCTACTCGTCCTCGGTAGGCGTGAGTTACGGGGTTTCCACGAGCAAATCTATCAAACCATGTTTTCTGCCGAATCCACAATTTGCGATCGCTCAGACACTTTTCTTTCACAACTATCCAGATGGCCCTTATGCACTTATCAGAGGATCTGTTTCAACAGTTATAAACGGTGTAAAGCAACCTGTTCTGACATTGATAAAAGTACTAATATGATGTTCCAAATATAATTAGTGAAGGTATTTCTACTGAACAAAAGATCCTGAGAAAGTAAAGAACTCCCTACTATAAAATGATTGTATGTTTTCCTACATATTTGCGAGCAATTTATCGTCAATCAAGCACAAAGTTTTCGCAGTTTTCGCAAGGATATGGCGAACTCAGACACTTTTTCCAACTTTTTTCCAACTGCTCGAGAAATAAACAACTCAGACAACAGGTGCGGACTGACCGCTGGCAATCAAGGCCTCTGCGGGCGGTACGCCAGCAGGTTGCGGGCGGATCGCTGCCCATCGTGGCCTCGCCGGGCTGATCGCTGCCTCTCGTTGTCTCCGCGCGCGAATCGCTGCCTCTCGTTGTCTCCGCGCGCGAATCGCTGCCTCTCGTTGTCTCCGCGCGCGAGTCGCTGCATTTTGGCGGGCGGATAGCGACACCTGATAAAGTTGATCACGCAATCGGGCGGATCGCCGGCAAGCTCTAAAGCGGCGATCCGCCGGCAACCTGCCAGCGATCCGCCCTCAAGGGCTTTGATAGCCAGCGATCCGCACGCTGAGCTATGAGATGCAACGATCCGCCCGCCAGAGCTTTGATAGCCAGAGATCCACCCGCCACTGCTTTGATAGCCAAAGATCCACCGGCTCAAATTTTACACGGTGAAACTTTTCAATCATTGACGAGTTCCTTTCTGGTATCAGTATCATGCTCAGAGTAAACAAACCGAAGGGTATAATAGGCGCTTCATCGCACTGAATGCTCACTCTGCATTTCGAGACCGATCCTGGGAGGTGACTTCAAGTCACCTTTGAAGGATCATTCAGAAGCCGGAGAATAATTTTTGGCAGCTGAGGGGATGGTACCCACGGCTAGTGGAGGGGGGGGGGTACTGCTGGCTACTGGCGGGAGGATCGCTGGCTACTGGCGGGCGGATCGACATTTCCCCGACATCTGGCTGGAGGATGGCGAGGGGGATGTCGATCCTCCCGCCAGAAGCCATCGATCCACCCGCACCTACTGTCTGAGAATGGAGGCTTTGAACTGCAAGGGCTAACATGAAACGGATCTCTGCACAGATCTGGGTACTATCGAAGACGGAGGCACTCAGAACTGCAGGCAAAAATGGAATTAATGGCTGGCCCAATGCTAGCAGAAGTGGATCTAATCCAGAACTCTTGCTGGGACGGGTCTTGCGCGCCGGCCTTCTCGCCGTTTGCCAATCATGGCAGCCTCGGCATACGGTGTGCCGCGCTCGCCGCGGTGGCGACGACGCAACATCGATAACGAGCAGGGCGATTGAGTGATCGGCGGAGATCATGCAGAACAACACACTATTGGCACACACATCTAAACTCCTTTTTGAGCAAAAACACTGGGGTATCTTCGTACTGACCTAAAACATTCAAGGATCGTGCAGTCTGAAACCTTGGAGTGAGTAATATTCCGCTCTCTGTGGGCAATGTTTTAAAAAACAAAAACTTGAATGAAAGAGCATAATAGTATGTGATCTAGAAGGTTATCAACATTTAATATGTTTGAGACTCGACATAATCCAGTTTTCAATTGCTCAATTCAAGTCAGAAATGCTCCCACCCAGGGGTTCCAACCCCTTGAAAACAACGGAGAATTTCTTCCACCCGTGTCAGAAATGCTCCCACCCAGGGGTTCCAACCCCTTGAAAACAACGGAGAATTTCTTCCACCCGTGTCAGAAATGTTCCCACCCAGGGATTACAACCCCTTGGAAAAAATCGGAGAATTTCTCACACCCGTGTCAGAAATGCTCCCACCCAGGGGTTCCAACCAATTGAAAACAACGGAGAATTTCTTCCACCCGTGTCAGAAATGTTCCCACCCAGGGGTTTCAACCCCTTGAAAACAACGGAGAATTTCTTCCACCCGTGTCAGAAATGTTCCCACCCAGGGGTTTCAACCATTTGAAAAAATCGGAGAATTTCTCACACCCGTGTCAGAAATGCTCCCACCCAGGGGTTCCAACCAATTGAAAACAACGGAGAATTTCTTCCACCCGTGTCAGAAATGTTCCCACCCAGGGATTACAACCCCTTGGAAAAAATCGGAGAATTTCTCACACCCGTGTCAGAAATGCTCCCACCCAGGGGTTCCAACCCCTTGAAAACAACGGAGAATTTCTTCCACCCGTGTCAGAAATGTTCCCACCCAGGGGTTTCAACCCCTTGAAAACAACGGAGAATTTCTTCCACCCGTGTCAGAAATGTTCCCACCCAGGGGTTTCAACCCCTTGAAAAAAACGGAGAATTTCTCACACCCGTGTCAGAAATGTTCCCACCCAGGGGTTTCAACCATTTGAAAAAATCGGAGAATTTCTCACACCCGTGTCAGAAATGCTCCCACCCAGGGGTTCCAACCCCTTGAAAACAACGGAGAATTTCTTCCACCCGTGTCAGAAATGTTCCCACCCAGGGGTTTCAACCATTTGAAAAAATCGGAGAATTTCTCACACCCGTGTCAGAAATGCTCCCACCCAGGGGTTCCAACCAATTGAAAACAACGGAGAATTTCTTCCACCCGTGTCAGAAATGTTCCCACCCAGGGGTTTCAACCCCTTGAAAACAACGGAGAATTTCTTCCACCCGTGTCAGAAATGCTCCCACCCAGGGGTTTCAACCCCTTGAAAACAACGGAGAATTTCTTCCACCCGTGTCAGAAATGCTCCCACCCAGGGGTTTCAACCATTTGAAAAAATCGGAGAATTTCTCACACCCGTGTCAGAAATGCTCCCACCCAGGGGTTCCAACCCCTTGAAAACAACGGAGAATTTCTTCCACCCGTGTCAGAAATGCTCCCACCCAGGGGTTTCAACCCCTTGAAAAAAATCGGAGAATTTCTCACACCCGTGTCAGAAATGCTCCCACCCAGGGGTTCCAACCCCTTGAAAACAACGGAGAATTTCTTCCACCCGTGTCAGAAATGCTCCCACCCAGGGGTTCCAACCAATTGAAAACAACGGAGAATTTCTTCCACCCGTGTCAGAAATGTTCCCACCCAGGGGTTTCAACCCCTTGAAAAAAACGGAGAATTTCTTCCACCCGTGTCAGAAATGTTCCCACCCAGGGGTTTCAACCATTTGAAAAAATCGGAGAATTTCTCACACCCGTGTCAGAAATGCTCCCACCCAGGGGTTCCAACCAATTGAAAACAACGGAGAATTTCTTCCACCCGTGTCAGAAATGTTCCCACCCAGGGGTTTCAACCCCTTGAAAAAAACGGAGAATTTCTCACACCCGTGTCAGAAATGCTCCCACCCAGGGGTTCCAACCAATTGAAAACAACGGAGAATTTCTTCCACCCGTGTCAGAAATGCTCCCACCCAGGGGTTTCAACCCCTTGGAAAAAATCGGAGAATTTCTTCTCACACCCGTGTCAGAAATGCTCCCACCCAGGGGTTCCAACCCCTTGAAAACAACGGAGAATTTCTTCCACCCGTGTCAGAAATGTTCCCACCCAGGGGTTTCAACCATTTGAAAAAATCGGAGAATTTCTCACACCCGTGTCAGAAATGTTCCCACCCAGGGGTTTCAACCATTTGAAAAAATCGGAGAATTTCTCACACCCGTGTCAGAAATGCTCCCACCCAGGGGTTCCAACCAATTGAAAACAACGGAGAATTTCTTCCACCCGTGTCAGAAATGTTCCCACCCAGGGGTTCCAACCAATTGAAAACAACGGAGAATTTCTTCCACCCGTGTCAGAAATGTTCCCACCCAGGGGTTTGAACCCCTTGAAAAAAACGGAGAATTTCTCACACCCGTGTCAGAAATGCTCCCACCCAGGGGTTCCAACCCCTTGAAAACAACGGAGAATTTCTTCCACCCGTGTCAGAAATGTTCCCACCCAGGGGTTTCAACCCCTTGAAAACAACGGAGAATTTCTTCCACCCGTGTCAGAAATGTTCCCACCCAGGGGTTCCAACCAATTGAAAACAACGGAGAATTTCTTCCACCCGTGTCAGAAATGTTCCCACCCAGGGGTTCCAACCAATTGAAAACAACGGAGAATTTCTTCCACCCGTGTCAGAAATGTTCCCACCCAGGGGTTTGAACCCCTTGAAAAAAACGGAGAATTTCTCACACCCGTGTCAGAAATGCTCCCACCCAGGGGTTCCAACCCCTTGAAAACAACGGAGAATTTCTTCCACCCGTGTCAGAAATGTTCCCACCCAGGGATTACAACCCCTTGGAAAAAATCGGAGAATTTCTCACACCCGTGTCAGAAATGTTCCCACCCAGGGGTTTCAACCATTTGAAAAAATCGGAGAATTTCTCACACCCGTGTCAGAAATGCTCCCACCCAGGGGTTCCAACCAATTGAAAACAACGGAGAATTTCTTCCACCCGTGTCAGAAATGTTCCCACCCAGGGGTTTCAACCCTTGGAAAAAATCGGAGAATTTCTCACACCCGTGTCAGAAATGCTCCCACCCAGGGGTTCCAACCCCTTGAAAACAACGGAGAATTTCTTCCACCCGTGTCAGAAATGTTCCCACCCAGGGATTACAACCCCTTGGAAAAAATCGGAGAATTTCTCACACCCGTGTCAGAAATGCTCCCACCCAGGGGTTCCAACCCCTTGAAAACAACGGAGAATTTCTTCCACCCGTGTCAGAAATGTTCCCACCCAGGGGTTTCAACCATTTGAAAAAATCGGAGAATTTCTCACACCCGTGTCAGAAATGCTCCCACCCAGGGGTTTCAACCCCTTGAAAAAATCGGAGAATTTCTCACACCCGTGTCAGAAATGTTCCCACCCAGGGGTTTCAACCATTTGAAAAAATCGGAGAATTTCTCACACCCGTGTCAGAAATGTTCCCACCCAGGGGTTTCAACCATTTGAAAAAATCGGAGAATTTCTCACACCCGTGTCAGAAATGCTCCCACCCAGGGGTTCCAACCAATTGAAAACAACGGAGAATTTCTTCCACCCGTGTCAGAAATGTTCCCACCCAGGGGTTTCAACCATTTGAAAAAATCGGAGAATTTCTCACACCCGTGTCAGAAATGCTCCCACCCAGGGGTTTCAACCATTTGAAAAAATCGGAGAATTTCTTCCACCCGTGTCAGAAATGTTCCCACCCAGGGGTTTCAACCCCTTGAAAAAAACGGAGAATTTCTTCCACCCGTGTCAGAAATGTTCCCACCCAGGGGTTTCAACCCCTTGAAAAAAACGGAGAATTTCTCACACCCGTGTCAGAAATGTTCCCACCCAGGGGTTTCAACCATTTGAAAAAATCGGAGAATTTCTCACACCCGTGTCAGAAATGCTCCCACCCAGGGGTTCCAACCCCTTGAAAACAACGGAGAATTTCTTCCACCCGTGTCAGAAATGTTCCCACCCAGGGGTTTCAACCCCCTGAAAAAAACGGAGAATTTCTCACACCCGTGTCAGAAATGCTCCCACCCAGGGGTTTCAACCCCTTGAAAAAAAAACGGAGAATTTCTCACACCCGTGTCAGAAATGCTCCCACCCAGGGGTTCCAACCCCTTGAAAACAACGGAGAATTTCTTCCACCCGTGTCAGAAATGTTCCCACCCAGGGGTTCCAACCAATTGAAAACAACGGAGAATTTCTTCCACCCGTGTCAGAAATGTTCCCACCCAGGGATTTCAACCCCTTGAAAAAAACGGAGAATTTCTTCCACCCGTGTCAGAAATGCTCCCACCCAGGGGTTCCAACCAATTGAAAACAACGGAGAATTTCTTCCACCCGTGTCAGAAATGTTCCCACCCAGGGGTTTGAACCCCTTGAAAAAAACGGAGAATTTCTCACACCCGTGTCAGAAATGTTCCCACCCAGGGGTTTCAACCATTTGAAAAAATCGGAGAATTTCTCACACCCGTGTCAGAAATGCTCCCACCCAGGGGTTCCAACCAATTGAAAACAACGGAGAATTTCTTCCACCCGTGTCAGAAATGTTCCCACCCAGGGGTTTCAACCCCTTGAAAAAAACGGAGAATTTCTTCCACCCGTGTCAGAAATGTTCCCACCCAGGGGTTTCAACCCCTTGGAAAAAATCGGAGAATTTCTTCTCACACCCGTGTCAGAAATGCTCCCACCCAGGGGTTCCAACCAATTGAAAACAACGGAGAATTTCTTCCACCCGTGTCAGAAATGCTCCCACCCAGGGGTTTCAACCCCTTGGAAAAAATCGGAGAATTTCTTCTCACACCCGTGTCAGAAATGCTCCCACCCAGGGGTTCCAACCAATTGAAAACAACGGAGAATTTCTTCCACCCGTGTCAGAAATGCTCCCACCCAGGGGTTCCAACCAATTGAAAACAACGGAGAATTTCTTCCACCCGTGTCAGAAATGCTCCCACCCAGGGGTTTCAACCCCTTGAAAACAACGGAGAATTTCTTCCACCCGTGTCAGAAATGCTCCCACCCAGGGGTTTCAACCCCTTGAAAAAAATCGGAGAATTTCTTCTCACACCCGTGTCAGAAATGCTCCCACCCAGGGGTTTCAACCCCTTGAAAAAAATCGGAGAATTTCTTCTCACACCCGTGTCAGAAATGCTCCCACCCAGGGGTTTCAACCCCTTGAAAAAAATCGGAGAATTTCTCACACCCGTGTCAGAAATGCTCCCACCCAGGGGTTCCAACCAATTGAAAACAACGGAGAATTTCATCCACCCGTGTCAGAAATGCTCCCACCCAGGGGTTCCAACCAATTGAAAACAACGGAGAATTTCATCCACCCGTGTCAGAAATGCTCCCACCCAGGGGTTTCAACCAATTGAAAACAACGGAGAATTTCTTCCACCCGTGTCAGAAATGCTCCCACCCAGGGGTTCCAACCAATTGAAAACAACGGAGAATTTCTTCCACCCGTGTCAGAAATGCTCCCACCCAGGGGTTCCAACCAATTGAAAACAACGGAGAATTTCTTCCACCCGTGTCAGAAATGCTCCCACCCAGGGGTTTCAACCCCTTGAAAAAAACGGAGAATTTCTCACACCCGTGTCAGAAATGCTCCCACCCAGGGGTTCCAACCAATTGAAAACAACGGAGAATTTCTTCCACCCGTGTCAGAAATGTTCCCACCCAGGGGTTTGAACCCCTTGAAAAAAACGGAGAATTTCTCACACCCGTGTCAGAAATGTTCCCACCCAGGGGTTTCAACCATTTGAAAAAATCGGAGAATTTCTCACACCCGTGTCAGAAATGCTCCCACCCAGGGGTTTCAACCCCTTGAAAAAAACGGAGAATTTCTCACACCCGTGTCAGAAATGCTCCCACCCAGGGGTTACAACCCCTTGGAAAAAATCGGAGAATTTCTCACACCCGTGTCAGAAATGCTCCCACCCAGGGGTTCCAACCAATTGAAAACAACGGAGAATTTCTTCCACCCGTGTCAGAAATGTTCCCACCCAGGGGTTTCAACCATTTGAAAACAACGGAGAATTTCATCCACCCGTGTCAGAAATGCTCCCACCCAGGGGTTTCAACCCCTTGAAAAAAACGGAGAATTTCTCACACCCGTGTCAGAAATGCTCCCACCCAGGGGTTCCAACCAATTGAAAACAACGGAGAATTTCTTCCACCCGTGTCAGAAATGTTCCCACCCAGGGGTTTCAACCCCTTGAAAAAAACGGAGAATTTCTTCCACCCGTGTCAGAAATGTTCCCACCCAGGGGTTTCAACCCCTTGAAAAAAACGGAGAATTTCTCACACCCGTGTCAGAAATGCTCCCACCCAGGGGTTCCAACCAATTGAAAACAACGGAGAATTTCTTCCACCCGTGTCAGAAATGTTCCCACCCAGGGGTTCCAACCAATTGAAAACAACGGAGAATTTCTTCCACCCGTGTCAGAAATGTTCCCACCCAGGGGTTTCAACCCCTTGAAAAAAACGGAGAATTTCTCACACCCGTGTCAGAAATGTTCCCACCCAGGGGTTTCAACCCCTTGAAAAAAACGGAGAATTTCTTCCACCCGTGTCAGAAATGTTCCCACCCAGGGATTACAACCCCTTGGAAAAAATCGGAGAATTTCTCACACCCGTGTCAGAAATGCTCCCACCCAGGGGTTCCAACCAATTGAAAACAACGGAGAATTTCTTCCACCCGTGTCAGAAATGTTCCCACCCAGGGGTTTCAACCCCTTGAAAAAAACGGAGAATTTCTCACACCCGTGTCAGAAATGCTCCCACTTAGGGGTTTCAACCATTTGAAAAAATTGGAGAACTTCTCGCACCCCTCTCAGAAATGCTCCCACCCAGGGGTTTCAACCCCTTGAAAAAAACGGAGAATTTCTCACACCCGTGTCAGAAATGCTCCCACCCAGGGGTTTCAACCCCTTGAAAAAAACGGAGAATTTCTCACACCCGTGTCAGAAATGCTCCCACCCAGGGGTTCCAACCCCTTGAAAACAACGGAGAATTTCTTCCACCCGTGTCAGAAATGCTCCCACCCAGGGGTTTCAACCCCTTGGAAAAAATCGGAGAATTTCTCACACCCGTGTCAGAAATGCTCCCACCCAGGGGTTACAAACCTTTGAAAACAACGGAGAATTTCTTCCACCCGTGTCAGAAATGCTCCCACCCAGGGGTTACAACCCCTTGGAAAAAATCGGAGAATTTCTCACACCCGTGTCAGAAATGCTCCCACCCAGGGGTTACAACCCCTTGGAAAAAATCGGAGAATTTCTCACACCCGTGTCAGAAATGCTCCCACCCAGGGGTTCCAACCCCTTGAAAACAACGGAGAATTTCTTCCACCCGTGTCAGAAATGCTCCCACCCAGGGGTTTCAACCCCTTGAAAAAAATCGGAGAATTTCTCACACCCGTGTCAGAAATGCTCCCACCCAGGGTTCCACCCCTTGAAAACAACGGAGAATTTCTTCCACCCGTGTCAGAAATGCTCCCACCCAGGGGTTTCAACCCCTTGAAAAAAATCGGAGAATTTCTCACACCCGTGTCAGAAATGCTCCCACCCAGGGGTTCCAACCCCTTGAAAAAAATCGGAGAATTTCTCACACCCGTGTCAGAAATGCTCCCACCCAGGGGTTCCAACCCCTTGAAAACAACGGAGAATTTCTTCCACCCGTGTCAGAAATGCTCCCACCCAGGGGTTCCAACCCCTTGAAAACAACGGAGAATTTCTTCCACCCGTGTCAGAAATGCTCCCACCCAGGGGTTCCAACCCCTTGAAAAAAATCGGAGAATTTCTCACACCCGTGTCAGAAATGCTCCCACCCAGGGGTTTCAACCACTGGAAAAAATCGGAGAATTTTTCACACCCGTGTCAGAAATGCTCCCACCCAGGGGTTCCAACCCCTTGAAAACAACGGAGAATTTCTTCCACCCGTGTCAGAAATGCTCCCACCCAGGGGTTTCAACCATTTGAAACAATCGGAGAATTTCTCACACCCGTGTCAGAAATGCTCCCACCCAGGGGTTCCAACCAATTGAAAACAACGGAGAATTTCTTCCACCCGTGTCAGAAATGCTCCCACCCAGGGGTTTCAACCCCTTGAAAACAACGGAGAATTTCTTCCACCCGTGTCAGAAATGCTCCCACCCAGGGGTTCCAACCCCTTGAAAACAACGGAGAATTTCTTCCACCCGTGTCAGAAATGCTCCCACCCAGGGGTTTCAACCCCTTGAAAACAACGGAGAATTTCTTCCACCCGTGTCAGAAATGCTCCCACCCAGGGGTTTCAACCCCTTGAAAAAAATCGGAGAATTTCTCACACCCGTGTCAGAAATGCTCCCACCCAGGGGTTCCAACCCCTTGAAAACAACGGAGAATTTCTTCCACCCGTGTCAGAAATGCTCCCACCCAGGGGTTTCAACCCCTTGAAAACAACGGAGAATTTCTTCCACCCGTGTCAGAAATGCTCCCACCCAGGGGTTTCAACCCCTTGAAAACAACGGAGAATTTCTTCCACCCGTGTCAGAAATGCTCCCACCCAGGGGTTCCAACCAATTGAAAACAACGGAGAATTTCTTCCACCCGTGTCAGAAATGCTCCCACCCAGGGGTTTCAACCCCTTGGAAAAAATCGGAGAATTTCTCACACCCGTGTCAGAAATGCTCCCACCCAGGGGTTCCAACCCCTTGAAAACAACGGGGAATTTCTTCCACCCGTGTCAGAAATGCTCCCACCCAGGGGTTCCAACCCCTTGAAAAAAATCGGAGAATTTCTCACACCCGTGTCAGAAATGCTCCCACCCAGGGGTTTCAACCACTGGAAAAAATCGGAGAATTTTTCACACCCGTGTCAGAAATGCTCCCACCCAGGGGTTCCAACCCCTTGAAAACAACGGAGAATTTCTTCCACCCGTGTCAGAAATGCTCCCACCCAGGGGTTTCAACCCCTTGAAAACAACGGAGAATTTCTTCCACCCGTGTCAGAAATGCTCCCACCCAGGGGTTCCAACCCCTTGAAAACAACGGAGAATTTCTTCCACCCGTGTCAGAAATGCTCCCACCCAGGGGTTTCAACCCCTTGAAAACAACGGAGAATTTCTTCCACCCGTGTCAGAAATGCTCCCACCCAGGGGTTTCAACCCCTTGGAAAAAATCGGAGAATTTCTCACACCCGTGTCAGAAATGCTCCCACCCAGGGGTTCCAACCCCTTGAAAACAACGGAGAATTTCTTCCACCCGTGTCAGAAATGCTCCCACCCAGGGGTTTCAACCCCTTGAAAACAACGGAGAATTTCTTCCACCCGTGTCAGAAATGCTCCCACCCAGGGGTTACAACCCCTTGGAAAAAATCGGAGAATTTCTCACACCCGTGTCAGAAATGCTCCCACCCAGGGGTTTCAACCCCTTGGAAAAAATCGGAGAATTTCTCACACCCGTGTCAGAAATGCTCCCACCCAGGGGTTCCAACCAATTGAAAACAACGGAGAATTTCTTCCACCCGTGTCAGAAATGCTCCCACCCAGGGGTTTCAACCCCTTGGAAAAAATCGGAGAATTTCTTCTCACACCCGTGTCAGAAATGCTCCCACCCAGGGGTTACAACCCCTTGGAAAAAATCGGAGAATTTCTCACACCCGTGTCAGAAATGCTCCCACCCAGGGGTTTCAACCCCTTGGAAAAAATCGGAGAATTTCTTCTCACACCCGTGTCAGAAATGCTCCCACCCAGGGGTTACAACCCCTTGGAAAAAATCGGAGAATTTCTTCTCACACCCGTGTCAGAAATGCTCCCACCCAGGGGTTCCAACCCCTTGAAAAAAATCGGAGAATTTCTCACACCCGTGTCAGAAATGCTCCCACCCAGGGGTTCCAACCCCTTGAAAACAACGGAGAATTTCTCACACCCGTGTCAGAAATGCTCCCACCCAGGGGTTTCAACCCCTTGGAAAAAATCGGAGAATTTCTTCTCACACCCGTGTCAGAAATGCTCCCACCCAGGGGTTCCAACCCCTTGAAAACAACGGAGAATTTCTTCCACCCGTGTCAGAAATGCTCCCACCCAGGGGTTTCAACCATTTGAAAAAATCGGAGAATTTCTTCCACCCGTGTCAGAAATGCTCCCACCCAGGGGTTTCAACCATTTGAAAAAATCGGAGAATTTCTCACACCCGTGTCAGAAATGCTCCCACCCAGGGGTTCCAACCCCTTGAAAACAACGGAGAATTTCTTCCACCCGTGTCAGAAATGCTCCCACCCAGGGGTTTCAACCCCTTGGAAAAAATCGGAGAATTTCTCACACCCGTGTCAGAAATGCTCCCACCCAGGGGTTTCAACCATTTGAAAAAATCGGAGAATTTCTCACACCCGTGTCAGAAATGCTCCCACCCAGTGGTTCCAACCCCTTGAAAACAACGGAGAATTTCTTCCACCCGTGTCAGAAATGCTCCCACCCAGGGGTTTCAACCCCTTGGAAAAAATCGGAGAATTTCTTCTCACACCCGTGTCAGAAATGCTCCCACCCAGGGGTTACAACCCCTTGGAAAAAATCGGAGAATTTCTCACACCCGTGTCAGAAATGCTCCCACCCAGGGGTTCCAACCCCTTGAAAACAACGGAGAATTTCTTCCACCCGTGTCAGAAATGCTCCCACCCAGGGGTTTCAACCATTTGAAAAAATCGGAGAATTTCTCACACCCGTGTCAGAAATGCTCCCACCCAGGGGTTTCAACCACTGGAAAAAATCGGAGAATTTCTCACACCCGTGTCAGAAATGCTCCCACCCAGGGGTTCCAACCCCTTGAAAACAACGGAGAATTTCTTCCACCCGTGTCAGAAATGCTCCCACCCAGGGGTTACAACCCCTTGGAAAAAATCGGAGAATTTCTCACACCCGTGTCAGAAATGCTCCCACCCAGGGGTTCCAACCCCTTGAAAACAACGGAGAATTTCTTCCACCCGTGTCAGAAATGCTCCCACCCAGGGGTTCCAACCCCTTGAAAACAACGGAGAATTTCTTCCACCCGTGTCAGAAATGCTCCCACCCAGGGGTTTCAACCCCTTGAAAAAAATCGGAGAATTTCTAAAACCCGTGTCAGAAATGCTCCCACCCTGGGGTTCCAACCCCTTGAAAACAACGGAGAATTTCTTCCACCCGTGTCAGAAATGCTCCCACCCAGGGGTTTCAACCCCTTGAAAAAAATCGGAGAATTTCTAAAACCCGTGTCAGAAATGCTCCCACCCAGGGGTTTCAACCACTGGAAAAAATCGGAGAATTTCTAAAACCCGTGTCAGAAATGCTCCCACCCTGGGGTTCCAACCCCTTGAAAACAACGGAGAATTTCTTCCACCCGTGTCAGAAATGCTCCCACCCAGGGGTTCCAACCCCTTGAAAACAACGGAGAATTTCTTCCACCCGTGTCAGAAATGCTCCCACCCAGGGGTTTCAACCCCTTGAAAAAAATCGGAGAATTTCTTCTCACACCCGTGTCAGAAATGCTCCCACCCAGGGGTTCCAACCCCTTGAAAACAACGGAGAATTTCTTCCACCCGTGTCAGAAATGCTCCCACCCAGAGGTTTCAACCCCTTGAAAAAAATCGGAGAATTTCTCACACCCGTGTCAGAAATGCTCCCACCCAGGGGTTACAAACCTTTGAAAACAACGGAGAATTTCTTCCACCCGTGTCAGAAATGCTCCCACCCAGGGGTTTCAACCATTTGAAAAAATCGGAGAATTTCTCACACCCGTGTCAGAAATGCTCCCACCCAGGGGTTTCAACCATTTGAAAAAATCGGAGAATTTCTCACACCCGTGTCAGAAATGCTCCCACCCAGGGGTTACAACCCCTTGGAAAAAATCGGAGAATTTCTCACACCCGTGTCAGAAATGCTCCCACCCAGGGGTTCCAACCCCTTGAAAACAACGGAGAATTTCTTCCACCCGTGTCAGAAATGCTCCCACCCAGGGGTTTCAACCCCTTGGAAAAAATCGGAGAATTTCTTCTCACACCCGTGTCAGAAATGCTCCCACCCAGGGGTTCCAACCCCTTGAAAAAAATCGGAGAGTTTCTCACACCCGTGTCAGAAATCCTCCCACCCAGGGGTTTCAACCATTTGAAAAAATCGGAGAATTTCCCACACCCGTGTCAGAAATGCTCCCACCCAGGGGTTTCAACCCCTTGAAAAAAACGGAGAATTTCTCACACCCGTGTCAGAAATGCTCCCACCCAGGGGTTTCAACCATTTGAAAAAATCGGAGAATTTCTCACACCCGTGTCAGAAATGCTCCCACCCAGGGGTTCCAACCCCTTGGAAAAAATCGGAGAATTTCTCACACCCGTGTCAGAAATGCTCCCACCCAGGGGTTTCAACCCCTTGGAAAAAATCGGAGAATTTCTTCTCACACCCGTGTCAGAAATGCTCCCACCCAGGGGTTTCAACCATTTGAAACAATCGGAGAATTTCTCACACCCGTGTCAGAAATGCTCCCACCCAGGGGTTCCAACCCCTTGGAAAAAATCGGAGAATTTCTTCTCACACCCGTGTCAGAAATGCTCCCACCCAGGGGTTACAACCCCTTGGAAAAAATCGGAGAATTTCTCACACCCGTGTCAGAAATGCTCCCACCCAGGGGTTCCAACCCCTTGAAAACAACGGAGAATTTCTTCCACCCGTGTCAGAAATGCTCCCACCCAGGGGTTTCAACCCCTTGAAAAAAATCGGAGAATTTCTCACACCCGTGTCAGAAATGCTCCCACCCAGGGGTTTCAACCCCTTGGAAAAAATCGGAGAATTTCTCACACCCGTGTCAGAAATGCTCCCACCCAGGGGTTCCAACCAATTGAAAACAACGGAGAATTTCTTCCACCCGTGTCAGAAATGCTCCCACCCAGGGGTTTCAACCCCTTGGAAAAAATCGGAGAATTTCTTCTCACACCCGTGTCAGAAATGCTCCCACCCAGGGGTTACAACCCCTTGGAAAAAATCGGAGAATTTCTCACACCCGTGTCAGAAATGCTCCCACCCAGGGGTTCCAACCCCTTGAAAACAACGGAGAATTTCTTCCACCCGTGTCAGAAATGCTCCCACCCAGGGGTTTCAACCCCTTGGAAAAAATCGGAGAATTTCTTCTCACACCCGTGTCAGAAATGCTCCCACCCAGGGGTTACAACCCCTTGGAAAAAATCGGAGAATTTCTCACACCCGTGTCAGAAATGCTCCCACCCAGGGGTTCCAACCCCTTGAAAACAACGGAGAATTTCTCACACCCGTGTCAGAAATGCTCCCACCCAGGGGTTCCAACCCCTTGAAAACAACGGAGAATTTCTTCCACCCGTGTCAGAAATGCTCCCACCCAGGGGTTCCAACCCCTTGAAAACAACGGAGAATTTCTTCCACCCGTGTCAGAAATGCTCCCACCCAGGGGTTTCAACCCCTTGGAAAAAATCGGAGAATTTCTTCTCACACCCGTGTCAGAAATGCTCCCACCCAGGGGTTCCAACCCCTTGAAAACAACGGAGAATTTCTTCCACCCGTGTCAGAAATGTTCCCACCCAGGGGTTTCAACCATTTGAAAAAATCGGAGAATTTCTCACACCCGTGTCAGAAATGCTCCCACCCAGGGGTTACAACCCCTTGGAAAAAAAATCGGAGAATTTCTCACACCCGTGTCAGAAATGCTCCCACCCAGGGGTTCCAACCCCTTGAAAACAACGGAGAATTTCTTCCACCCGTGTCAGAAATGCTCCCACCCAGAGGTTTCAACCCCTTGAAAAAAATCGGAGAATTTCTCACACCCGTGTCAGAAATGCTCCCACCCAGGGGTTCCAACCCCTTGAAAGAAATCGGAGAATTTCTCACACCCGTGTCAGAAATGCTCCCACCCAGGGGTTCCAACCCCTTGAAAACAACGGAGAATTTCTTCCACCCGTGTCAGAAATGCTCCCACCCAGGGGTTTCAACCATTTGAAAAAATCGGAGAATTTCTCACACCCGTGTCAGAAATGCTCCCACCCAGGGGTTTCAACCATTTGAAAAAATCGGAGAATTTCTCACACCCGTGTCAGAAATGCTCCCACCCAGGGGTTCCAACCCCTTGAAAACAACGGAGAATTTCTCACACCCGTGTCAGAAATGCTCCCACCCAGGGGTTTCAACCATTTGAAAAAATCGGAGAATTTCTCACACCCGTGTCAGAAATGCTCCCACCCAGGGGTTACAAACCTTTGAAAACAACGGAGAATTTCTTCCACCCGTGTCAGAAATGCTCCCACCCAGGGGTTTCAACCCCTTGAAAACAACGGAGAATTTCTTCCACCCGTGTCAGAAATGCTCCCACCCAGGGGTTCCAACCCCTTGAAAACAACGGAGAATTTCTTCCACCCGTGTCAGAAATGGTCCCACCCAGGGTTTCAACCCTTGAAAAAATCGGAGAATTTCTTCTCACACCCGTGTCAGAAATGCTCCCACCCAGGGGTTCCAACCCCTTGAAAACAACGGAGAATTTCTTCCACCCGTGTCAGAAATGCTCCCACCCAGGGGTTTCAACCCCTTGAAAAAAATCGGAGAATTTCTAAAACCCGTGTCAGAAATGCTCCCACCCAGGGGTTTCAACCCCTTGAAAAAAATCGGAGAATTTCTTCTCACACCCGTGTCAGAAATGCTCCCACCCAGGGGTTCCAACCCCTTGAAAACAACGGAGAATTTCTTCCACCCGTGTCAGAAATGCTCCCACCCAGGGGTTTCAACCCCTTGAAAACAACGGAGAATTTCTTCCACCCGTGTCAGAAATGCTCCCACCCAGGGGTTCCAACCCCTTGAAAACAACGGAGAATTTCTTCCACCCGTGTCAGAAATGCTCCCACCCAGGGGTTTCAACCCCTTGAAAAAAATCGGAGAATTTCTCACACCCGTGTCAGAAATGCTCCCACCCAGGGGTTTCAACCCCTTGAAAAAATCGGAGAATTTCTCACACCCGTGTCAGAAATGCTCCCACCCAGGGGTTCCAACCCCTTGAAAACAACGGAGAATTTCTTCCACCCGTGTCAGAAATGCTCCCACCCAGGGGTTTCAACCCCTTGAAAAAAACGGAGAATTTCTTCCACCCGTGTCAGAAATGTTCCCACCCAGGGATTACAACCCCTTGGAAAAAATCGGAGAATTTCTTCCACCCGTGTCAGAAATGCTCCCACCCAGGGGTTCCAACCAACTGAAAACAACGGAGAATTCCTTCCACCCGTGTCAGAAATGCTCCCACCCAGGGGTTTCAACCATTTGAAAAAATCGGAGAATTTCTCACACCCGTGTCAGAAATGCTCCCACCCAGGGGTTCCAACCAATTGAAAACAACGGAGAATTTCATCCACCCGTGTCAGAAATGCTCCCACCCAGGGGTTTCAACCCCTTGAAAAAAAACGGAGAATTTCTCACACCCGTGTCAGAAATGCTCCCACCCAGGGGTTTCAACCCCTTGAAAAAAAACGGAGAATTTCTCACACCCGTGTCAGAAATGCTCCCACCCAGGGGTTCCAACCAATTGAAAACAACGGAGAATTTCATCCACCCGTGTCAGAAATGCTCCCACCCAGGGGTTTCAACCCCTTGAAAAAAACGGAGAATTTCTCACACGCGTGTCAGAAATGCTCCCACCCAGGGGTTTCAACCATTTGAAAAAATCGGAGAATTTCTCACACCCGTGTCAGAAATGCTCCCACCCAGGGGTTCCAACCAATTGAAAACAACGGAGAATTTCATCCACCCGTGTCAGAAATGCTCCCACCCAGGGGTTTCAACCCCTTGAAAAAAACGGAGAATTTCTTCCACCCGTGTCAGAAATGCTCCCACCCAGGGGTTTCAACCCCTTGGAAAAAATCGGAGAATTTCTCACACCCGTGTCAGAAATGCTCCCACCCAGGGGTTTCAACCCCTTGGAAAAAATCGGAGAATTTCTTCTCACACCCGTGTCAGAAATGCTCCCACCCAGGGGTTCCAACCCCTTGAAAACAACGGAGAATTTCTTCCACCCGTGTCAGAAATGCTCCCACCCAGGGGTTTCAACCCCTTGGAAAAAATCGGAGAATTTCTTCTCACACCCGTGTCAGAAATGCTCCCACCCAGGGGTTTCAACCATTTGAAAAAATCGGAGAATTTCTCACACCCGTGTCAGAAATGCTCCCACCCAGGGGTTTCAACCCCTTGAAAACAACGGAGAATTTCTTCCACCCGTGTCAGAAATGCTCCCACCCAGGGGTTTCAACCCCTTGAAAACAACGGAGAATTTCTTCCACCCGTGTCAGAAATGCTCCCACCCAGGGGTTTCAACCATTTGAAAAAATCGGAGAATTTCTCACACCCGTGTCAGAAATGCTCCCACCCAGGGGTTTCAACCCCTTGAAAACAACGGAGAATTTCTTCCACCCGTGTCAGAAATGCTCCCACCCAGGGGTTCCAACCCCTTGAAAACAACGGAGAATTTCTTCCACCCGTGTCAGAAATGCTCCCACCCAGGGGTTTCAACCCCTTGAAAACAACGGAGAATTTCTTCCACCCGTGTCAGAAATGCTCCCACCCAGGGGTTACAACCCCTTGGAAAAAATCGGAGAATTTCTCACACCCGTGTCAGAAATGCTCCCACCCAGGGGTTTCAACCCCTTGGAAAAAATCGGAGAATTTCTTCTCACACCCGTGTCAGAAATGCTCCCACCCAGGGGTTACAACCCCTTGAAAACAACGGAGAATTTCTTCCACCCGTGTCAGAAATGCTCCCACCCAGGGGTTTCAACCCCTTGGAAAAAATCGGAGAATTTCTTCTCACACCCGTGTCAGAAATGCTCCCACCCAGGGGTTACAACCCCTTGGAAAAAATCGGAGAATTTCTTCCACCCGTGTCAGAAATGCTCCCACCCAGGGGTTTCAACCCCTTGAAAACAACGGAGAATTTCTTCCACCCGTGTCAGAAATGCTCCCACCCAGGGGTTACAACCCCTTGGAAAAAATCGGAGAATTTCTCACACCCGTGTCAGAAATGCTCCCACCCAGGGGTTCCAACCCCTTGAAAACAACGGAGAATTTCTTCCACCCGTGTCAGAAATGCTCCCACCCAGGGGTTTCAACCATTTGAAAAAATCGGAGAATTTCTCACACCCGTGTCAGAAATGCTCCCACCCAGGGGTTCCAACCCCTTGAAAACAACGGAGAATTTCTCACACCCGTGTCAGAAATGCTCCCACCCAGGGGTTCCAACCCCTTGAAAAAAATCGGAGAATTTCTCACACCCGTGTCAGAAATGCTCCCACCCAGGGGTTTCAACCCCTTGGAAAAAATCGGAGAATTTCTCACACCCGTGTCAGAAATGCTCCCACCCAGGGGTTCCAACCCCTTGAAAACAACGGAGAATTTCTTCCACCCGTGTCAGAAATGCTCCCACCCAGGGGTTTCAACCCCTTGAAAACAACGGAGAATTTCTTCCACCCGTGTCAGAAATGCTCCCACCCAGGGGTTTCAACCCCCTGAAAAAAACGGAGAATTTCTCACACCCGTGTCAGAAATGCTCCCACCCAGGGGTTTCAACCCCTTGGAAAAAATCGGAGAATTTCTTCTCACACCCGTGTCAGAAATGCTCCCACCCAGGGGTTCCAACCAATTGAAAACAACGGAGAATTTCTTCCACCCGTGTCAGAAATGCTCCCACCCAGGGGTTTCAACCCCTTGGAAAAAATCGGAGAATTTCTTCTCACACCCGTGTCAGAAATGCTCCCACTCAAGGGTTCCAACCCCTTGAGAAAATCGGAGAATTTCTCACACCCGTGTCAGAAATGCTCCCACCCAGGGGTTCCAACCCCTTGAAAACAACGGAGAATTTCTTCCACCCGTGTCAGAAATGCTCCCACCCAGGGGTTTCAACCCCTTGAAAACAACGGAGAATTTCTTCCACCCGTGTCAGAAATGCTCCCACCCAGGGGTTACAACCCCTTGGAAAAAATCGGAGAATTTCTCACACCCGTGTCAGAAATGCTCCCACCCAGAGGTTTCAACCCCTTGAAAAAAATCGGAGAATTTCTCACACCCGTGTCAGAAATGCTCCCACCCAGGGGTTCCAACCCCTTGAAAACAACGGAGAATTTCTTCCACCCGTGTCAGAAATGCTCCCACCCAGGGGTTTCAACCCCTTGGAAAAAATCGGAGAATTTCTTCTCACACCCGTGTCAGAAATGCTCCCACCCAGGGGTTACAACCCCTTGGAAAAAATCGGAGAATTTCTCACACCCGTGTCAGAAATGCTCCCACCCAGGGGTTCCAACCCCTTGAAAACAACGGAGAATTTCTTCCACCCGTGTCAGAAATGCTCCCACCCAGGGGTTACAACCCCTTGGAAAAAATCGGAGAATTTCTCACACCCGTGTCAGAAATGCTCCCACCCAGGGGTTACAACCCCTTGGAAAAAATCGGAGAATTTCTCACACCCGTGTCAGAAATGCTCCCACCCAGGGATTCCAACCCCTCGAAAACAACGGAGAATTTCTTCCACTCGTGTCAGAAATGCTCCCACCCAGGGGTTACAACCCCTTGGAAAAAATCGGAGAATTTCTCACACCCGTGTCAGAAATGCTCCCACCCAGGGGTTTCAACCATTTGAAAAAATCGGAGAATTTCTTCTCACACCCGTGTCAGAAATGCTCCCACCCAGGGTTCAACCCCTTGAAAAAATCGGAGAATTTCTCACACCCGTGTCAGAAATGCTCCCACCCAGGGTTTCAACCCCTTGAAAAAATCGGAGAATTTCTTCACACCCGTGTCAGAAATGCTCCCACCCAGGGGTTCCAACCCTTGAAAAAAATCGGAGAATTTCTTCCACCCGTGTCAGAAATGCTCCCACCCAGGGTTTCAACCCCTTGGAAAAAATCGGAGAATTTCTTCTCACACCCGTGTCAGAAATGCTCCCACCCAGGGGTTACAACCCCTTGGAAAAAATCGGAGAATTTCTTCTCACACCCGTGTCAGAAATGCTCCCACCCAGGGGTTACAACCCCTTGGAAAAAATCGGAGAATTTCTCACACCCGTGTCAGAAATGCTCCCACCCAGGGGTTTCAACCCCTTGGAAAAAATCGGAGAATTTCTTCTCACACCCGTGTCAGAAATGCTCCCACCCAGGGGTTACAACCCCTTGGAAAAAATCGGAGAATTTCTCACACCCGTGTCAGAAATGCTCCCACCCAGGGGTTCCAACCCCTTGAAAACAACGGGGAATTTCTTCCACCCGTGTCAGAAATGCTCCCACCCAGGGGTTCCAACCCCTTGAAAAAAATCGGAGAATTTCTCACACCCGTGTCAGAAATGCTCCCACCCAGGGGTTTCAACCACTGGAAAAAATCGGAGAATTTCTTCTCACACCCGTGTCAGAAATGCTCCCACCCAGGGGTTACAACCCCTTGGAAAAAATCGGAGAATTTCTCACACCCGTGTCAGAAATGCTCCCACCCAGGGGTTACAACCCCTTGGAAAAAATCGGAGAATTTCTCACACCCGTGTCAGAAATGCTCCCACCCAGGGGTTCCAACCAATTGAAAACAACGGAGAATTTCTTCCACCCGTGTCAGAAATGCTCCCACCCAGGGGTTTCAACCCCTTGGAAAAAATCGGAGAATTTCTTCTCACACCCGTGTCAGAAATGCTCCCACCCAGGGGTTTCAACCCCTTGGAAAAAATCGGAGAATTTCTTCTCACACCCGTGTCAGAAATGCTCCCACCCAGGGGTTACAACCCCTTGGAAAAAATCGGAGAATTTCTCACACCCGTGTCAGAAATGCTCCCACCCAGGGGTTTCAACCCCTTGAAAAAATCGGAGAATTTCTCACACCCGTGTCAGAAATGCTCCCACCCAGGGGTTTCAACCCCTTGGAAAAAATCGGAGAATTTCTTCTCACACCCGTGTCAGAAATGCTCCCACCCAGGGGTTCCAACCCCTTGAAAACAACGGAGAATTTCTTCCACCCGTGTCAGAAATGCTCCCACCCAGGGGTTACAACCCCTTGGAAAAAATCGGAGAATTTCTCACACCCGTGTCAGAAATGCTCCCACCCAGGGGTTCCAACCCCTTGAAAACAACGGAGAATTTCTTCCACCCGTGTCAGAAATGCTCCCACCCAGGGGTTTCAACCCCTTGAAAAAAATCGGAGAATTTCTTCTCACACCCGTGTCAGAAATGCTCCCACCCAGGGGTTTCAACCCCTTGAAAAAAATCGGAGAATTTCTCACACCCGTGTCAGAAATGCTCCCACCCAGGGGTTTCAACCCCTTGAAAAAAATCGGAGAATTTCTTCTCACACCCGTGTCAGAAATGCTCCCACCCAGGGGTTTCAACCCCTTAAAAAAATCGGAGAATTTCTTCTCACACCCGTGTCAGAAATGCTCCCACCCAGGGGTTTCAACCCTTGAAAACAACGGAGAATTTCTTCCACCCGTGTCAGAAATGCTCCCACCCAGGGGTTTCAACCCCTTGAAAAAAATCGGAGAATTTCTCACACCCGTGTCAGAAATGCTCCCACCCAGGGGTTCCAACCCCTTGAAAAAAATCGGAGAATTTCTCACACCCGTGTCAGAAATGCTCCCACCCAGGGGTTTCAACCCCTTGAAAACAACGGAGAATTTCTTCCACCCGTGTCAGAAATGCTCCCACCCAGGGGTTCCAACCCCTTGAAAACAACGGAGAATTTCTTCCACCCGTGTCAGAAATGCTCCCACCCAGGGGTTTCAACCCCTTGAAAAAAATCGGAGAATTTCTCACACCCGTGTCAGAAATGCTCCCACCCAGGGGTTCCAACCCCTTGAAAACAACGGAGAATTTCTTCCACCCGTGTCAGAAATGCTCCCACCCAGGGGTTTCAACCCCTTGAAAAAAATCGGAGAATTTCTTCTCACACCCGTGTCAGAAATGCTCCCACCCAGGGGTTCCAACCCCTTGAAAACAACGGAGAATTTCTTCCACCCGTGTCAGAAATGCTCCCACCCAGGGGTTTCAACCCCTTGAAAACAACGGAGAATTTCTTCCACCCGTGTCAGAAATGCTCCCACCCAGGGGTTACAACCCCTTGGAAAAAATCGGAGAATTTCTCACACCCGTGTCAGAAATGCTCCCACCCAGGGGTTACAACCCCTTGGAAAAAATCGGAGAATTTCTCACACCCGTGTCAGAAATGCTCCCACCCAGGGGTTCCAACCCCTTGAAAACAACGGAGAATTTCTTCCACCCGTGTCAGAAATGTTCCCACCCAGGGGTTTCAACCATTTGAAAAAATCGGAGAATTTCTCACACCCGTGTCAGAAATGCTCCCACCCAGGGGTTACAACCCCTTGGAAAAAATCGGAGAATTTCTCACACCCGTGTCAGAAATGTTCCCACCCAGGGGTTTCAACCATTTGAAAACAACGGGGAATTTCTTCCACCCGTGTCAGAAATGCTCCCACCCAGGGGTTTCAACCCCTTGAAAACAACGGAGAATTTCTTCCACCCGTGTCAGAAATGTTCCCACCCAGGGGTTTCAACCCCCTGAAAAAAACGGAGAATTTCTCACACCCGTGTCAGAAATGCTCCCACCCAGGGGTTTCAACCGCTTGAAAAAAAAACGGAGAATTTCTCACACCCGTGTCAGAAATGCTCCCACCCAGGGTTTCAACCCCTTGAAAACAACGGAGAATTTCTTCCACCCGTGTCAGAAATGCTCCCACCCAGGGTTTCAACCCCTTGAAAAAATCGGAGAATTTCTTCCACCCGTGTCAGAAATGCTCCCACCCAGGGTTCCAACCCCTTGAAAACAACGGAGAATTTCTTCCACCCGTGTCAGAAATGCTCCCACCCAGGGTTTCAACCCCTTGAAAAAAATCGGAGAATTTCTCACACCCGTGTCAGAAATGCTCCCACCCAGGGTTTCAACCCTTGAAAACAACGGAGAATTTCTTCCACCCGTGTCAGAAATGCTCCCACCCAGGGGTTTCAACCCCTTGGAAAAAATCGGAGAATTTCTTCTCACACCCGTGTCCAAAATGCTCCCACCCTGGGGTTCCAACCCCTTGAAAACAACGGAGAATTTCTTCCACCCGTGTCAGAAATGCTCCCACCCAGGGGTTTCAACCCCTTGAAAACAACGGAGAATTTCTAAAACCCGTGTCAGAAATGCTCCCACCCTGGGGTTCCAACCCCTTGAAAACAACGGAGAATTTCTTCCACCCGTGTCAGAAATGCTCCCACCCTGGGGTTCCAACCCCTTGAAAAAAATCGGAGAATTTCTTCTCACACCCGTGTCAGAAATGCTCCCACCCAGGGGTTCCAACCCCTTGAAAAAAATCGGAGAATTTCTCAAACCCGTGTCAGAAATGCTCCCACCCAGGGGTTCCAACTCCTTGAAAAAAATCGGAGAATTTCTTCTCACACCCGTGTCAGAAATGCTCCCACCCAGGGGTTTCAACCCCTTGAAAAAAATCGGAGAATTTCTTCTCACACCCGTGTCAGAAATGCTCCCACCCAGGGGTTCCAACCCCTTGAAAACAACGGAGAATTTCTTCCACCCGTGTCAGAAATGTTCCCACCCAGGGATTACAACCCCTTGGAAAAAATCGGAGAATTTCTCACACCCGTGTCAGAAATGCTCCCACCCAGGGGTTTCAACCCCTTGAAAAAAACGGAGAATTTCTCACACCCGTGTCAGAAATGCTCCCACCCAGGGGTTTCAACCATTTGAAAAAATCGGAGAATTTCTCACACCCGTGTCAGAAATGCTCCCACCCAGGGGTTACAAACCTTTGAAAACATCGGAGAATTTCTCACACCCGTGTCAGAAATGCTCCCACCCAGGGGTTACAACCCCTTGAAAAAATCGGAGAATTTCTCACACCCGTGTCAGAAATGCTCCCACCCAGGGGTTACAAACCTTTGAAAACAACGGAGAATTTCTTCCACCCGTGTCAGAAATGCTTCCACCCAGGGGTTTCAACCATTTGAAAAAATCGGAGAATTTCTCACACCCGTGTCAGAAATGCTCCCACCCAGTGGTTCCAACCCCTTGAAAACAACGGAGAATTTCTTCCACCCGTGTCAGAAATGCTCCCACCCAGGGGTTCCAACCCCTTGAAAACAACGGAGAATTTCTTCCACCCGTGTCAGAAATGCTCCCACCCAGGGGTTTCAACCCTTGAAAAAAATCGGAGAATTTCTTCACACCCGTGTCAGAAATGCTCCCACCCAGGGTTTCAACCCCTTGAAAAAATCGGAGAATTTCTCACACCCGTGTCAGAAATGCTCCCACCCAGGGTTCCAACCCTTTGAAAACAACGGAGAATTTCTTCCACCCGTGTCAGAAATGCTCCCACCCAGGGGTTTCAACCCCTTGAAAAAATCGGAGAATTTCTCACACCCGTGTCAGAAATGCTCCCACCCAGGGGTTACAAACCTTTGAAAACAACGGAGAATTTCTTCCACCCGTGTCAGAAATGCTCCCACCCAGGGGTTACAACCCCTTGGAAAAAATCGGAGAATTTCTCACACCCGTGTCAGAAATGCTCCCACCCAGGGGTTTCAACCATTTGAAAAAATCGGAGAATTTCTCACACCCGTGTCAGAAATGCTCCCACCCAGGGGTTACAAACCTTTGAAAACAACGGAGAATTTCTTCCACCCGTGTCAGAAATGCTCCCACCCAGGGGTTTCAACCATTTGAAAAAATCGGAGAATTTCTCACACCCGTGTCAGAAATGCTCCCACCCAGGGGTTTCAACCCCTTGGAAAAAATCGGAGAATTTCTTCTCACACCCGTGTCAGAAATGCTCCCACCCAGGGGTTCCAACCCCTTGGAAAAAATCGGAGAATTTCTTCTCACACCCGTGTCAGAAATGCTCCCACCCAGGGGTTTCAACCCCTTGAAAACAACGGAGAATTTCTCACACCCGTGTCAGAAATGCTCCCACCCAGGGGTTCCAACCCCTTGAAAACAACGGAGAATTTCTTCCACCCGTGTCAGAGTTGCTCCCAGCCAGGGGTTCCAACCCCTTGAACAAAACCGGAGAATTTCTCACACCCGTGTCAGAAATGCTCCCACCCAGGGGTTTCAACCCCTTGGAAAAAATCGGAGAATTTCTCACACCCGTGTCAGAAATGCTCCCACCCAGGGGTTTCAACCCCTTGAAAACAACGGAGAATTTCTTCTCACACCCGTGTCAGAAATGCTCCCACCCAGGGGTTACAACCCCTTGGAAAAAATCGGAGAATTTCTCACACCCGTGTCAGAAATGCTCCCACCCAGGGGTTTCAACCCCTTGGAAAAAATCGGAGAATTTCTTCTCACACCCGTGTCAGAAATGCTCCCACCCAGGGGTTTCAACCCCTTGGAAAAAATCGGAGAATTTCTCACACCCGTGTCAGAAATGCTCCCACCCAGGGGTTTCAACCCCTTGAAAACAACGGAGAATTTCTTCCACCCGTGTCAGAAATGCTCCCACCCAGGGGTTTCAACCCCTTGGAAAAAATCGGAGAATTTCTTCTCACACCCGTGTCAGAAATGCTCCCACCCAGGGGTTCCAACCCCTTGAAAACAACGGAGAAGTTCTCACACCCGTGTCAGAAATGCTCCCACCCAGGGTTTCAACCCCTTGAAAAAATCGGAGAATTTCTCACACCCGTGTCAGAAATGCTCCCACCCAGGGTTCAACCCCTTGAAAACAACGGAGAATTTCTTCCCCCCGTGTCAGAAATGCTCCCACCCAGGGGTTTCAACCCCTTAGAAAAAATCGGAGAATTTCTCACACCCGTGTCAGAAATGCTCCCACCCAGGGGTTTCAACCACTGGAAAAAATCGGAGAATTTTTCACACCCGTGTCAGAAATGCTCCCACCCAGGGTTTCAACCCCTTGAAAAAATCGGAGAATTTCTTCTCACACCCGTGTCAGAAATGCTCCCACCCAGGGGTTTCAACCCCTTGAAAAAATCGGAGAATTTCTCACACCCGTGTCAGAGATGCTCCCACCCAGGGGTTTCAACCCCTTGAAAACAACGGAGAGTTTCTTCCACCCGTGTCAGAAATGTTCCCACCCAGGGTTTCAACCCCTTGAAAAATCGGAGAATTTCTCACACCCGTGTCAGAAATGCTCCCACCCAGGGTTTCAACCCCTTCAAAACAACGGAGAATTTCTTCCACCCGTGTCAGAAATGCTCCCACCCAGGGGTTCCAACCCCTTGAAAACAACGGAGAATTTCTTCCACCCGTGTCAGAAATGCTCCCACCCAGGGGTTTCAACCATTTGAAAAAATCGGAGAATTTCTCACACCCGTGTCAGAAATGCTCCCACCCAGGGGTTTCAACCATTTGAAAAAATCGGAGAATTTCTCACACCCGTGTCAGAAATGCTCCCACCCAGGGGTTTCAACCCCTTGGAAAAAATCGGAGAATTTCTCACACCCGTGTCAGAAATGCTCCCACCCAGGGGTTTCAACCCCTTGAAAAAACGGAGAATTTCTCACACCCGTGTCAGAAATGCTCCCACCCAGGGGTTCCAACCCCTTGAAAAAATCGGAGAATTTCTTCTCACACCCGTGTCAGAAATGCTCCCATCCAGGGTTTACAACCCCTTGGAAAAAATCGGAGAATTTCTCACACCCGTGTCAGAAATGCTCCCACCCAGGGGTTTCAACCCCTTGAAAAAAATCGGAGAATTTCTCACACCCGTGTCAGAAATGCTCCCACCCAGAGGTTTCAACCCCTTGAAAAACTCGGAGAATTTCTCACACCCGTGTCAGAAATGCTCCCACCCAGGGGTTTCAACCCCTTGAAAAAATCGGAGAATTTCTCACACCCGTGTCAGAAATGCTCCCACCCAGGGGTTTCAACCCCTTGAAAAAAATCGGAGAATTTCTCACACCCGTGTCAGAAATGCTCCCACCCAGGGGTTACAATCCCTCGAAAACAACGGAGAATTTCTTCCGCCCGTGTCAGAAATGCTCCCACCCAGGGGTTTCAACCCCTTGAGAAAAACGGAGAATTTCTCACACCCGTGTCAGAAATGCTCCCACCCAGGGGTTTCAACCCCTTGAGAAAAACGGAGAATTTCTCACACCCGTGTCAGAAATGCTCCCACCCAGGGGTTTCAACCCCTTGAAAAAATCGGAGAATTTCTCACACCCGTGTCAGAAATGCTCCCACCCAGGGGTTCCAACCCCTTGAAAACAACGGAGAATTTCTCACACCCGTGTCAGAAATGCTCCCACCCAGGGGTTCCAACCCCTTGAAAAAATCGGAGAATTTCTCACACCCGTGTCAGAAATGCTCCCACCCAGGGGTTCCAACCCCTTGAAAACAACGGAGAATTTCTTCCACCCGTGTCAGAAATGCTCCCACCCAGGGGTTTCAACCATTTGAAAAAATCGGAGAATTTCTCACACCCGTGTCAGAAATGCTCCCACCCAGGGGTTTCAACCCCTTGAAAAAAATCGGAGAATTTCTCACACCCGTGTCAGAAATGCTCCCACCCAGGGGTTCCAACCCCTTGAAAAAATCGGAGAGTTTCTCACACCCGTGTCAGAAATCCTCCCACCCAGGGGTTTGAACCATTTGAAAAAATCGGAGAACTTCTCACACCCGTGTCAGAAATGCTCCCACCCAGGGGTTTCAACCCCCTGAAAAAAACGGAGAATTTCTCACACCCGTGTCAGAAATGCTCCCACCCAGGGGTTTCAACCCCTTTGAAAACAACGGAGAATTTCTTCCACCCGTGTCAGAAATGCTCCCACCCAGGGGTTCCAACCAATTGAAAACAACGGAGAATTTCTTCCACCCGTGTCAGAAATGCTCCCACCCAGGGGTTTCAACCCCTTGAAAAAATCGGAGAATTTCTCACACCCGTGTCAGAAATGCTCCCACCCAGGGGTTTCAACCCCTTGAAAAAATCGGAGAATTTCTCACACCCGTGTCAGAAATGTTCCCACCCAGGGGTTTCAACCAATTGAAAACAACGGAGAATTTCTTCCACCCGTGTCAGAAATGCTCCCACCCAGGGGTTTCAACCCCTTGAAAACAACGGAGAATTTCTTCCACCCGTGTCAGAAATGTTCCCACCCAGGGGTTTCAACCATTTGAAAAAATCGGAGAATTTCTCACACCCGTGTCAGAAATGCTCCCACCCAGGGGTTTCAACCCCTTGAAAAAATCGGAGAATTTCTCACACCCGTGTCAGAAATGCTCCCACCCAGGGGTTCCAACCCCTTGGAAAAAAATCGGAGAATTTCTCACACCCGTGTCAGAAATGCTCCCACCCAGGGGTTCCAACCCCTTGAAAACAACGGAGAATTTCTTCCACCCGTGTCAGAAATGCTCCCACCCAGGGGTTTCAACCCCTTGAAAAAAACGGAGAATTTCTCACACCCGTGTCAGAAATGCTCCCACCCAGGGGTTTCAACCCCCTGAAAAAAACGGAGAATTTCTCACACCCGTGTCAGAAATGCTCCCACCCAGGGGTTCCAACCTCTTGAAAACAACGGGGAATTTCTTCCACCCGTGTCAGAAATGCTCCCACCCAGGGGTTTCAACCCCTTGAAAAAAAAACGGAGAATTTCTCACACCCGTGTCAGAAATGCTCCCACCCAGGGGTTTCAACCCCCTGAAAAAAACGGAGAATTTCTCACACCCGTGTCAGAAATGCTCCCACCCAGGGGTTTCAACCCCTTGAAAAAAAACGGAGAATTTCATCCACCCGTGTCAGAAATGCTCCCAGGGTTCCAACCAATTGAAAACAACGGAGAATTTCATCCACCCGTGTCAGAAATGCTCCCACCCCGAGGTTTGAATCCCTTGAAAAAATGGGGGAGTTTCTCACACCCGTGGCAGGAATGCTCCCACCCAGTGGTTTCAACCCCTTGAAAAAATCGGAGAGTTTCTCACACCCGTGGCAGGAATGCTCCCACCCCGAGGTTTCAATCCCTTGAAAAAATCGGAGAGTTTCTCACACCCGTGGCAGGAATGCTCCCACCCCGAGGTTTCAATCCCTTGAAAAAATCGGAGAATTTCTCACACCCGTGTCAGAAATGCTCCCACCCAGGGGTTTCAACCCCCTGAAAAAAACGGAGAATTTCTCACACCCGTGTCAGAAATGCTCCCACCCAGGGGTTCCAACCCCTTGAAAACAACGGAGAATTTCTTCCACCCGTGTCAGAAATGCTCCCACCCAGGGGTTTCAACCATTTGAAAAAATCGGAGAATTTCTCACACCCGTGTCAGAAATGCTCCCACCCAGGGGTTTCAACCCCTTGAAAAAAACGGAGAATTTCTCACACCCGTGTCAGAAATGCTCCCACCCAGGGGTTTCAACCATTTGAAAAAATCGGAGAATTTCTCACACCCGTGTCAGAAATGCTCCCACCCAGGGGTTCCAACCAATTGAAAACAACGGAGAATTTCTTCCACCCGTGTCAGAAATGCTCCCACCCAGGGGTTTCAACCCCTTGGAAAAAATCGGAGAATTTCTCACACCCGTGTCAGAAATGCTCCCACCCAGGGGTTTCAACCCCTTGAAAAAATCGGAGAATTTCTCACACCCGTGTCAGAAATGCTCCCACCCAGGGGTTCCAACCCCTTGAAAAAAATCGGAGAATTTCTCACACCCGTGTCAGAAATGCTCCCACCCAGGGGTTTCAACCCCTTGAAAAAAATCGGAGAATTTCTCACACCCGTGTCAGAAATGCTCCCACCCAGGGGTTTCAACCCCTTGAAAAAAATCGGAGAATTTCTTCTCACACCCGTGTCAGAAATGCTCCCACCCAGGGGTTTCAACCCCTTGAAAAAAATCGGAGAATTTCTCACACCCGTGTCAGAAATGCTCCCACCCAGGGGTTTCAACCCCTTGAAAAAAACGGAGAATTTCTTCCACCCGTGTCAGAAATGTTCCCACCCAGGGATTACAACCCCTTGGAAAAAATCGGAGAATTTCTCACACCCGTGTCAGAAATGCTCCCACCCAGGGGTTTCAACCCCTTGAAAACAACGGAGAATTTCTTCCACCCGTGTCAGAAATGCTCCCACCCAGGGGTTTCAACCATTTGAAAAAATCGGAGAATTTCTCACACCCGTGTCAGAAATGCTCCCACCCAGGGGTTCCAACCAATTGAAAACAACGGAGAATTTCTTCCACCCGTGTCAGAAATGTTCCCACCCAGGGGTTTCAACCCCTTGAAAAAAACGGAGAATTTCTCACACCCGTGTCAGAAATGTTCCCACCCAGGGGTTTCAACCATTTGAAAAAATCGGAGAATTTCTCACACCCGTGTCAGAAATGCTCCCACCCAGGGGTTCCAACCAATTGAAAACAACGGAGAATTTCTTCCACCCGTGTCAGAAATGCTCCCACCCAGGGGTTCCAACCAATTGAAAACAACGGAGAATTTCTTCCACCCGTGTCAGAAATGTTCCCACCCAGGGGTTTCAACCATTTGAAAAAATCGGAGAATTTCTCACACCCGTGTCAGAAATGTTCCCACCCAGGGGTTTCAACCATTTGAAAAAATCGGAGAATTTCTCACACCCGTGTCAGAAATGCTCCCACCCAGGGGTTTCAACCCCTTGAAAAAAACGGAGAATTTCTTCCACCCGTGTCAGAAATGTTCCCACCCAGGGGTTTCAACCATTTGAAAAAATCGGAGAATTTCTCACACCCGTGTCAGAAATGCTCCCACCCAGGGGTTCCAACCAATTGAAAACAACGGAGAATTTCATCCACCCGTGTCAGAAATGCTCCCACCCAGGGGTTTCAACCCCTTGAAAAAAACGGAGAATTTCTCACACCCGTGTCAGAAATGCTCCCACCCAGGGGTTTCAACCATTTGAAAAAATCGGAGAATTTCTCACACCCGTGTCAGAAATGCTCCCACCCAGGGGTTTCAACCATTTGAAAAAATCGGAGAATTTCTCACACCCGTGTCAGAAATGCTCCCACCCAGGGGTTTCAACCCCTTGAAAAAAACGGAGAATTTCTCACACCCGTGTCAGAAATGTTCCCACCCAGGGGTTTCAACCCTTTGAAAACAACGGAGAATTTCTTCCACCCGTGTCAGAAATGTTCCCACCCAGAGGTTTGAACCCCTTGAAAAAAACGGAGAATTTCTCACACCCGTGTCAGAAATGTTCCCACCCAGGGGTTTCAACCTCTTGAAAAAAACGGAGAATTTCTTCCACCCGTGTCAGAAATGTTCCCACCCAGGGGTTTCAACCCCTTGGAAAAAATCGGAGAATTTCTCGCACCCGTGTCAGAAATGCTCCCACCCAGGGGTTTCAACCCCTTGAAAAAATCGGAGAATTTCTCACACCCGTGTCAGAAATGCTCCCACCCAGGGGTTTCAACTCCTTGGAAAAATCGGAGAATTTCTCGCACCCGTGTCAGAAATGCTCCCACCCAGCGTTTCAACTCCTTGAAAAAATCGGAGAATTTCTCACACCCGTGTCAGAAATGCTCCCACCCAGGGGTTTCAACTCCTTGGAAAAATCGGAGAATTTCTCGCACCCGTGTCAGAAATGCTCCCACCCAGGGGTTTCAACTTCTTGAAAAAAATCGGAGAATTTCTCACACCCGTGTCAGAAATGCTCCAACCCAGGGGTTTCAACTTCTTGAAAAAAATCGGAGAATTTCTCACACCCGTGTCAGAAATGCTCCCACCCAGGGGTTCCAACTCCTTGAAAAAAAATCGGAGAATTTCTCGCACCCGTGTCAGAAATGCTCCCACCCAGGGGTTTCAACTCCTTGAAAAAATCGGAGAATTTCTCGCACCCGTGTCAGAAATGCTCCCACCCAGGGGTTTCAACTCCTTGAAAAAATCGGAGAATTTCTCGCACCCGTGTCAGAAATGCTCCTACCCAGGAGTTTCATCCCCTTGAAAAAATCGGAGAATTTCTCACACCCGTGTCAGAAATGCTCCCACCCAGGGGTTTCAACTCCTTGAAAAAAAATCGGAGAATTTCTCACACCCGTGTCAGAAATGCTCCCACCCAGGGGTTCCATCCCCTTGAAAAAATCGGAGAATTTCTCACACCCGTGTCAGAAATGTTCCCACCCAGGGGTTTCAACCATTTGAAAAAATCGGAGAATTTCTCACACCCGTGTCAGAAATGTTCCCACCCAGGGGTTTCAACCATTTGAAAAAATCGGAGAATTTCTCACACCCGTGTCAGAAATGCTCACACCCTGGAGTTTCAACCCCTTGAAAAAATCGGAGAATTTCTCACACCCGTGTCAGAAATGCTCCCACCCAGGGGTTCCAACCAATTGAAAACAACGGAGAATTTCTTCCACCCGTGTCAGAAATGTTCCCACCCAGGGGTTTCAACCCCTTGAAAAAAACGGAGAATTTCTCACACCCGTGTCAGAAATGTTCCCACCCAGGGGTTTCAACCCCTTGGAAAAAATCGGAGAATTTCTCACACCCGTGTCAGAAATGCTCCCACCCAGGGGTTTCAACCCCTTGGAAAAAATCGGAGAATTTCTTCTCACACCCGTGTCAGAAATGCTCCCACCCAGGGGTTACAACCCCTTGGAAAAAATCGGAGAATTTCTCACACCCGTGTCAGAAATGCTCCCACCCAGGGGTTTCAACCCCTTGGAAAAAATCGGAGAATTTCTCACACCCGTGTCAGAAATGCCCCACTCAAGGGTTCCAACCCCTTGAAAAAATCGGAGAATTTCTTCTCACACCCGTGTCAGAAATGCTCCCACCCAGGGGTTAGAACCCCTTGGAAAAAATCGGAGAATTTCTCACACCCGTGTCAGAAATGCTCCCACCCAGTTGTTTCAACCATTTGGAAAAAATCGGAGAATTTCTCACACCCGTGTCAGAAATGCTCCCACCCAGGGGTTCCAACCCCTTGAAAAAGATCGGAGAATTTCTCACACCCGTGTCAGAAATGCTCCCACCCAGGGTTTCAACCCCTTGAAAAAATCGGAGAATTTCTCACACCCGTGTCAGAAATGCTCCCACCCAGGGTTTCAACCCTTGAAAAAATCGGAGAATTTCTCACACCCGTGTCAGAAATGCTCCCACCCAGGGTTTCAACCCCTTGAAAAAAATCGGAGAATTTCTCACACCCGTGTCAGAAATGCTCCCACCCAGGGTTTCAACCCTTGAAAAAAATCGGAGAATTTCTTCACACCCGTGTCAGAAATGCTCCCACCCAGGGGTTTCAACCCCTTGAAAAAATCGGAGAATTTCTCACACCCGTGTCAGAAATGCTCCCACCCAGGGTTCCAACCCTTGAAAACAACGGGGAATTTCTTCCACCCGTGTCAGAAATGCTCCCACCCAGGGGTTCCAACCCCTTGAAAAAAATCGGAGAATTTCTCACACCCGTGTCAGAAATGCTCCCACCCAGGGTTTCAACCCCTTGGAAAAAATCGGAGAATTTCTCACACCCGTGTCAGAAATGCTCCCACCCAAGGGTTTCAACCCCTTGAAAAAATCGGAGAATTTCTCACACCCGTGTCAGAAATGCTCCCACCCAGGGTTCCAACCCCTTGAAAAAATCGGAGAGTTTCTCACACCCGTGGCAGAAATTCTCCCACCCCGAGGTTTCAATCCCTTGAAAAAATCGGAGAGTTTCTCACACCCGTGTCAGAAATTCTCCCACCCAGTGGTTTCAACCATTTGAAGATATCGGAGAATTTCTCACACCCGTGTCAGAAATGCTCCCACCCAGGGGTTTCAACCCCTTGAAAAAAACGGAGAATTTCTCACACCCGTGTCAGAAATGCTCCCACCCAGGGGTTTCAACCCCTTGGAAAAAATCGGAGAATTTCTCACACCCGTGTCAGAAATGCTCCCACCCAGGGGTTCCAACCAATTGAAAACAACGGAGAATTTCTTCCACCCGTGTCAGAAATGCTCCCACCCAGGGGTTTCAACCCCTTGGAAAAAATCGGAGAATTTCTCACACCCGTGTCAGAAATGCTCCCACCCAGGGGTTTCAACCCCTTGAAAAAAACGGAGAATTTCTCACACCCGTGTCAGAAATGTTCCCACCCAGGGGTTTCAACCCCTTGAAAAAAACGGAGAATTTCTTCCACCCGTGTCAGAAATGTTCCCACCCAGGGGTTTCAACCCCTTGAAAAAAACGGAGAATTTCTTCCACCCGTGTCAGAAATGTTCCCACCCAGGGGTTTGAACCCCTTGAAAAAAACGGAGAATTTCTCACACCCGTGTCAGAAATGTTCCCACTTAGGGGTTTCAACCATTTGAAAAAATCGGAGAATTTCTCACACCCGTGTCAGAAATGTTCCCACCCAGGGATTACAACCCCTTGGAAAAAATCGGAGAATTTCTCACACCCGTGTCAGAAATGCTCCCACCCAGGGGTTCCAACCCCTTGAAAACAACGGAGAATTTCTCACACCCGTGTCAGAAATGCTCCCACCCTGGAGTTTCAACCCCTTGAAAAAATCGGAGAATTTCTCACACCCGTGTCAGAAATGCTCCCACCCAGGGGTTCCAACCCCTTGAAAAAAATCGGAGAATTTCTTCTCACACCCGTGTCAGAAATGCCCCCACCCAGAGGTGTCAACCCCTTGAAAAAAATCGGAGAATTTCTCACACCCGTGTGAGGAATGGTCCCACCCAGGGTTTCAACCCTTGAAAAAATCGGAGAATTTCTCACACCCGTGTCAGAAATGCTCCCACCCAAGGGTTTCAACCCCTTGAAAAAAATCGGAGAATTTCTCACACCCGTGTCAGAAATGCTCCCACCCAGGGGTTTCAACCCCTTGAAAAAAATCGGAGAATTTCTCACACCCGTGTCAGAAATGCTCCCACCCAGGGGTTTCAACCCCTTGAAAAAATCGGAGAATTTCTCACACCCGTGTCAGAAATGTTCCCACCCAGGGGTTTCAACCATTTGAAAAAATCGGAGAATTTCTCACACCCGTGTCAGAAATGCTCCCACCCAGGGGTTTCAACCCCTTGAAAAAAAACGGAGAATTTCTCACACCCGTGTCAGAAATGCTCCCACCCAGGGGTTTCAACCCCTTGAAAAAAATCGGAGAATTTCTCACACCCGTGTCAGAAATGCTCCCACCCAGGGGTCTCAACCCCTTGCAAAAAATCGAAGAATTTCTCACACCCGTGTCAGAAATGCTCCCACCCAAGGGTTTCAACCCCTTGAAAAAAATCGGAGAATCTCTCACACCCGTGTCAGAAATGCTCCCACCCAAGGGTTTCAACCCCTTGAAAAAAATCGGAGAATTTCTCACACCCGTGTCAGAAATGCTCCCACCCAAGGGTTTCAACCCCTTGGAAAAAATCGGAGAATTTCTCACACCCGAGTCAGAAATGCTCCCACCCAGGGGTTTCAACCCCTTGGAAAAAATCGGAGAATTTCTCTCACCCGTGTCAGAGTTGCTCCCAGCCAGGAGTTTCATCCCCTTGAAAGAAATCGATGAATTTCTCACACCCGTGTCAGAAATGCTCCCACCCAGGGGTTTCAACCCCTTGAAAAAATCGGAGAATTTCTCACCCCCGTGGCAGAGACGCCCCCACCCAGGGGTTACAACCATTTGAAACAATCGGAGAATTTCTCACACCCGTGTCAGAAATGCTCCCACCCAGGGGTTTCAACCCCTTGGAAAAAATCGGAGAATTTCTCACACCCGTGTCAGAAATGCTCCCACCCAGGGGTTTCAACCCCTTGGAAAAAATCGGAGAATTTCTCACACCCGTGTCAGAAATGCTCCCACCCAAGGGTTCCAACCCCTTGAAAAAAAATCGGAGAATTTCTCACACCCGTGTCAGAAATGCTCCCACCCTGGGGTTCCAACCCCTTGAAAACAACGGAGAATTTCTTCCACCCGTGTCAGAAATGTTCCCACCCAGGGGTTTCAACCCCTTGAAAAAAAATCGGAGAATTTCTCACACCCGTGTCAGAAATGCTCCCACCCAGGGGTTTCAACCCCTTGAAAAAATCGGAGAATTTCTCACACCCGTGTCAGAAATGCTCCCACCCAGGGGTTTCAACCCCTTGGAAAAAATCGGAGAATTTCTTCCACCCGCGTCAGAAATGTTCCCACCCAGGGGTTTCAACCCCTTGAAAAGAACGGAGAATTTCTCACACCCGTGTCAGAAATGCTCCCACCCAGGGGTTTCAACCATTTGAAAAAATCGGAGAATTTCTCACACCCGTGTCAGAAATGCTCCCACACAGGGTTTTCAACCCCTTGAAAAAAAATCGCAGAATTTCTCACACTCGTGTCAGAATGGGCGGAGGCGCTTCAGACCTAATCGAATGGAGAATTTCAAAAGATGGTTAGTAGAGTGAGGACTTTTTGAAAAGAGACCGAACGAACGAATTTCGAATAAATTCGTTCATTTTTTATTTCGAACGAACGAATTTCGAATAAATTCGTTCATTTTTTATTTCGAACGAACGAATTTCGAATAAATTCGTTCATTTTTTATTCCGAACGAACGAATTTCGAATAAATTCATTCATTTTTTATTTCGAACGAACGAATATTCGAAATTCGAGTATTCGAATGACGAATAATTTAAGCATCCATAGCATTATCGCGCAACTGCGAAGTGAGCGGCACTAACAAGTTGAATTCTTCTTCTAGAGCTTTATCTCCACTTACAATTGGAATTAATAAGGCACGACTCATCTCTAGACCTGTACGGGCTACAACGCAAAGAATGCTACAAAATCAACTTTTCCTCTGTAGCTTAGCCTAAGGAGCTTATTCGAGGACCTTACTAACTTTGCCTGCCCCATAAGCCAGCGACATTGGAGGAGCCGAGCTCCATAGTTATCTCCAGAGGGTGCCTTCGCCTCTATGGTTTAAAGGCAGTGTTCACGATAATCTTTAATTTTGAGATTATTCGCTATATTGATTAACTGGCCCCGGGTAGATCTATCTAAATGACGTAGAAATTCGAGAAAAACGCACCAGAAGTACATGTAATTCTTAAGTATCACCCCGCCTCTTAAGTATCACAGGAATTGTTTGTTGTGACAATGAAATCTTTGTGGACGCGTCCTTTGCAATTTTTTACTCTCTATTGCTCCGTTCCTTCCTTAGAGCCCTAACTGATTCTGCTTTGCATGAAAATATTCTTCTACTTTCGATTGACACAGTTTTCCAACGGTGACAACCACCATTAACATGTTTATCCGATCGGACAACTGGCCCATGTTAAAGAATAATGTCACTGAAATACGACGTTTTAATGCGTTTCTCGCCATTTCTTCGTAATTTTGGTAACACTTGAAGGCCAGCGCATTGTTTTATGTGAAAAACTCGCGGATGAAAATCATCGTGAACACTGCCTTTGAATGAGAGGCGCAGAGTTCTGCTGGAGCCAGCAACGGGGTTCGGCTCCACCGACCTGGCTGGCTTACTCCGAGAGAATCTTTTGCGCTAGTACCGTGATGCCCCCGTGATTCGCGTTCGTTCCGCGATAGTTACCCAATCGACTCATCCGTTGACATTCTCGTTCCCATACCGTGATAATACCGCGATCGTTGAGAGGTTTACGGCGCTAATACCGTGGTGCACTCGCGATCCGCGATGGTACCGTGATCGTCTCCCCCCGCTCCCGCGTTCTCATATTGTGCAGATTTGTAAAGCAGCGCGAAATGCGGCGAGGGCAATACCTTATAGCTTCGTGTTGATCTGATAGGCAACACTCGCTCGGGTGAAACATCGAGAGGGCCTGGATGCGGTACCATCAGAAGGCTGGAAGAATCTCGCGATCGTCCCGCGATAGTTCCAAGCTCGGTTCGTCGCGGATCCGCGATGTAACGCTCCGAATACGTCAATGTACAGACGCGATTCGCCCTCAGGTTGAAACTGGTAGGATCTCGCAATTGTTCCGTGACAGGCCCAGGCTCGACTCCTCGCGGTTTTGCTATAGAGCATCGTGGGAGCATCGATGAACGAACGCGGTACACTCTCGGTTTGAGACTGGCAGAATTTCGCGATCGTTGCGCGATAGCCCCATGCTAGAATCCTCTCGGCCCCTACCAGATACCGGAGATTTTATCCGTGAACGATCGCGGGGGATCCTCTCAGAGTATGGAGCGAGCAAAGTTAGGAATCCGAAATATCATTCGACGCAGAATTTTACGTAGATTTCAAAAACAATCCTCACCAGGTTAAAGAGTTATAGGCGAAAAACCGGTGTTTCGTAAAATGAATTAGGCTGAAGGATCGAGAATAATTTTTCAAACTGGAAGCACAAGTTGACGCAGAATTCTATCTCCAAGCACAAAAAAGTTATGGACGAAAAACCGTCAGTGACACCCACACAATCTTGAAAATGACTTGCATGAATGTTGGGTGACTTTCATTCTTTTTCGGGGCGCGTACTGGGGGGAGATCGGAGTACGGGGCGGAATTTATTGCTCCGTCGGCCAATCGACAGACGTCTCTCCACCCCTTAAGACGTCGGTGATTGGTCAACGGAGGGATAAACCCCACCCCCACGTATTCCCATCTCCTCCTGTGCCTCGGGCGTTTCACCGGTTGTCACCGGTTTTCCCAATTTTCCCAATGATGGAGGTTTCCCCTTCACCTGCCCAGAGGTGAGGGTTGGTGGAGTTCATGGCTCCACCCAACGAAGCTATGGTTGGTGTTATCATTGCCCAGAGGCATGGACAAATGGGAGTAGCCAAGTGCGATTGCCATATGGCTCCCCCTGTTAGAACCGCCCTAGTAGCCTCATCAGACGGTGTGGGGAAAAAATTTAGTTCTTGCGTTCGGGAAAATGGAACAATGGAGTAATGAAGAGGCTGACATCACTCTTGAAAGGTATGTCGATTCCTTCATACATTAGAGCTGATTTTCATATTTTTTGTTAAACCAGCTCGGGTATTCAAATTGGAATAACGTTCGAATATTCACCTCTGCGAATAATCGAATTCGAATAATATTCGAATACTCACCTTTCCCGAATAGTCTAATTCGAATAATATTCGAATATTCACCTTTCCCGAATAGTCGAATTCGAATAATATTCGAATATTCACCTTTCCCAAATAGTCAAATTCGAATAATGTTCGAATTTTCACCTTTTGCGAATAGTCGAATTCGAATAATGTTCGAATTTTCACCTTTTGCGAATAGTCGAATTCGAATAATGTTCGAATATTCACACTTCTCGAATATTCGAATGTTCGAATAAAAATTCGTTCGAAAAATTCGAATATTTATTCGAACTCGAATATTCGGTCCTCACTCTAATGGTTAGAACGGATTACATCGTGAATAAGCTCCTAACAACGATAAATATCCATGTCAAGATCATTTTTAACATCGGTATGGATCAACCAAAAGCTTTGGGTCTGGACTGCCCTACACAAATAACAAAGCACCTTAATTTCGATATGTTTGAAGGCATTACAAGAATTCCCTAGTGTTTTTGCTCGAAACGGAGTTCAGATGTATGTGTCGGTAGTCTATTGCTCTGCATGATCTCCGCCGAACACCCAATCAGCCTGCTCGTTATCGATGTTGAGCCGTCGCCGCCGCGGCGAGCGCGGCACACCACCGTATGCCGAGGCTGCCATGATTGGCAAACGGCGAGAAGACGGGCGCACAAGACCCGTCCCAGCAAGAAGTCTGAATTAGAACCCCAAAAGAGATAAGTAGATTAGAATAACTGTACGGGAACTCTGTAAATTGCCAATCATGGCTGACGATGATGCAGTCACGCCCGCTCGGGTCGAGAAGGTTATCAAGGAAATGAGTAACTCGAAGGCAGTAGGGCCAGATGGTTTGAGCCCAGCAGTTCTAAAGAGACTGCCGAGTGAACTCCTATCCCTACCCGCTGAAATCATCAACTCATCGTTTCGAACATGCACATTACCCCAAGATTGGAAGGCGGCTCGCGTCATCCCACTGCCAAAACCGGGTAAATCACCATCCACGGCAAAAGGTTACAGGCCAATCAGTCTTCTCTCACCTATTGCCAAAGTTGCAGAAAAATTGGTTGTGGAGGAGCTTGCCGAGCATAACAGCCAACAGCAGCACCAACGTGGTTTTCGTAAATTCCATTCCACCACTACGGCCTTGTTGGAAATTGTTAGCTATGTTCTAGACGACTTCTTGGGAAGAAACTTCAATGTACTGTCGGAGTAGCCCTCGACCTAACGAAGGCATTCGACACTGTCAATCTAGGCCTACCATCAGAGAGTCTGTTGAAGTCTACCATTAATCCATGGCAGAAGCGGTGGATAACCGCCATCACTAAAGGACGTCGGGCAAATGTGCTATTTCAAAGGCACGTCTCCAATAGCATCCCAATTGCCGCCGGCGTACCTCAAGGAGGAGTTCTATCGCCTGCTCTTTTCAGTCTGTATATTGAAGATCTACCCGTTCCATCCCAAGACATCAAGGTCGTAGCATATGCGGATGATATTACTATACTATGCCGGGATCGCGACATAAATGTAGCTGCCAGTAAGATCAATGACTACTTGATCGAGTTGAAATGTTTTCTCGATAGCAAGATGCTTACGGTCTCTGCCGCTAAATCATCCGTCACCGTCTTTTCCACTGATCCTGCAGAGCACAGTGCCCATCCCATGGTGAAATGGGACGAAACTCAATTTCCGGTCGCCCGTTTCCCTAAGCTACTAAGACTCGTGCTGGATCCTTCGTTGAAGTTCCATAAGAACACTGAGCAGTAGCAAGCCACAGTGAGAACAAGACTTACCGTCCTGCGTGCTCTCGGTGGAACGTCCTGGGGATGAACTAAAGAAACGATCCTGACCACGTGTAAGGCTGTTGTGCAACCCGCCTTGGAGTATGCTGCGCCAGTCTGGCAGCACATCGTGTCCGACACATCTTGGGCCAAGCTGCAGCGCATCCAAAAAGCTACTCTGCGAATCGCATTAGGCTGTTTTAAAAACTCTCCATTAAAGCACTTACACACCGAAGCTCGCATTCTGCCAGTAAGAGACCATTGCTAACTCCAGGCACAACATTTGTACATAAACATTCTAAAGCAGCCAAATCATCCGTCGCGAAGAGTATTAGACCCCGTCAGAGAGAGAGAGAAGTATAAGAAAGCCGTTCGCTGATGCTCCCACGAAAATCAATATACAGAGATGGACCAACTCACAACAAGAACGCCTCCGTCTCTTACGTGCGGAGCATACCCAACTCGTCAAGGATTACTTGTGCAAGGCCGCCGTAAACTCCATTCTGGAAGTCGTGCCGCCTGAGATCAGCAAAACCGAGATGGAACTCGGTGGGCGTGCCGGGTGCACCCTTGCCTCGTTGCGCTGTGGGCATTCCCCCATGCTTGTGTCTTATTTACATAAGACTGATAACAGCAGACCTGACGAGTGCCCGGATTGTGGTAATAAAGGGCATACTACTGCGCACCTTTTCAACTGCCCGATGAGGCCGACTTCGTTAACGACAATAGATCTTTGGACGAATCCTACGCTTGTGGCCCAGTTCCTCAATCTATGACAGAACCCTCTCTGTGGCTGCAGAAGAAGAAGAAGAAGAACGGAATTTTGGTCGACCCGTAGTGAACAGTCGACGCCCGGTTGACACACCCACTCTCCACGTATGCAGCCCGCAGGAAGTGAGCCCGCTATCGTGTCAATGGGTAAATGCACAGAATTACCCCGCGTAGCGGCGTTGGTGTGCGCCAGGGCTGTGCGAACTGTTCCGTTTCCGTAGTTCCAGCGTTTTTCGGGCTGCTACTTTCCGTTTCCGATTTTTTTGGGCCCGGAAACGGATTATAATAGTACCACACGATCTACGGTAGCGGGTCTTGTCAAGGATTTTTGTGGATATAATCACACGCTGAAACTTACATCCGACCTCTTGTCATTAAGCGAATATCTGGGCTTGGCTGAGACCATTCATGAAGTTTGGGGTCTTTAGGTTTCGACCTCATAAAATAATAACACGAAATGGCCATGGCAGGAATTTTATTGCCTTTTGGGGATTCTTTTCAAAAACGATGTAACTTTTTGTCTGAGAATGGTTCATTTCGTAGAGCTTTCCCTCTTTATTCCGCTTATTTGTTTGCTTACTGCCACAACAACAATGAAATTTTTTTGGCACGTACAGCATATCTCCCAAAAAGGAGTCTGCCGAGATAGGTGGAGGTAATTACGGGAAGAACTGCAGCTCGTTTGTGGCAGGTCACAAGATATGTTTCTTATTCGAAAGTATTTTTAATTTTTTTTATTCAATCATTTCGTTCTCTTTTCACCACGCTACTAACATTCGAAAAAGGCGTTGTTTAGAATCAGAAAATTGACTTATAACACTAGGAAACAAATTTTCACTTTTTTCTGTTCCTGGGTTGAAATTGTGTCTTCCTAACCCGTTAGGTCTAGTACAGACAGAGAATCGCTGTAATCCCAGGAAAACTTCGCTTTGTGACTAGGACAATGAAATTTGGAAAATAGCGTGTTTATGTGAGACAATTTTGTTCCTCGCTTCTAAGTGTTATCTTTCAACTGTTTGTGTCCAATGTATGTAAAAAATGACTTCAGTAAGCACAAACTTTGCTTAAACGATGACAGAACGGAAGAAACTCGTTTTTTCTTGTAAAAATATAAAGATTTTTATCCATTTCCGGCACTATGATCAGGTAAAAACGAAAAATGCACAAGGAGTAGACAATCACAGTCGGGAACCACTCAACAAGCTTCGGAAATGTGTAGATTTTCTAGATTTACGATTGTACTGTGAATCACTCTCTCGAAGTTGCACCCAAATGTTGTCCCCACTCATGGTTTCGTTATACTGTCCTTGGTAACTACGTTCAAAGCCAAATACATCTTGATGAAAGGGCTCGCCTTGCTCGTTGAATTTGTCAAGCTCTGAATCAATGATATGGTTTTTCAGAGACATTCTGCATCCCATTTTGGAGTAATTCTTTATGAGAGTGCACCAACTCTTGATAGCTTTCAGCTCTTCATAGCTTTCAGCTGCAGCTAATCACCTAGGAAGCCGTGAACGACTGCAACAAAACTGCTCCAAACCGCTCTCTCCCTCCTGTTCAACAGCTTTGCGAAATCCTCACATTTTATGATCCTCTTGATCTGAAGTCCGACGAATATACCAGCTCTGACCTTAGCCACGGACACAGTCGTTACCAAAGACAGTATAACGAAAGCATGATGAGGGACTACATTTGGGTGCAACTCCGAGAGAGGGATTCTCAGTACAATCGTGAATCTAGATAATCGACGCATTTCTGAACGTTGTTAAGTGATTTCCGACTGTGTTTGTCTATTCCTTGTGCATTTCTTGTTTTCCCCTGTTCATAATGACGAAAATGAATAAAAATCTTTTTATTTCCACAGAAAACAGGGTTTCTTAATGCTGTTGTAAGCGAAGTTTGTTCTCAATGAAGTCATTTTTTCGCATACTTTGGACATAACCAATTGAAATATAACACTTAGAAGCCAGGAACAAAAATCGCGTTACATAGTGTAATCAGCAGCGCAGGCGCCCCCATTCTTCTACACCTGGAACCGCTTAGACTGCTTTCTTCTACACCTGGAACCGCTTAGACTACTTTCTAAGGGACAGGCTGTACAACAGGGGTGTGCGGCCAGAAAAAATAAAATTTCCGCACACGGCAATCGTCCACCGGCAATTACTGCACACCTCTTCTGTACACCATTTCGAGGGGGTGGCCGACATATTATGAGTAATTTTGGAAATTGCCTTTTAGGATTTCCAGCAGCGAGAGTTTGAAACCGTGGAATGCCTCGTACTGAGACTTCACTTTAAATAACTAATACTTCAATGACTAAAATCGTTGGTTATTGTATAACAGCTGCAGGCGCAATCAGCAGGGACGAAATGTGAGAATGAGGCAAAATAAATCGTTCGCTTTCTTCCGTTTCCATTTCCGGATTTCCGTTTCCTGACCATTTTTCTTCTGTTTCCGAAAATCTTGAAAACGATTTTTGCACAGCCCTGGTGTGCACACTAGCCACATGATATGAGGGATTGTTTGGACGTGGTCGTGGAATGGGTTGTGAATCGGCCGGCAGCCCGGGGTTTCCCTTTTCCCTGATAACCTTGAGGATGGAAAACTCTGTGCTGTCTGCCGCCGGCGGGTATGACCAACCCGCCTGGGGCGGCATTCACGATCGTGAGTGCTATGAGGGGCTTGGGGGAAGGGTTAGGCCCTATTCGTACTACTCAACGCCAGCGCGGAAGGCGCGTGACAAGCGAGCGTGGCTTTGGAGTATGCACGACCTGACGCTACGCCCGCGCGGCAGGTGCGCGACGCGCGCTTCGCTATGGCAGCGACCAACGTATCAACTTTTTAGTCATCTTCGTTTTTAACCCGTCTACAATTTCATTCCGTTCCATATTACTTATTTCCAGTACTATATTGTGCCTCCATGATAGGCGAACGCATGCACAGATTTCGCTTGCTCGACAAAGTGCCCACTTTAATCCCCTCCGCCATAGCGTCGACGCTGGAGTAATAATAGTCTCCGCAAGCGCGTCACGCGCGTGGAAAGTATTCATGCTCCCATGCCTCACCTAAGCGTGACGACCGCGCCGCGCTGGCGTTCTGGAGTATAAATTGCGCATTAGGGCGTCGTCGCGTTTGACGATAGCAGTGCAAGGGCTGAAAGTCACAGATAGATAGTTCTCTCGCCAACCATACCTAGGAGGGTGGGCAACCGAGACACCATTCTTTGAAGATCTCCAGCACTCGCAGGGCAATCATAAAAGGCGCCGACGCCCCAGTTCCTGGCCGAACTCCTTCCTAACACTCTCAATCGTGCATCCCGCACACGTAGAAACAATGGTAACATGCGATTCGCCTGGTTTGGCATTCCGCGTTTACACTCTCAGCCGAGTTCTAAGGTTGTCTGCGTAGTAAGGCTCCGTCCATAGCCAACGACCAGCGGCAAGCGTCGAGTCGCTGAAGCGTAATGCGCCAGCGCTACAACGCTGGCGCGTGACGCTCGACGGCTGGGGCATGCAACGTGCCCAAGGACGGCACGGGTTTAACGATGTTATTGATAGTAACCCTCCAGCGTCACTTGACACTGCCTACGGCTCCGTCCATAGCAACCATCCTAGCGTCAAGTGACGCTGGGGGTTTGCATCTTTAATATTTGTTATTGGTCTCACTCCCCAGCGACCACTGTAGCCGACCTGCCGCTGACGGTGGAGGCATAGCGGCAGTAGCGACTGTCACTGAAATTATCAACACCATCGTTAACCCCGTGCCGTCCTCGGACACGTTGCATGCGCCAGCCGTCGAGCGTCATGCGCCAGCGTTTCAGCGCTGGCGCATGACGCTTTGATGCTTGCCGTCTGTCGTTCGCTATGGACGGATCCTAAGGCGAAACGTTGAGGGTACATCCATCAGGCAATTTTCACGATGTTCAGGAAATCGTTCCAGATTTGGCTCAAACTTTTTTATCGACGTTATTCGGGGCTTTGAGCACCAAATTAGGATTCATTTCTGACTTTCGAAAAAAACCTCCAACAGTTTTGCTAGTAGGCCTGCAACCGGGGCAAAATTTCAATGTAAGAAGCGACTTTTGATGATTTCGGAAACGCTAGGGCAGATCGCCTTCAAAACGTCGCCGTAAAGGTTATTTGAAGTGTTTAACATGATTCTGAGGTCTAACTAACGATTTTCATTAGATAATGGTAGATGAAGGGGGGCTATGCGGCAGTTTGGTCAGTCTCCGACCCTGAAGCTTTTATGTGGGCGTTATTTGGACGTTGAAGTCCATTCATCAATCTTCAAAATACTAGGTTAGGTTATGTCAGCAAGATGGCACCTTATCTTACGTAACCTATAATAAGCCACAGTACATCGACGAACGAACCTCAGATTTGCACTCTGGACACCGAATAACCTCCAAAAAATTGTTTGAGCTGAATCCGAAGCACTCCTTCTAAACATCTAGAAACTGTTTAAAGGGTCTTCTTTGCTTTTCGCCCAACTGAGGGAACCCTCCATCTCCATGCCACAGGCTTTCATCAGCTTCGAACACAGATTTGAAAACGCCATCGGAAGTACATGAACTGGTGCGAACTCCGTAGAAACCTTCTGGGTCACTTGTGATTCCTCAGTTAGTAGAACGCCAATCGTATGCAGTTAGATCGATCAGAATGTCAAGCACTAACCACGAGAAGGTATTCCTTTCCATTCTTCTCAGTGAAAGAGTATTCGTATGTCTCATCCTTGGCCTCTCCCTCCTCGATAGGATGGTGTTTCTCAAACAGAACGTCTCCAACCAAATCAAACGTGATCTGAAATCATTTTGCTCAGTCAATGTACTGCCGATTTTCGGGTTCAGTTACTTTATTGCCGTCAGCTGTCTCCATTACCCGTTCAATTGGATCAATTCGACTAGCCATAACGTAAACAATTACACATACATAACTAAATCGCACCTTGTGTTTCGTGGAATCAAGTCCTTCGCCGACAAACTCTTGTCCAAGCTCGATACCCTGATAATACACATTCTTCTTCGAAGTCAAATTAGCATAGTCGAATTTTCCAGGCTTATCGCTCTTTTTGAATTCCTTCTTGAAGGTAGCGAACGTCACCAATTTACGTGTGAACCAACCATAGCCTAAACAACGGCTACAATTCTACAAGAGAGAGATATTATCAAGAAGTACAAAATTAGCGAGAGGAACTATTACAACAGAGATGAGCAGCAGCGAGGTTGTGCTCACCTTTGGCCTCAAGGTACTCGTCGAAGTTCTCTGAATGGTCCAAATCGAAGTTTCCATAGAATTTGTCTGGCAGCTCCTTCGCATTTGATACGACAGAAGCTGCGGCGACGATGAATAATACGAAGAATAGGCCGTACATGATGGAAGGAAGGTTAACACACAACTGAGAGGACGTTGCCCCCTTGTCTCCGCCTATTAAACAGCCAGCCATAGGTCAGCCGACGGCGGGAAACCCTCACGTCTGATCGGCAATATCGAACACACTGATGTCATCTAAGATACCATGTCCTTCCCGTAACATACGTATAGTAGAACCAACAAGAGCTGTAGTGGCTGTATTGAAACGCACAACAGATTCGCTTGTGATATTTCCATTGGAAAGTCACTGAGATAGTGACATGAGGCTGTCCAGCGATTGATGATCAAAATCATCAATATCAATTACACATGCTTAGGAAGGCAGCTAGAGAGTTCAATGTTCCAACACTCACTGCCGTGCAGAAATTAATGGGCACCTTATACTGCGGTGCCTACAGTTTCATTTGTAGCCGAAATTAGGCTGGGAAAAGGTATTTATATTACGACTCAAAATCATGTAGCTAGTTTTCGCTAGGGAGACCCTAATATAATGGAAAACGGAGTCAAATAAAACAAAGTTCTGGTGGGTAGCTCTGCATACTCCATTCCAGTGCCTGGCAAGTATATCGCTTACAAGGGAAGGGTTTCGAGTGGTAAACGCATCTGCCAAAACGACTAGTATCATTAGTATCTCTTGTAGCCCAGTAAAACTACGCAGTATCCCCCGCCCCGAGCGGCAGGTTCCAAGAAGGTACAAGCTTAAAAAGGTCGCTTCTCGTACTTTTTGTACCTTCCAAAAAGCGCATTAGTCTTCAGAAAATCTAGAAACAGACCTAATAAATGTGTTCAGCGCCCAAAACTACCTCCTCTCTGAGCGAAGTTTGGGTGAGGGCACATTTTCCTCACTCCAGACTGACAGCGTTTTGGACTTGCACGGACTTTCGGTTGGACGCTTATTTATACCAACTACAGGGCTCTGAAAGCGTTTTAGAAAAATATCCCAGATTTGACTTAAAATTCTCCCAGCGGATTTTTTCGGGGTGTTGATCACGAAGCTGGTTTATTTGTCGAGTTTCCAAAGTTTTCGGCTAATTTCGTCCGAAGCTTCCCGAACCGGGAAAATTTCGAATGAAAAACGCCATTTTCGAAATTTCCGGATTTCTTCGAGATATGTGTCTAAAAATTATTCTCTGAGGGTTATCCGGAGTGCTGAACACGAATCTAGAGTGCGATTACCGATTTTTGGCAGATTACGGTAGATTACGGTAGGTATACTGTAGTTTGGTCAAAATCTCAAATTTTATTCAAAATTTCTATACATGGGTGGAGAATACGAATTTAACATCCGTTTATCGATTTTTAAAATACTAAGGTGGGTTTTGCCCCCTAAAAGGCATATTAACTCTTGCAACCCACACTAAACTTCGAAATTTCCACAAATGGACTCCAGATTCGTGTTCACTACAATAGATTACCGTTACATACAAGTTTTTGAGCTAAATCCGAGAAAATCACTCGGAACTCAAAAAACAAATGCCTGATGGGTATGGCCTGTGTATCCGCAAAAGGGATAGCTGCGGATCACTTAGCAAGCCGCGCGCCTGTCGCGTGCGCAGATCGATCACCACATTTCTCGTGGGCGCACACGACGCAGCGCGGCCTGCTGAGATGTCCGCAGGCTTCCCTTTTCTGGTTACCCAGACTATACCAGGGCTGTGCGTAACAGAATTTTGTAATTTCGAAAATCGTAATTTTTCGAATTCCTCGTAATTCGTAAATCGTAAGTCGCAATGCGTAACTGGTAATTAGTAACAAACCCACATATAGGCCTAACCTCATTCGATGTGGAAGCACATCCGAATTTCTGTCATGCCCAGTTTCCATATCGAAGGTAGGGTTCGAGGTTTCTTGTCAAAATAACACTTTTCTGAACAGAGCTTGAAGTATTTTTCAGGGCACATATTTTTCAGGGGATATAAACGACATACATATGCAAAAGTAAAATTTAAAGCTTGATCAAGTTCTTAACTTGTGTCACGTTCTTCACTGCTTTTAATTACAGAAATATAAAGAATCATCGCTATACCGAACACATTCCCAGGGTAGCCAAGGACAGAAACACTGTGAGTTGAGAAAATTGCGATTCGAAAGTCCTAAGTTACCTGTTAAAGGCGATGTTTAGATTGAAAAAGGTGCCCGAAAACGTAAGCTTTGGGTTCCTTCAAGAAGAGTAAGAACGGAAGTACCACGAAAAACGGCCAGGAAATGGGTAAACATTTTGTAGACCAGCCAACCCACTGGATCACCCCGCCCACGTCATATAACAGTTGTCCTGCGTTCGTTTCACCAGAGGAACAGGCACTGAATTTTTGAATACTCTTTATTCCTAACGATTCCAACAATCGAGCATTAGCAGTAAATTATCTTATTTTCAAGAAGTTTGGTACATGAAACAGAAAATAAGGAAGTCACTTACCTAGGAATTCCGAATCTTAAAGCCATTTGCGACGTTTGGTTTGACCTTTTGTCCGCAGTGCACAAAACACGCCAGAAGGGGTGAATAAATATTCAATAGGGTTTTCAAGCAGTTTTTTCTTCGATATTTGGGCGTTCTTTGGGGACTTTTCCCCCATTAACCTCTAATTAGTGGACTTACCCACTCAAAATCACGGAAAACTAGAATAAGGTTTTTATCGTGAGCACTGTCTTAAGAAAAGAAACTTGTATAAGGGGGCCCTTCCACATAAAATATACATTTCCAAAACCATTTTGGTGCAGAAATCGAGTCGCGGGAATCCTCTATATATGCGAGGCGTTACTCTGAACGGAGTTATGAGCGTTTCCTCCCAATAGACATAGGGTTGTTGTGGCGGAGACAGCCGGCAGAGGGGTGAAGGTTGTTTAGGATTTCTAGGATTCTGAAAGGCAAAAACATGAAGGTTCCCTCCAAATCGTTGGTTTCGAAAATAAATAGTTTCCTTATTTTCAAGGCAGTGGTGACGATGGAAAATGTCATCGAAAAAACTACAAAAGTCAGCTTAGATCGACAACAGCTGAAAAACTAGGACGGTAGAGCGTTGAAAAACGGGCTAGAATTAGCGTTTCTAAGGCCCAAAGATGCAAGTTCGTGCACACGTGCCCAGCGTCGCAAAAAAAAGATCGCAGTCTCATGCCGGACAGTCCAAAAATCATCGACGTTCGGAGGAAGAAATTTATGCAAATTTACCTAATAAAAACAGTTGAGCAATGAAAGAAAGCACTCCAGTCAATGTTTCTGACTAGATGTGTACATAAATCCGAGGGTTCATTTATTGAAAGTCAATTTCAGGCCAACTGATGTTCTTTATATTAGAGATTATCGATGCCGATGATGTGGAGTGGGCTCGTGCCCCATGAAGAGACAAGAAAGTTCTGGCTCAAAGTTTGGCCCAAAACAGTGGTTTTTTCGCGATTTTTTCTCACAGGTCCTTCTACTCGATATCCAGAAAAGGGTTTAGAGAGAAAAAGACGACAAGCATATTTGATCGCGGCCACTGTCTTTAATTTCTTTTGCTTTACGAAATGCCAAATTCCAAATTTAGAAATATTTAATAAACTTTTCGAAAAGGTGGGTGACTTTGCAGCCACATTTCTTTTTGAAATGTTTCGAACCAAATTTTAAATTTACCACTTCTCCTCTCGAAGCTTAATAGTCTTCGGAGATAGACATATATCGAATTTTAATTCCGAAACCCCGTAACACTCTTCGTCTATCAGCGTTTCCAGGTTTGAAAAGTTATTTCCCTCTCCTTGAGCATATTTAGTTTCATGAAATATCAGATTTTTTTGTTGGTAACTTTTGAACCGCTAATGATGGATGCGCGGTGACGGTTGTTTTCGAAATCTCCTCGAAATTCTGCAAAGAAGTGTATTTTGAGTTTTAACCTATTTGATCCATAAGCCAGCCAGGTCTCTAGAGTCCAGCCCCGTATTTAGTGTCCATATCGCGGTGGAATCCCTGTCTGCAGTGGCAGACACCCGCTTCTGCACATAATGGTGCTGGGACGAAGATCAATCGTGCCAGGAACTCTGGCTCGTTTCTGGAGGAAGGCAAGATTGGTACTCAATAATAAGTTGGAGCCGGCCGGTGTGAGAAACGAAGCGGTCGGTCATATCGGAATCTCGTTCAATTTTTTTTGCCGTAACCGAACCCCTGGGAATGTCAGGGAAAGGTTTTACCGAGAGTTGACATTTAAAAGAATAATCAAATACTGGAACTGCAAAAAAAATCCAAACTGAAAGCCTAGCTTGTTCGGATGAGTCCGGGCGGAGCAAGCAGCGGAGCGGTTGGTAATTTCTAAATATAACACTGATAAGGAGATTTTGGCATTATACGCTCGCTAAGTCTTAGGCTCCGCCCATACGTGGCGAGAGCGTGCGATTACGCAAAATCGATGGTCATCGTGGGCACACGATTCGCTAGCCGCTCACAGGCGCTCCTCCTCGCGCGCTCGCTCTCGCGCGCCTACGCCAGTACCACGAAGCAAGCAGCAAGTTTCAAGCCTACTGCCCCATCTCTAAAGCAGATGGCATTAAACCTGTGGCAAAATTACTACTCTTGTTTTTCATAATCCCACCACGGAAGTCGAAAACCGTGGGAAATCATCAGCCGTCGCGCCTACTCAAGTGAGTGATCACCCGATCAATCGTTTTCAATCGAACCAACACGAGGTAGGGGGCAGGGCTGGGCACACGCCCCGGCATGGCGATTCTGAATATGCACCCCTCTTAGCTCTGTAATTTCTAGGCACCCCCCTATGGGAAATCGAAATCGGCTGTTTTCCGAAAAGCTGAGCACAACAGCCATGATTTTGACTCCCTGATTTTGATAAACAAGAATATAAAAAAAGCACTGAATAGAGAAAATTCCGAAAATGTCAACAAAAAAGATAGTGCGATCTCTCAACTTCAAAACAATCCCATGAGGAAAATTTGTTAGTAAGACTTTAAGTTAAAGGCATCGTACGCGCTGAAAACCACCCACCGTTTTTTGAGTTTGAGTCATATGCTGGTCCCGCCTGAGGACGTGGGTAGAGTTTGTCGGGTCATCGACGCATCGTTGGGAAGATATGGGCGATCGAATGCCTGGAATTCCACCAAAAGAGGCCGGCCTTCCGACAGCCATGTGGCCTCAAATGAGGAAAGAAGGTAGCTTATCAACAAATGATACATCAACTTCCACTCATTTACGCGATATAGCTTGTTGAGAAGCTTCTTTCGTTTTCATTTTATGCCACATGGCTGTCAGAAGGCCGGCCTCTTTTGGTGGAATTCGAGGCATTCGATCACACATATCTTCCTGACCCGAGAAACTCTACCCACGTTCTCAGGCGGGCCCAACCAATGATTCAAACTCAAAAAACGGTGAAAGGTTTTCAGCGCGTACGATGCCTTTAAGACGAAAGATAAAACATTTTCATTACAAAACAATTGAACTATTACAAGAAACAGAACTACTACTATTGCGATAACTAATGTTTTCTGCCGAATGTTTTCATAAACCTATGAAGGATTAGCTAATCTGTGCCTGATTGTTCTGATGAGGAAATCAAAACTATTTTGTGCTTTGGAACAATGTTAGGATTCATGTGATGCGTAGGGAGTGAAAAACCCGAGCTTTACCCTCCTAGAATGCCGCAATCCCTTAAGGCTCATTCATAGCAGGTCGCTTCGACTTGTCGCGGCACTGCCAACAGTTACAAAACCCATCGCGCCAACAGATCTTGCACTGAGTCGCGACGGTTTGGAACAGTTGGCAGTTTCAGTTGCGATCGCCGAGCGACTGGGGTACTTCATAGGTGGTCGAAGCGACCTGCTTGATTTTGTTAGTTCGCTTCGACTAATCGCGTCGCCTCCATGATGGAAGCGATTCGTCTAGTCGAAGCGACTAGTCCGCAATCTTTGCGCATGTGGCGCAAAATTGCAGACGTCACAGCTCACTCGCATAAAATAGGCATGTGAAAGGGGAAAACGAGTATTAATCATACATTTACGATTGGAGAGATGAGAAAAAGTAATGGGGCTATCGAAAAATTACATTACGTGCCGGCTTCGAGCAACTAGTAACTTTAGCATTAGTTTTATGTTGCTGTTGAAGCAAATTCCACCACATCCTCTTTTGGAACAATTTCTTTGTTTGCAAGCTGTGCAAAACTCTTTTATCCACAATGTAAGAGCAACAATGTTAATAAAATAAGTAGGCATGCCGAGAAGAAAAGCTTTTTTTCAATCCCGTGGCTTTGTCCTCAATTGTCCGTCTATGTACTTCACGCGAAATTACGGCCGCCCGAGCGTTTTGAAATCGCTGGACGAAACGATTTCAAGTCGCGGCACGGAGCGATTTCAGATCGCGGCAGTATTGTTGGTCGCTTCGACTTCAAGTCGAAGCGACCAGCTATGAATGAGCCTTTAGAGACTCGGCTTGCCGTGCGACACGGTGTTTGTGCGCAGCTACACGCACGCGCACATGGGAGTGGACGCTCACACAATATTAATGTAAAATGTATTTTATTACAGAACGGGAAAGAGAAAAGGACTGAAACTGAAGGAAATGGAAGATGGTAAAGGTAGTCTATTTAGGATGTACCCATTTTAGAAATTTAATGTAAATAAACAAAGTTAGAGAGGGGTAAATATTTAGCCGTGACAAGGTTCATTCAAACGAACCTAGTTGATCAAAAGTAGCATTAAGCAAGAGAGCAAAGGATATTGTGAGAAAGACGAGAATCTTACAAACATTTAAGTTTCAAATGGATCGATTTTTAATGTGATTCAAGAACCTTAAAGGCAGTGTTCACGATAAAAAATGTATTTCAGTTTCCACCAGGAATGGGTAGTGGAAGGGCACACTGTAACGTTGACGTCGAAAGAACGCATGAAAACGAGCCAGGAAGAGCCCCAAAAGAGCCCGAAGTTGCAACTTCGAGCGCATTGAAAATTCCAAAAGCGCATCACACGCCCACCGACGTAAACAAATGAATGCTCGAGATCGTGAGATGAGCGATGATTTCCGATCAAAAGCCCCGTTCTTCCCTTCATTCTCAACTTCTCTCTTTACTCAGGTCAGCTCGCATACATCGGCTGCAAAAGACAGAAGTTACAAGCCTCGGACAACTCGTCCACCATGTTTTCTTAGCTCAAATTTTGAGGGACCATAACTCCGTTCCTAGAAGGTCTTGTACGATTTCAGAGACATCATTGGAGTCAGTATGGAGCCGTTTTCAAGATTGGCGGAAAAACAGAAAAGCGATTTTCATCGCGAACACTGCCTTTAACCAAAGCAACATGACGCTATTTACATCAACCCTTACTTGCTACAAGATAACAGAGTAGTGTTTATTCCTTCATCAAAACAAAATTCGACAGCAACTATGAATTATTGCGGACACAGCCTGCATCTCTATCAATAATTTGAATTCCTAAAGTGTTCGACTCAAAAAGCGGAGAAGAAGATATGGCAAATCGGAAGAATAGTGTGTACTATTTTTTTTCTGAAATTCGACAGAACATGCTCTTCGTTCTTTTTTTGGCGCTCGGTTTAGGCACCCCCCCCCCCTTTGCCCTCTCTGCAACGTCCAATATGCACCCCCTAAGGTTAGCCGGGACGCGTGTCCAGCCCTGGTAGCCCTGGTATTTGCCTGTGTTGATTTGCGGGCACGGGCTGTTCCGGTGTTGGGGAACGTCGAGAAGCTCACAACAGCTGGAACGTCCGCTCTCGCCACGTATGGACGCTGCCTTATACTCTACAGCAATGGAAGTAGGACCTGGTGAGGTTGCGGACTCGTCCTAACATACGGTAGTTTGTTAGTGGTATCACTTATTTTTCCGAAGCAGCTGTGATAGATCGGTGAGTCTGTGTTTTGACCGGTATGACTACATCTGTGGAAGCAATGAAAACAGGTGAAAATGTGCGAGTGGAAACGAAAACTCACCTACCAAACTCAGTTATTTCGAAAAAAAGAGTGATAACACAATCAGACTACAGTATGTTAGGAAGAGTCCGCATTCTCACCAGGTCCTACTTCCATTTTTTTCTATCCTTCGACCGGCTCAAAACGAGGGAGCTAGGCTCTGAGGCCTAGCGCATACTTCCCGCGACAGCGACAGTGCATATCGCCAATATCGATTTTCGGTCGATATAGATGACAAGCATTATGTCGCGTCGCTGGTCGCGGGAAGTATGCACTAGGCCTAATTATGCTCTAGACAGCAAAATTACATTCTCTTTCCTAATTCCTAATCTGTGGCCCCGAGTTGCACAGATTAGGAATCGCAGCCGCCTAACAGGTCGGCTCATCCTCTCAATCTCTGGGCCATTGCTGTTGCTGTTCGGGCGAACGGGAGAAGCCCAGACACCAACGCCAGTGACCCGGTCAGCTACAGAAGCCGATTCGCAGATTGGGAGTACGGGCCGAGTTCCGAGAATCGCCTGAGTTGTTCCCTCAGTCGCATGTTCACTATTTGTTACGATTTGTTACAAAATGTTAAGATTCCAGGTCGAAATTTCGTAAATCGTAAATCGTAAAACAATTGCCGAAAACGCCCGTAATTCGTAATACGTAATTACGCACAGACCTGATGAGTATTCTTGCCTTTTCGCGAGTCTTGAAAATTACATAACTTTTTTGAACCTGCAGCTCAGGACGGGATACTCCTCATTTTTACTATTGAGCCAGAAGAGATACTAACGATACTAGTCGTTTTCGCAGATGCGTTTACCACTCTAAACACTTCCCTTGTTAGATCAAAACGAAAGTGGGAGAAAGTTACGTGGGTGCGTAGTGGATTAGCAATATGATTATAGAACTTGGATTTTAAAACCACCAAGTCAATCCGTTCCTAGAAAAAAAATTGTCGTGGAAATAATCAATTTTCCCCTCCCCGATTTTCTAGTGTCCTCCCCCAATAATTGTCCGCAAATATCTTCATAACAAGTTTTGACATTGTTTCTCCTTCCACCATAACAGCCGAGTATGAGAACAGACCAACAGCAGAATAATTTCCAAGAATCATGCTTTTTTACCTATACCCCTCAGATCTCAATTGAGATTTAAAAGTCCAAGTCCAATTTTTTTCTTGAACTCGATCTCATATTAGAACTCCACTCAGAAATCCATTCTTCAAAACATAAGCAATTCTCTTGAATTCTACGAAATAGTTTCCATTCGCTCTTATCCGAGATACACCCAAAATCGATCGCAGTGAAAAGGGGGCATTCTCAAACTTTGAACGGTAGTGTGAATCACTTTTATACTCTGGTTTCGAATCAGATTTACTCTGTTTCCTCGCGCGCTTGTGCGGAGCGAGGGTAGAGGCAGCGAGAAAGTGTGGGAAGAAGGAGACGCAGAGTACGCGCGCCGACGCACGCGAAGAACGGAAATAAATCACACTCGGAAACAGAGGATATGTCGTCCTCATTGACAGTTTCGTGTGGTTTTTTGGGGTAATAGGAGAGTGGATAAGGAAAGTTTGTGACTCGTCGAAAGTCAAAAGGCACAGTTGAAGCTCAGGGGCGAAATCTGTGATTTTCACATAACTGTGAAGTAGACCCACCACATAAAACACCTGCCAAGTGCGAGCTCTCGATTTCTCCAAATAAGCAAGATATATGTAGGAGGAAGCCACCCTGTGGCTCCCAACTTAGGAAGCCACTTTGGCACGCCCCTTTTACGATCTTTCGAGCTCAACAGTGGGGAGATGAGCTATGGTTTCCGATCAATACATAACCTCATTCTTCCCTTCATTCTCAGCCTCTCCCTTTATTCTGGTCGGCTCGCGTACATCGGTTGCAAATGAAGGAAGTTACAAGCCTCGGACAACTCGTCCACCATGCTTCCGCGGCTCAATTTTTGAGGGGCTATGACTCCGCTCCCAGGTGGTCTTGTGCCATTCCAGAGAGATCATTGGAATCAGCTAGGGACCGTTTTCAAGATAGGCAGGAAGACAGAAAGACGATTCTGAGGTTGGTGAAATCGAAATCACTGTAGTAGCAGAAAGGAACGTTGAGGAGTGATAAAGAAAATACTTAAAGGCACAGGACACCCAAAAAAATAATTTTCAGATTCCATGCAGATCTTGGAGAGAGTCACACGCTGATCACAGTGGTGTCTCTGAAATCGTCCAGGACCCTCTTGAACAGAGTTATGGCTCCTCAAAGATGCTTGGATTTCGAGAGTGAAAAATTGGTGGACGAGTTGTCTCAGGCCTGTATTTCTCTTTATTCGCAATCGTTGCACGAGAGCGAGCCAGGATAGGGAGACAGTCCGGTAATGGACAGAAGAACGACGACTTGTTGGAATTCATCCATCCATCGAGCCGCTATCGAGTTCGAAAATCTGTTAGGGGGTCGGGCCAGTGGTGGTCGCTTATATCTCGCTTATTTTTAGGAAATGAGATCTGGTATTTGGCACGTGTTATACAGGAGGGGTCTTCTACACAATTACATGAAAATCTCAAAATTCATATATGAGGATGTACTGTGCCTTTAAAGGCACTGTTCGCGATAAACTTCATCCTCGAATTTCTCATGACAAACGCTTCTCGTGGCTCTCAGAGGCAGAACAGCGTTGGAAAAACGGGACGAAAAGCTACCCAGGAGCCGCAAAACGGCTTAGAAAAGTGGACAAACCCCGCCGCTGTGGGCGAGTCCCGCCCCTTTCCGCCCCTCGACGTGAAGAAAGGAACACTCGAAATCGTGATTTGAGCGATGGTTTCCGATCAAAAGCCCCGTTCTTCCCTTCATTCTCAACTTCTCTCTTTACTCATGTCAGCTCGCATACATTGGATGCAAAAGACGGAAGTCACATGCCTCGGACAACTCGTCCACCATTTTCCCTAGCTCAATTTTTGAGGGACCATAACTCCATTCCCAGAAGGTCTTGTACGATTCCAGAAGCATCATTGGAATCAGAATGAGACCAGTTTCAAGATAGGCAAAAAAAAACAGAGAAGTGATTTTTATCGCGAACAGTGCCTTTAACAACTGCATCCCACAACAGCATGTGTAGGCACCATAGATCATCCTCCACGTTTAATGGAAAAGGATCAAATCTGGGGTGGCAGTAAATGGTTCTGAGAACGCGAGTAAACTCGCGGTAAGTTCGCGGTAAATTTACATTGTTCCCTCAGAAGGATTATCAGGATTTGTTACGGTCTAAGGCCCTTTTCGTAAATCTTAAAAATTTTCCGAAGACGCCTGTATTTTGTAAATCGTAGTTAGTAATAGCGCACAGCCCTGCTGTCCATTTCGTAGTACACAGTGACTCCGCTATGGTTCTCTTTGAATTATTGAAATGGTGAGCGAATTGTATTGTTGCGGTGCCACTTTTTGGAAAAAATTCCGACTATTATTAGCTATGTTCGTGTTGTGCCTACTTTTGTAAATATAGGTTGTCATCGGCACATAACAGCTGCAACATGCATGCTTCAATGTAATGTTCACGTTTTCCTACGATTAATCTGTCTCCTTGCACTTAAATATCATGAGTCACAGAATGAACGAAATGAACGCATCGTCTGTTGCGATAAATCGCCATCGCTCGTGTAGCGGCATTGCTCAGATGAATATCCTGCAGTGCAATTAAATCACATCGTGTGCATCAGGGATGAGCGGATTGTCCTCTCTCCGTTATCCGGGGCGTATGCTTTCAATTTGGTCTTAATCTTAACTTTGGCTACTCAGAGAATAACTCAGACATAGGGGCAGACTTATCGTGACGCACAATAGGAGCAATCGCGTGATCAATGGCGATCAAACCGGTATTTGAGGGCGATCAAACCGGAAATTAGAGCGATCAACCCGTCTTTGGAGCGCGACCAACACTAAAAAAGCAGGCGATAAAAACATTTTCATCAAAATAGGACATACCGCGCACAAACCTTCAGGACCGTAGCCGTAGACCCTCGTACTGTCAACCCTACAGGACCAAGCAGGTTTTTTCCACAAGTGGCTTTCGAAAGTAAACAGTATGAGTTTCTGTGAAGCGCCCATAGCCATCAACACTAAATGAATTATTGATTGTACCTTGAGCTACCGCGGCTATCTGCAGCTCAATAGAGCGAGGCATATATAGATAACCACAATCGTTCAGGATACAATCAATATATCGTTTCCAACCGTACCTCCCGTAACGACAGAGATCGCTTGTGTTTCTTACCTATGGGCGCTCACAAGACAAGACTCAATTTTCACTCGGTATGGGCCGGATTCATACATATCGCGACGGATGATGAGAAGCTGCGCTTGCAATCTTTATCGATCAAAAATCTATATGCATCCATGGAAGAAGCTCTGCATCGAGTCGGTGGTGAATATGGTTCCACGACATTTTCCCTCATTCTCATTCTTAACATCAAATTAGATATAATTTTATTTTCGTTCGCATTTCGAACAAATCGCAAACGTATTTACTAGACACATGAATGTACTGGACGCACAGTTGTGTGAATCATTAATGAAAAATTCGAATGATGCCTAGTGGATAGTGGACACTTACTCCTACTGTGGATAGTGGATACATAGAGTTAACGTAATAAATTTAGTCTGAGGAATAAACGGGGCTGCGACTGTAGATCGCCGCGCGCGAATCAAAACCCCGTTGGCTCAAAAGGCAGCCAACACCACACGGCCAGCCGGCTGGTCCATGCGTCAGACTAAATCGAATACGGAAGCCATACATGTACCGAACACACACGCATTGTGTGCATCTTCAGAGAAAAATGCAAACGATTCTCAGAAAAGTAGACTCGAGATGCGGAACGATTATAAACGGAATGCAGACAAATTCTAGGATCTGCTAACGAATGAGCATACAAGAGCATGATAGAGGGGACATTGCGCATCAAAACAACAGTACAACAGAAAACAAAAACATAACAATAACAGAAGTGGCAAAATATTCGATGACACGGCAAAATTGCCATCATAAGCGATCGAATGGAAAAAATGAGCATCCAGAAATTGATTATCAAATTAAAAGCGCAGCTCATGTATGGTGTTGCTTCTATAGAACAATATGGGTCATACAAGACCAATGAAATGATCTCATAGCAAAACTATGGTTAAAGCGGGTCATGAACCCAACCCTACCTTTTCGAGACAATTCGGTGCCAACCAAGCTTACGAACGCCAGTGTCAAGTGGATACAGGCTGTGTTACAGCTAAATTCCCATGCTTCCTACGAATGCAAGTGGGTAGCGGAGGTCAGAGGAAGCGAGAAAGGAGGATAATCGAAGACAGTAGCCTCGCGAGCGTCGCCTGCGCTGTGAATGATAGGAATTTCGATTTTTTTACAAAAGATACCATTCCACAAACCGAAAGAGGGACATAAGCTTCCCCTAAAACTAGAAACTCGCTGTTGAGAGAGGGTGGCGATTTCGTGCCAGGAATGAGAAAAAAAATCTCAAGACTCGTCAGTAGGGTTTACGGGTCAGAGTGTAGTACGCTCCAGATCCGAACGGATGGTTTTCGGATTTTAGTCAATTGAATATCTGGAAAGTTTTATTCAGAAATGCTCTTTGACAACAGACGGAGCTGCTTTTGACGTGGGGGGGGGGCGGAAAGAGGAATAGGGTTTTGACCGCTCCGGGGTAGCGAACCCTTGGGGCACATGCAAAGGTTTCACATTCCGAGTATAAAAACCCAGATGTCCAATTCATGGCCGGAAGTCGCAGGCCGGCGCCCTTCACCACCTTCTTGATGGATACAATTCCAAAAATAAAGTGAATCGTAAATTGCCCGAAATTTCACGCCCGGCTTCTCAATATTCTTCGGCAAGAACGAAAATTTCGCAAGCAAACTCGCAGAGTAACTTTTGTAAATGGATATAAAAAGATTGCTAGAAAAGGTTTATTTGAGAAAAAATGAAAGTTTTCCGGATTTTTTTGCCACTGTTGGGGGGAGGGGGGATCGCAGCCTTTTTCTGTATTCAACATGCTTGGGTTATGCTTACTCTAGAAAATCGTTCAAAGGAGATTGTAGCATTTTGGAGTCTCCAAATTCTGAACTGGAAAATCAATATTAAAAGTGCGAGTTTCCGTTTCTAGTTGAACAAAGTTTTCTGCTTTCTCTCTTGGCTACGTTTTTGTTGTTTTCACGCTTAAATCCGATCAGGGTTTTGTCACGAGCTTAATATTCGGGAGGGATGACTCTAGCCATGACCTTTGAAGCATATAATTTTCAGAAAAAACGAAAAGTGTAACCTTGCAAGGACTGGGTCGGTTCCTCGCCGAACGGCACCTGACAGAGACTCCACAGGAGATTTTTTCTCAGAACCAACGCAGAAATCGAGGCTGAAAAATGATGGTAAAATTAGAATTAAGGTATGATCAATGGAAAATACGAATTCGAAACAGAACAAACCTATGATAATCATAGGCAATTACAGACTGACCACTATCCAAATGATTCACATACGGCATAGAACCGCTCTGAAATCATGAAAAAGTGTTTATATCAGAAACTCAAATGAAAAATAGGTTAAACTAACCGTGAGATAATATTCGGGAGGGATGACTCCAGCCAGAACCTTTGAAGCATATAATTTTCAGAAAAAGACGAAAAGTGTAACCTTGCAGGGACTGGGCCGGATCTTCGCCGAACGGCACCTGACAGAGACTCCACAGGAGATTTTTTCTCAGAACCAACACAGAAAGCGAGGCTGAAAAATGATGGTAAAATCAGAATTAAGGTATGGTCAATGGAAAAAATGAATTCAAAACTGAACAAACCTATGATAATCATAGGCAATTGCAGACTGGCCACTATCCAGATGATTCACATACGGCATAAAACCGCTCTGAAATCCTGAAAATGAGTTTATATCAGAAACTCAAATGAAAATTAGGTTAAACTAACCGTGAGTTTCATAGAAAATTCACTGGAGCCAGGCCGGGACGATAGAAAGTTGAGCATAATGTGGCTAATATAGAGCAAGAGACCAAGGCCCATGCATTCTAAGGCGAAAACTCACAAACTCGGGCTAAAAACGGCACAAATAACGAAATTGACAGGAAAAATTGTAATTGTTTATTACGGAATGAATTAGCTTGAAGGAAGCAGGCACGCTCAAAAATGATATCGATTTTATGGTATAAATTGTGGTGCGCGCGAAGCGCGCACCAGATTTGGTTTTGGATCCGCCACGCGCGCAACCCATTTTTCGAAATCTAAGTTCAAGCTGAAGGTAGAAATTAGCTCTAAATTGCAATAATAAGAGCGCAAAAAGTTGTGTGTGGTGCCCAAAAATGGTTTAGAAAGGTTTCCTAGTATTTGAGAAAATTTTAAAAAACCGCAAGTTTTCTCTGTTAATCTCCTTTTTTCAGACGGCGTTCACGATCTTGTGCTACCAGTTAAAATTGAGCTAGAGAGCTTGTTTTCGGACAGGAGGCTGGAAATGGATGCAGTTCGCTCCTGTTGCAAAATGAACTCGATACCTTTACTTTGAAGGGTACCTCAAAATCGTGGGTTTACATACTAAATTAGCCGTGGAGCACGAAAACTGCTTTTTTTCTGCTGCGGCTGTGGAGACCGGGTGTGTGGGTGAATTTGCAGCCAATCAACACAGTTCGTCGGAGGTAAGTACTGAACTTGTCAGAATTCGTACTCATGACACGTCATCGATCGATAATCAATATTATTGACTTTCGTGCTTTTTGCACAAAATGCGGCGAGAAGTGGTGATTGCTTTTGGGATTGGTTTTCTTGGTTGAGGAATTTCGCTCATCAGTCATTATCGATAAATACCTATCAATAATCGATTTTTCACATTTTGCACCAAATGCGGCAATGAGTTTTATTTTTTATAGTTGTGAGTCATAGGTTTGAAAAATTTTACTCATACGACAATATCGTCTGTTAGATGTTCCACCATTCCAAAATGGAAATTGTTGAGCAAAATTGAAGTCAGAAAGGGAACCTTCGGGAAAACTATGTGAAATTTCTGAAAATTTAGCTTCCTCGCAAAAGTAGCGATTTGGCATTGTCATTAAGAAGTAAAAAAAAGTATCTTGAAATATCTTTGAAAAAAGATTTGGCGTAAAATATCCTGGAGTAATAAAAAAACAGGGAAATGAAGCGAAATAATCAAAAATACGATTTTGTGGTGGATCATTTCACAAACTTCTCCGTTAAGCTTATCAAAACGAAATCAAGCGCGCAACGGGAACATTGAGCCATTTCTGAAAGCTGTAATAAGGGAATCAGCATAGGTCAGGCTGGGTGAACGCAACGCTCCATTCCATATCGTGCTCGATTTCATTTCGATAAGTTTAACGGAGAAATTTGTGAAATAATCGACCACCAAATCGCATTTTTTGGTTATTTCACTTCATTTCCCTGTTTTTTTATTATTCCATGCTATTTTACGCCAAATCACTTTTTAAAGATATTTCAAGATACTTTTGATTTTTTTTTACTTCTTAATGACATCGCCAAATCGCTACTATTGCCAGGAAGCTAAATTTTCAGAAATCGAAGTTTTGAAACTGGAGGTATGGGGAACTAACGAAAAAACCAACGAAAACTGCATGCACATAGAGGAATAGGGGTTGTTTTTGTTCTCGGGTGAAATTGGAAGAGTTTTACCGCGCGCGGTTGAAACAGCAAATATTAGCAACAAAACGGGTGAGATAGAGAAGCCGATATTCTTTTACAGAATGTACTGGAACGTTCACCTCGTTGGAAGCGTCAAAATCCAGCCAAAGCGACCGTATTCGAGCGATCAATCTGAACGAGTTTGTATTTTGGGGCGGGGTTTGCGAAGCTCGTGGGCGGGATTGCAAAAATTTTCCGATTTGCATTGCTCAAATTCGTAGTTTCACTCGCTTTTGACGCTTACAACGGCGTTAGCATTTTACTAGGAACCATACGATCCCAGTAATGCAGTTATCTCAACAACTTTTTCGAGCGTGTCCGCTGCCTTTAATGACATCGTAGAAGATCGACAAACTCGTAGGGAAAGAGTGTAACGACATCGTAAAAGAAGTAGCACGTAGAGATTTTAGCACTCGGGATCTTGTGCTACCGTAACCTTCGGCTAGCCACGGAGCGCTTTATTGTATCATAAACGCTAACACCGTGTTCCGCGTAGGATTTGAAGCTGGGGCTAAATGCATCAACAGGCCTGGTTGGGGTAGGGGCAGGGCAGTCTGCGACTTTGAAGATTTCCGTAGTTCACAAAATCACCCGTGCCCCTGCCGCCCCAGCTAGGAGGGCAGCTAGAGCAGCGAAAAACACCGCTGGGGCACGATTGATTAGATGATCTACTGCCCTCGCACTGCCATCGTCAAAGATGTCGACTGCCCTGCCCCAACCCGGCGCGTTGATGCATCCGGCCTCTGAAGTCTAGCGCTGTTGATGTTACCTCATTCAATAACACGCCTGGATAGCGAGAAACTTTAAAGGACGCCATATGCAACAGCTGCGGTGGTCCCAACACGACTGACAACGAAGAAACTTTAAAGGACGCCAGATGCAACAGCTGTGGTGGTCCCACCACGATTCGTGACGAAGAGGCTTGAAAGGGCGCAATATGCAACAACTAAGATGGTCCCACCACGATCCGAAACGAAGAAAGCTTGAAGGATTCAATGTGCAACACCCATGGCGATCCCACCACGATTCGTCACTGAAAAAGTTTGAAGGACGCAATATGCAACGGCTATGGTGGTTCCACCACGATTAGTAACGGGGAGACTCTAAAGTAAGCAATATACAACAGCTATGATCGTCCCACCACGATTCGTAACAGAGAAACTTTAAATGACGCAATATGCAACAGCTACGGAGGTCCCACCACGATTCGTCACTGAGAAAGTTTGAAGGCCGCAATATGCAACGGCTATGGTGGGTCCACCACGATTAGTAACGAGGAGAATTGAAGGGAAGCAATATACAACAGCTACGATGGTCCCACGATTCTTCAGCGAGAAACTTATGGAAAATCAGAAAGAACAACAATGTTGTTGTTGTTCCTTCAGATAAACAACAAGAACAACATCCATGAATGAATACGAGATGAACATAAACCAAGGAAGAACCGTGATGAAATACAGATAGATACAAAGCTATGAACTCCACAATGAAGATGCGCGCAATTATGAATTTAAGTTTTGCGCGTGAATTGAGACGCAAGTCATTCCAGAACACACCACACACACCACCTCAGGTTGAACGCGGCCAGTCGGAATTTCGCGCGACATCAGTCCTATTACTTAGCTTTCGCGCGATTTGACCGGATGGCGGACAGGTTGTATCGCGAGCGCCAGAGTGCAATCGCTCCGACCGCGTCCTATGCGGGTGCTTCTTCGAGGTAAGTTCTAATTAGAATTTCGATCGCGGTCGAAACGGTACCTGAGCGCGATAAGTACTATTCGGCATTTTCTGTGCGCGATAAGTCCGCCCTTATGTCTGAGAAGGCGTACCGACTGCGAACGAAGGGTGGTGGCCATCGTGTATCAACACCCCTGAGGAGGCGGGAGAAACGGGGGAAGGACCGAGGTTCCTGATTGGACGCAACTCGGGGCTAGCCCAATGAGGAACCTCGCTCCTCCCCCGTTTCTCCCACCTCCTCGGGGTGTTGATACACGATGGCCACCACCCGCGAACGAAAATACTGCTTCGTACTGACCGCGTGCCAACATCGTACCGAGGCATTGAATACGTTTTATACCAAGTGCGCACGCTTGAATACTAACCGCAGACTTGACCAGCCTTGAGCGGAGCATCATTTTCGGCATCTTAGCTGAAAAGTGGGAATCGCCACGATTAAAAACGCGTTTATTCTCAAAGACATGCGTTACTGAATGGCGCTCTCTAATCTCGAAATCATAATGGGGTATGTCAATAAAAATGCTCAAATGGAACACATGGGATTTTCCATGCTGACTCTTAGAGAGAAGATGCAAAATCGCGATCTGTTGGCGACTCAACCACTTTGCTACCAAGTGCTGGAGTGGATTCCGGTCTTATACTGTTGAAATGTGCTTTCCTAGCAGGGCTGAGCGGAACTCTTTTTCAAGATTTTCGGCAACGGAAACGGAAGAAAAGTGGTCAAAAAACGCTGGAAACGGAAACGGAAGAGACCAAACAAATTTTTTGTTCTCTCATTCTCACGCTTCACTGCTGCTCATTGCCCGCAGCTCGCATTCAATAACCAATGATTTCAGTCAATAAACTAATACTTGTTCTAAAAAAAGTCACTACGAGGCATTCAACGATTTCGATGTCTCGCTCCTGGAAATACGAAAAGGGAACTTCTAGAAATACTCATTATATGTAGGCACCCTTCGAAATAGTGTGCAGCAAGCATCGTACTAACTATACCCTGTGTGTGTGTGTGTGTGTGTGTGTGTGTGTGTGTGTGTGTGTGTGTGTGTGTGTGTGTGTGTGTGTGTGTGTGTGTGTGTGTGTGTGTGTGTGTGTGTGTGTGTGTGTGTGTGTGTGTGTGTGAAGTGTGTGTGTGTGTGTGTGTGGCATGTGTGTGTGTGTGTGTGTGTGTGTGTGTGTGTGTGTGTGTGTGTGTGTGTGTGTGTGTGTGTGTGTGTGTGTGTGTGTGTGTGTGTATTGCTGTGTGTGTGTGCGGCTGTGTGTGTGTGTGTGTGTGTGTGTGTGTGTGTGTGTGTGTGTGTGTGTGTGTGTGTGTGTGTGCAGTGTGTGTGTGTGCTGTGTGTGTGTGTGTATGTATGTGTGTGTGTGTGTGTGTGTGTGTGTATGTGTGTGTGTGTGTGTGTGTGTGTGTGTGTGGCTGTGTGCTGTGTGTGTGTGTGTGTGTGTGTGGCCTGTGTGTGTGTGTGTGTGTGTGTGTGTGTGTGTGTGTGTGTGTGTGTGTGTGTGGCTGTGTGTGTGTGTGTGTGTGTGTGTGTGTGTGTGTGTGTGTGTGTGTGTGTGTGTGTGTGTGTGTGTGTGTGTGTGTGTGTGTGTGTGTGTGTGTGTGTGTGTGTGTGTGTGTGTGTGTGTGTGTGTGTGTGTGTGTGTGTGTGTGTGTGTGTGTGTGTGTGTGTGTGTGTGTGTGTGTGTGTGTGTGTGTGTGTGTGTGTGTGTGTGTGTGTGTGTGTGTGTGTGTGTGTGTGTGTGTGTGTGTGTGTGTGTGTGTGTGTGTGTGTGTGTGTGTGTGTGTGTGTGTGTGTGTGTGTGTGTGTGTGTGTGTGTGTGTGTGTGTGTGTGTGTGTGTGTGTGTGTGTGTGTGTGTGTGTGTGTGTGTGTGTGTGTGTGTGTGTGTGTGTGTGTGTGTGTGTGTGTGTGTGTGTGTGTGTGTGTGTGTGTGTGTGTGTGTGTGACAATGAACGGAAATTAGTCATCGCCACCCGTCGTTAACAATTGACACCCGGTTACACACACACACTGTCCACGCTTGCAGCCTTGGTGATCGACCTCCCGTGTCAATGAGAAAACATTCTACTGCATATATTAGGATTAATGCGTGCCTATTGCTTCAACTGTTCCTTTCTGCGATGAGTTCAAGAACTGAGCGGGACATTAATCTAAACCGAAATGTTCACCAATCCATGGAAAAGTGTGTCCTAACTTCCTCCGTAGATTCTCTTTTTTCGAATCTGTGTCAGACTGTAAAGGGTTATGCATTGCATTGCGAAAGTTCCCTGCGTGAGCTTGATTAAGCACAGTGTAACTGATTTCCGTGAAAGCATACAGTAGCGCACAAGTACTTTTTCTGAAAAAGGGCCTTTTTGTGACGTATTTTGCTCATACAACTCTGAGAAATATTGCCGCGACTCCGCCGCAACTCCTTCGGCTTGGCGCCTGCTGGAGGAGTCGCGGGGGAGATGCGGGGCAGAACCGCGGACTATTCTTCATTCACCGAATCGCGGTAGGGTCGCGGAAAAGTTCTGAGGGAGTCGCGGTAGATTTGCGAACGCTTGACACACGAAGAAGTCGCGGCAAAGCCGCGGAAGAGTTAAGGGTCGCTGGGGGTCGCGGGACAGTCCGGGATCACGGTGGGGTCGCGGGGCAGTAGCGGAAGAGTCACGGCAATATTTCTCAGAGAAAGCGCCACATCGCCATATCTCGCTTCAAAATTGACAAAATGAATTTTAGGGGTAGTTTTTGTGGTCCTCTCAGTGAGGAAAACGTAGAGAGCCTTTGCAACTCCCGTAACCTGTTGGAAAATGTGCATTTCCTTCTAAAATTCATGTCGACAACAAATCAGAACATGAAAGATTTCTGCTATCATGGTCGTCTGTCCAGATCATAGTGAGGGATTATGTGGTGCAAATATAGCATTTCTCGATGCTTTTCTTAAGTTCATCATATTATTTTCTAACACTATCGTATAGAGCTCAATGAAAGCGATTCAGAATTTACTTCAAAATTGAAATCGGACCACTTTCAAGCAAGTTATGGCGATGCAGCGCTTTGTGAGCGCGGAAAACGCCGCAAATGCTTTTTCTGCAAAAAAAAATTGTGCGGTACTGTACGGGCTTAAAGGCATCGTTCGCGCTAGAAACCACTTTCCATTTTGTTGGCTCAATATCATGAACCAGAGGCGTCGGCCGGCTGACGCCGGCCTCTGCCGCTGGGGCACGGCTGCGCCGGCCCATTCGCCGGCTTCGCCCTCATCTTGGGTGTCGGGCAAATAACTCGGTGCTTTCTTTCTTCCTGCGCCGGCCCATAAGCTGGTTTGGGCGGCAACACTTAAACCATCGGGAATCACAAAGCATTCCAAACCTTGCTACGCCCGTTTACCTCCTTATCTGTACCGTGACACACCGGTCGTTCTTCCGTTTTATAAGATCCTGGAGTGGCCTTTGACTTATCTTAATTTTTGTCATGATAAGGACAACCGCTGTTTGGAATTTACTAAACGTTTTCATGATCAACCGACCCCCTGCTACTTTTATTGCCAAATGAAGTAGAATGATGTTTGTGTTTCATGGATGCAGATTTTGATTAACTCTTATTTTCATCGTATATAAACCCGATTTAGCAAAGTTAGTGCATATAAACAGCTAAGCAGTTGAATTGAGTGGTGAAGGGTAGGAGACCTGAAGAAAGGAGTGGTGTACGCTCTCTTTTAGACGCACATAGTGATTCTGAAGTAACGCGCTCTCTCTCTCTCTCTCTCTCTCTCTCTCTCTTGAGTCTCACACGTTTTCTACGGCGTCCAGCGCTCCCTTTTGGGTCTCACTTACTTCCTACGGCGCGATCTCACTCGGGTCTCACACATTTTATGCGGCGGCGCCCCGCGCCCCCCCACTTCGGTCCCGCACAGTTTCGACGGCGACCGGCGCTCTCCGCACTTGGGTCCCGCACACTTTCTACGGCGTCCGGCACACTCTCACTCGGGTCCCGCACACTTTCTACGGCGTCCGGCGCTTTCTCACTCGGGTCCCACACACTTTCTACGGCGTCCGGCGCTCTCCCACTTGGGTCCCGCCCACTTTCTACGGCGTCCGGCGCACTCCCACTTGGGTCCCGCCCATTTTCTACGGCGTCCGGCGCACTCTCACTCGGGTCCCGCACACTTTCTACGGCGTCCGGCGCACTCCCACTTAGATCCCGCCCACTTTCTACGGCGTCCTGCGCACTCCCACTTAGATCCCGCACACTTTCTACGGCGTCCGGCGTACTCTCACTTAGATCCCGCACACTTTCTACGGCGTCCGGCGCACTCTACCTTGGGTCCCGCACACTTTCCACGGCGTCCGGCGCACTCTCACTCGGGTCCCGCACCCTTTCTACGGCGTCCGGCGCACTCTCACTCGGGTCCCGCACTTTTTCTACGGCGTCCGGCGCACTCTCACTCGGGTCCCGCACACTTTCTATGGCGTCCGGCACACTCTCACTCGGGTCCCGCACACTTTCTACGGCGTCCTGCGCACTCCCACTTAGATCCCGCTCACTTTCTGCGGCGTCCTGCGCACTCCCACTTAGATCCCGCACACTTTCTACGGCGTCCGGCGCACTCTACCTTGGGTCCCGCACACTTTCCTCGGCGTCCGGCGCACTCTCACTCGGGTCCCGCACCCTTTCTACGGCGTCCGGCGCACTCTCACTCGGGTCCCGCACTTTTTCTACGGCGTCCGGCGCACTCTCACTCGGGTCCCGCACACTTTCTATGGCGTCCGGCACACTCTCACTCGGGTCCCGCACACTTTCTACCGCGTCCGGCCCTTTCTCACCGGGTCCCACACACTTTCTACGGCGTCCGCCGTACTCCCACTCGGGTCCCGAACACTTTCTACGGCGTCCGGCGCACTCTCACTCGGGTCCCGCACACTTTCTACGGCGTCCGGCGTACTCTCACTCGGGTCCCGCACACTTTCTACGGCGTCCGGCGAACTCTCACTCGTGTCCCGCACACTTTCTACGGCGTCCGGCGCACTCTCACTCGGGTCCCGCACACTTTATACGGCGTCCTGCGCATTCCCACTTGGGTCCCGCACACATTATACGGCGTCTGGCGCACTCTCACTCGGGTCCCGCACACTTTCCACGGCGTCCGGCGCACTCTCACTCGGGTCCCGCACACTTTCTACGGCGTCCGGCGCACTCTCACTCGGGTCCCGCACACTTTATACGGCGTCCGTACCCGTAAGGTAGCCCGTCTTGAAGGTCAAGCCTAATAAACGGTCAAACAAACACACAGAGAAACGCACACATACATAAACACACACACGCACACACAAATTTACCAAAATATATATAGTAGGATGAGGCCGATAGATCACACCGGTAAACTTTGGCGCGTCAAAAACGTAGGGTTATGAGGTTGAAATGGGTTAAAGATGAGGATTCGCCACCAGTTCTCAGCAGCCATCTAGCACTTATCATCCAAATTTGCACAGTAGAAGCTTTTTATTTTTAAGTGATTTTGGTAGGAGAAAGGCAAAAGAAATTTTCTCACCTAGAAAGTTTAAAGCGTGAAACCACTTCAGACGTTCAGAAAAACTTATTGCACTGGACACACCGAATTCGACGGAGGGGGTGGAAAGTCAAATTTTCAAAACGTTTTTAAACGTGTTTATCTAAATGAGGAGTTTTTTGGGGTTTCTTTGCTATTATGGCTTACCTCAAGAGCTTGCCTACTCGAAAACATAGAAAAATATGACACCGTTTTTTGCGCGTACGATGACTTTGAGGCTGTTGAGCACAGCGAGGCACCGCCCTGCATTTTAAATAATCCATAGATCCTCAAGCACGACCACAAGTACGCCGCGAAGCGGCGTGGGTGTGCACCGTGTGCAGTAAACGCCGTTTGCCGAGTGCAATTTACGGGCCGCCTTGGGGTTTGCCGTTGCGGTTTGACGAAAATTGATTTTTCGTTGCCGCTAACCTCTGATGTACATCCACTCCCCCAGAAAGCAGTCCATGCAACACCTGGTGTACTTCGAGGCTGATCAGAAGTCAATCTTCAGATGATCAGCGACTACTTTTTCTTCTTTCGAACCACATTTGTCTATTGGGCTGGATATCGAACAAATGAAAAAAAGAAAAGAAACTCCTTGGCAAGAGGGGAAAATTCTCTAATTATCTGCCTTAAAGGCAGTGGTCGCGATCAAATATGCTTGTCGTCTTTTTCCCTCTGAACCCTTTCCTGGGTCTCTAGTAGTAGGACCTAAGAGAAAAAATCGCGAAAAAACCACTGTTTTGGGCCAAATTTGGAGCCTGAACTTTCTTGTCTTTTGATGGTGGACGAGCCCACTCCACATCATCGGCATCGATGACCTCTTATATCAAGAACATCAGCTGGCTTGAAATTGAATTTTAATCAATGAACGTTCGGATTTGTGTACACATCTAGTCAGAAACATCGACTGGAGTGCTTTCTTTCATTGCTCAACTGTTTTTATTGGGTAAATTTGCATTTATTTCGTCCTCTGAATGTCGATGATTTTTGACTGCTCGGCATGAGACTGCGATCTTTTTCGTCATCGCTGTGCACGTGTGCACGAACTGGCAACTTTGGGCCTTCGAAACTCTAATTCTAGGCCGTTTTTCACCGCGCTACCTTCATAGTTTTTCAGCTGTTTTCAACATAGGCTGATTTTTGTAGTTTTTTCGTTAACGTTTTTCATCGTGACCACTGCCTTTAAACGAGCATCCCCGCTGCCAGTGGTCGCCTCCACCTATCTCCGCCGAGACTCCATTCTGGAAGACAGGCTGCGTTCGCAAAACAAAAAACTCAATTGTTGTTGCTGTCGTGGCGGTAAACAAGCGAAGAAGTAAAATCAAAACGAGAAGCTTCACGAAATCATTGAATCTTAGAAAAAAAGCCACATACTTTCGAAAAGAAATCTTCAAAAGGAGTTCAGATCCCTGCCACGCCCGATTCGTGTTCTCATTTTAATGGGTTCCAATCTCAGGCCCCAAACTTCATCCGATCTCATCCGAGAGCTCAGATATTCGCTTGAACACGAAGAGGTCGGATGTATTTTTTGGCGTCTCATGAAACCTTTGAAAATCCTTGCCAAGACCCACTATCATAGAGCGTGTTCCACTAATATATTCCGTTTCCGAGCCCGAAGACTCGGAAACGGAAGCTGAACGGAACAGCCCAAAAAACACCGAAAATACGGAATCGGAAACGGAACAGTTCCGCACAGCCCTGATTCCTAGTGTTCGAATGGGTGGAGAACAATGAGTACATGAACTCTGAAGGCCACCTGAAAGTTCACAGATGCAGCGTCGTTAGTGACGAACACCAAAGCAAATAAACCTTCAGCTCCAAATGATTGACGAAAATCACTTCGCTTCGGCTTGCTCTAAAAACGTGGTGGATCCCGCTAATACTACTTTTTTGGTGACGCTCCAGCCGCGAAGCGGCAGGAGATGTTCGGTTTGACCCACGCCTTGTGTTCACTTGGAATTTTATAAAGTACTTAATAAAACCTTCAAAAAAGATTTTTCTGGAGATTCCCTCTGGAAATAGGTGAGGGTCCAGTAGAAACCTGCTAACAAAATTTGAGCCAAATCGGTTCACAATTAACCCATTCACGACCACGCCTAATTTTGCGTGACTGCACGTTCGGAACGCGTGCAATATTGCGTCACATTATAACGTGTCCCGCCGGTGGGACACGCTGGCTTGAAGAGTGTCCCACGGTAATTGCTTTCACTTTTTTGTGCCTTCATTGAAGCTTGCAACGATGATCGAACAGTATCAGAGTTTGAGCTTCCGAAACGCTTTCGTTATCGAGAAACAATCGCTCAAAACCAAAACGGGGTCAACTGAGCTGCAACGCTTTCAGAGAAGTAAACGAGTTTCAAACGATAAGTTTCTACTAGGCATGATGAGAGCTAGCAATTTACTTGACAGTCGTTTTTTCCTCTACTTCAGCCCACCTGAGTTTAGAAAAGTTTAAATATGTTGTTGCATTTGACCTACTGATGAACCACGAGGTTTTTAATCGTCTTACTCAGGCAAACTGATATTAGCAAGGGACTAGCAAAAGTCAAGTCTCCGCCACATTTTCTACGATGCAGACTCAAGGCCGATCAAAGGAGCACTTGCTAGGTGTGTGGTCGCATGTGATTGGTCGGGGGCGTGTCTGTCCATTAGAGATTTAGACTCCCTTGCTGATTCGGAATGACCACCGCTTAGGATTAGGGGACGTAATTTTTTTTTCTCCTTTTGTGCTATTCAGTATGCATGGAGCAGCATTCATCCATCCTAATCGTTCTCCTGTTATGAGAAGATTTCATCAAAACACTACGTAAAACCGCTAGCGCATCCCTTAGGACTAGTGGCAAATTCAAGCTAAAATACAAAAAAAGAGAAATTCTTCAAAATTATGATCCATGCATGTCATGACTAATTTTCACGCGTGCAACACTAGTAGACTTTCATCTCCTAGATTGCGATGGCATGAATACAAATATATGTATTTCTGTGACGGTACTCTTAGGAGAGAAAAGGTGGCCCTAGCAGAGACAGTTCTTAAAAACTCACCCTGTTCTCATGGGTTATGCTCCAATTGAGTGTTTCGTTGGGTGCCATAATCGGTGCCAACAGATCACACAGCTTCCGAAGGTGTTCCTCCTTCATACGGTACTTCTGCGCTAGAATCGCTTGATTGCTGTGGAATAGACGCACCGGGTGTATCCTTTGGTATCGCAGATTGCGGGCACGGTTACGCTGGCGAAACTGCACAACGAAGGGTAGCATCTGAACCATTCTCCAAAACGTATTGAAAAAGGTACAAGCGGTACGATCACACGTTGGCAGGAGCTGTCACATTTGATAAGGTGGTTTTTGGTAGACGCAAAAGTCTTGCTGCTACGGAGGATTCGAACTCGGTTGGGTCAGAACGGATTCGGCGATTCCTATCCAATCGGCCACAATTACCACAACTTGGGTGGTTGCTGGGTGCATCATGAAAGTTCGGCGGAGTGCCACGGCTGTGGAATAGCCTACTTTAATGAAAATATGTGTTACATAGGCAAAATTTCCGAAAAATCACGATAGTAGGAGTTTTGATGGGCTCAATTACTATGTGGAAGTCTGGGTGTCGAAGAGTTACAAAAGAGAACTCGTGTATCAAACAAAAAGCAATTATTCAATCAAAAATAAAACGGAGTGCATGCAGTGGATATTGAAAAATCGATGTCAATGACGATCTTATTCTGCGGCCAGCCTCGAGCGGAAACAATCATGAGACACCTCTGTGATGCCTGCACAGCTCAGTCGTAAGGTGCAATGTTGGTCTAGTGGTTAGGGACGCCTGCTTCGAGGCGAAACCACGCACGCTCAATCCCCGCGGGAGCCGAAAGTTTTGCGTATGCACATTTCAGCTGGCAAATAGGTCCCTCCCAAGGTCGCGGCCATAGATGGCATCTGGGCGCGATGTACCTCAGGTCGGCTGCCATCTTTATGTGGTGGCGGCGGGGGGTTTGCTACGGGCCCAGATGACGCCTACTTAAGATTTCGGGTGATTCCTGGAATATACTCCAAAGTTCAAGAGATTTCTCTTAGAGTAGAGGAATGCTTCCGAAGAAAACAATTCGTGCGTCTGAAAAGTATATCACACTTGGTCAAAAGGCCAGTTTAGAATTCGAGAAATTTGACAAAGTAGAGTAATGGTAAAAGTAAGCTATCCCGAAGTCTCATGTGTACTTGTTGGTTTCTTCTACGAACACCATCACCGAATCCAGACCCTTGGACTTGAAGAGGAAGATGTGCAAGAACTTCTCCTAGCATCCTTAAAGGCAGCGTACGCGCAGAAAAAAAGTTTTCAAGTTTTTCACTATTTTGCGCAGGTAGGCTCACCAGGTTGTGATTTACGGAAAGAGGCCACTCGAAACACTCAAATTTCGGAGAAAAACCCGTTTGAAAATCCCGGAGCATTCAGCTTCCCAGTTTCCACGCCTGTCCGGTGTGTCCTGTGTAGTACACAAATGTCGGAATTGCTGGACGTCTAAAAGTGTTTAGCCCCTGTAATTTCTTAGGTTGATTATTTCTTTTGGCCTTTTCATTGTCAAGAATGGCCTTCAGATGATGTCATAGAAAGTAGGTAGAGCTTCAGATGACGTCAGCAGCACGTCATGGAAAGTGGGCAGGGTTTCCAGATGGCGACGTCAGGACGTCGTGGAACGTGGGCCAGCGCTCAGATAGCGTCAGCAGGACGTCGTGAAAAATGGGGTGCGTCGCGTACTAGAAAGTTAGTAGCGCTTTATGTAGAGCATGCGACGCATGGTAGAAACTAAGTAGCTCCTCATGTGGAATGTACGCCGCGTCGTGCACCCCTTAGAGAGCGTGCGCCGCTTGCTAGAAAGTGAGTGGCCTTCAACCCCCTCTCCCAACCCTCCTTTCATAGCTTACTCAACTGTAGAGAGGTAGATTAGGCCTCAAATTTCCTTTTCGAAACACGAAGTCGAATTCTTCGATATTAAGAAGAAATAACTAAAATAGTTGAACAATGGAATGGGAAACATTGGGGTCAGCGATACATTTCACAACAAGCGAAAATCGACGCCACAAGCCGATGCGACGTGCACGGCCCCAGTTTTTAAATCTGTCCTTGAAGCAGGTCAATCAGTGCCATGATTCCACTGCAATTAACGAACTCAAATTAACGTGATTTTAGGAGTTTTTCGTTAAGCGTTAATCGTTAATTTTCTAAAATAAACCGCGTTAACCCGTTAATGCGTTAACACGTTAACGTTATAACGCACAGCCCTGGTACGCACCCTTACTTTTGGCGAATCATAGTAAACGCCCCTTCTCGGAGTCTCCAGAGACAGTTAGAGATTTTGGGCACGGTTTATTTATGTACCGTCGAACACCTATAGCTGTCTATCCATGGTTTCGCAATATACGCCCAAGTATGAGCACTGATCCTGAACATAGCCGTTATACATGGAACGGATCTGATTCAATCCCTGAGATCTCTATGGAAGCCTTCAATCGTGCAGTTCATTAATTAGCTAAGAGCAAGCTCAGAACGTAGCAATTGTTCGATAAACTTTCGTTAAGGAAAAGTCCAAGTTGATCGTGATTGGTTCCAGTCGGTGCTGCGCTTCCGTTGCCTGCTCGTTTATACGATATTCAGAGAATCGGCTACATTGGTATTCATCCTTGATTTTCTTTGGTATTTGTTGCCACCAGAAATCTCGTGCAGAACCAACAACGCATGCCGCGTAACGGATGAAAGAACAGTACACAAATTTTTCGAAAATATTCGACTTTTAAAGAACTCGCGACTTAGTTCACGAATACTGGGCTCTTGGTGTCGTTCGATGTGGACTTATTTCCTTCCTTTGTCTCTACCCCAACTAATGGTCAATCGTCGAACCCTACGAGACACGGAGATCACAGGGTTAACCGGTCTCCTTTGCGCCAAAGTTCTAACTTAAAGGCACCATACACTCCGAAAATTATGCCGATTTTATGACATAAATCGAAGGTGTGTGAGCACTAGTATTCAAAATTAATCAAGAATATGGCAAAAACTCTATGCACACAAAAAAAGAACGGGTTTAGATATTTAACGAGCTCTTTTTGTTTTAAAGTGGAATAGGACGAGTTACACCGCAACATGTCCGCTTAATTGAAATAGTGAAGCCAGCGATAAAATGGTCGAGATCGTGAAGCCAATAGATTCTCAGGCCGGGATCTTACTCAGACAAAACCCGTTTTGCGCCCCGTTCAAAAGTCGGCGTCGCCAGCCAGCGGAATAGTGGCCGTGGAGCCAAGAATCCGAAATTTTTTCGCCCGCTGTAGTGGGTATCGCGGGCGTGGTCTCAGAGAGTCGGGAGGTTCGATTCGGCCACGATAGGCTTTCTAATCGGGTACCTAGTCCAGTTGAAAGAAACTTTCGCAGCAGCACCCAGAGAGAAAAAACCCTTGCCGCACCCCCACTTCCCACGCGGCAGCACGTGGCCTGCTCGCTAAGAATACGTGGGCGAAACTTTTGCCGCACCCTATTTCCCACGCAGCAGCACGTGGACTGTTCTATAGAATTACGAGGCGCTGGGGACGAGCTCCCACCCCTTCGATGGGAGCGGGTCTCTCCCAACAAAGATATGGCCCAAGTCACGGCCCGCAGCAGAGGATCACCCCCACAGCAGTCCGCGACAAGGACATGACCCTCGCCACGGTCGACAGCGAGGGACCTTCCCTCGCTGAGGTCCGTGAGGGGAGACCCCTTAACGGTTCAAAAATCGTCCAGAAAGTGACTAGTGGTCACCTTCCAGGAGCAGCCCCGAAAGGAGGACTCTCTCTGGGATCGTGCCCCTTATATACGTGCTGTGCGGCTGATATGCGCCGGGTCAGTTCTGAAGAGATCGACCAACGTGTTCAATCATGGGCATTGTGGCTCGTTCGTCGTCCAAACTCATCGTAGTCGAATTAAAAGCGTATCGTGGTCGAATGAAACGGCTATGATTGGCGCTACGTGCTTCTCACTTGGACGACGATTAGGCCACGTGGCGCACGGAAAGTACGTGGCCGTATCGTCGTCCAACTGCTTAGTAGTCAAATCGAAAGCCTATCGTGGCCGAATAGGGCCCCACGACTCTCTGAGGTAGTGTCTGTTGTGGGCGAGTAGCTGCGAGTACAATCTTCTCTGAGCTCATTTTTTTCTCCAAAAATATACACACGCACTTGCGCGCGAAGCGGTTGGAACACCGGCACGAAACGCGGCCGCGCGCCAAAACGCGACTCGGCCAGTGCACCGAGCACCAACTGGGGCCGCCAGCGGTTGAGCGGGGTCTCCAACGTCCAGGCGGGGCCAAGTACCGCAAACTTGGGTAACTGAATAGACGACATTGCAGCCATGCGAGTCAGGGCTGTGCGTAATTACGAATTACGAATTACGATTTACGAATTACATACGGGCGTTTTTGGCAATTTTTTACGATTTAAGATTCACGGAATTTCGGCCCAAAATCGTGACGACTTTTAACAAATCGTAACAAATCGTAAAAATGTGGTTGAGGGAACAATGTAAGTTTGTTGTCTAGGGCATATATGAATTTACCACTTCTTTCACATTCCCGGTATTTGTTTATTCTTCCAGATTTCAATTTTCTATGCAACCATACCCTGGCATTACCAGCCGGACGCAGTCAGCTGTAGGTCGGACATGGCGAAACATAAATGCTGATAACTCAAGTGTCACCTACCGCTCCCGTTCTGTCAGTGACCACCCCCATGATGAACACGGGAGACCCAGACATTTGGTGGAGCTACTGTATATCAGAGCGAAATTTCGGTGCGCAGTTGGAGACAACCGCTGTTGCAACACGTAGTGCAAGCAGAATCGTGGTGGGACCACGAGCACGATAATGCTTAAGCTGCAGGCTGCAGAAGCAGTGGTCTGCAACTGCGGAAAAAAATTCCACCCCGATATAGAAATAAAATATGAGGTTCGGCTCTAAATACCCGCCTGGCTTATACAAAAAAATAAAGTTTGAAACCCAATATACACTTCATTGCACAACTTCGAAGATTTCGAAAACAACCATCACAACGCATCCATCTTCAGCGGCTCAAAAGTTACAAGCAAAAACTGGTATTTCGTGAATTGAAATTTGCAGAAGGATCGGGAAAATATTTTTCAGAACTGAAATCACTTTTCGACAAGGAGTTTCATGGGGATTCCCGAAACAACTTCTGGCAATTCAATTACAGGCCATATAACGGCCAAATTCTCACCGTCGACTGCGGACTACGCGCTGCGTGACCGCACGGGCTCGGAATAGGACAGGTTTTGGTCGCCGCGAGCGGCGCCGATCAGTTGCTGTGGTGGTTTTTTTTATTCCTGAACGAAATAGTAATTTGCATAATCCTAACACATATGGAAACATCAACAAACATTACAAAAACCACTAATCTAAAGAAAAACAAAAGAATACATTAAAAAACCCACCACAGCAACCGATCGGCGCCGCGCGCGGCGACCAAAACTCATTCTATTCCGAGCCCGAGCGCGTGCGGTCGCGCAGCGCGTAGTCAGCAGTCGACGGTGAGAATTTGGCCGTTTTATGGCCTGTATGAACAGTTCAACTCCGCATTGCCGTTCAGTTCGCAAAGTGCACGCTTATTGCGAAAGCGTGCTGCGGCGCGGTTGCGAGTATCCTCAGACAGGGATGTGGTATCACCCGGGTGGGGGGATCACCTGGGCACCAAGGGCGAAAACCGCCCGGGTGATCTCACATCCCTGTCTGAAAATACTCGCAAACGCGCCGCACCAGTCTTTCGCAATCACCGTTCACTTTGCGGACTGAACGGCAATGCGAAGTTGAACTGTAGCTATGAGGGGAAAAGTGGTGAGTTCAAGAATCAGTTCTAAACAGTTACCGACTCTCGTTGAACCTCGGCATTAGGACAATATTGTTGACGTTGACTGCAGCTTTGCACGAGATGGTATCAGGCTTTATTCGACTAAAGTTTCGACGGTTTCGCCTTCTTCAGAATCTGAAAGAGCCAAAGCGTTGTGAAAATACACGATCAAACGCCGTAAAGATAAACTCGGTGCGGGATTTCGAATCCGAAATTTCCAAACTGATATCATATGAGTTCGGAAATTTAGGAGTCGAATTTCTGAAGAGGGTTAACCGCTACGGTGTCTGATAGTGTATTTTCATAACTGGATTTGGCTCTTTCAGAATATGAAGATGGCGAAATTGTCGAAACGTCAGTCGAATAAAGCCTGATACCATCTCGTGCAAAGCTGCGGTAAACGTCAACAGTATCAGCTCGAAACAATTTAACAAAAAAGTATGGCAGCAAAGTTTTGACTCTTCAAAAAGATTATTAAATGTTTTTGAAATTGAGAATTCAAGCAAATTCTAAAAACAAAAAGAAATTTGCTAAATAGTTTGTTTTCGAAATAACTGATCTATAGAGAACCTTCACCTTTTTGCAATCCAGATTTCTGAAAAACCTTCATCTCTCGAACTGTTGTTTTCACCACAACAAACCTATGTTTATGAGGAGGAACGCATATATGTAACTCCGTTCAGAGTGACGCTTCACAAATCTGGAGGGCAGACTTGATTTCTGTGGTTTTGCAGTAGCATGTACAGATAACCCTTTGGTATGGCAACCTTGCCCAATCATCCTTCCTTTGAAAGATTGAGTCTAAAACTATCGAAACGCAATTTTCTCCCATCACAGTGTCGCCCTCCTTGGCTCTCATTGAGCAGTGTTTGGGAAAGCGGTGGTTCTCTATGTTTTCGTTTTTTAAAGTTCTGCAAAACATGGCTTAGGTTTTGTATTTGACTAGACCTGACGTTTCAATTTTGACTATTGAAGTCGTTTGTATCCCACGTATGTATGTATACTGATTTTTTTATGTACTGCTCAAAACAGTGTTATTTTGAAACACAATCTCAAACCTTTTCCGATATGGAAACACCTCATCTGGAATGCTCAGGTGTTTCCACATCGAGTGAGGTTTGGGTTGTGTGTGGGCTTAATACCAATTAACAGTTACGAATTACGATTTGCGAATTACGAGGACTTTGAAAAATTACGATTTACGATTTACGAAATTACAAATTCCAGTTACGCACAGCCCTGATTTGAGTCCTGGCTCGGAAGCGCGTCGTATGCCTCCCTTGGAAACTGGCATCTTGAGCGTCGAGCCCCTTTTCGGGGCACGCTTCGCCCGTAATAGGTAAAAACCCGCCCTTCATCCCGCGAGAGGCACGCTCTCGTGTCATGAGGGCGAGCACTCGCCTATTGCGTGTCTCTGGGAAAGTGGGCGGATCGGAGTGGGCGTCGAGCTCCTTTTCCCCGGGGAACTTGCGGCAACGAGAGACGCGACGCAATGTTTGCTATCATAATCGACGGAAAATCGATACCCCTGATATGCACTGTCGCCGCCGCTGGTTGCGGGAAGTATGATACCGACCTTACGGCCTTTACTGGAAGGCTTGCGTTGTTAAATGCGCCAACAACGAACCATGTTGATGGCATTTGAGCCATATTGAGCCGGCAAAACATACAGTCTCCGCCCACTCCCTTCACAGTTCCAACCCCTTAATTGATACTCGTCCAAATCGATTACTCGAACACGGTCACTTTTGCTAGTTTTTGATGTTTCCAACGACGTAGCGTTCGAGTGCAGGCCGTAGGAGACTATTGGCTCCGTATCTGATCCATGAGGTCACTAATTTTGCGATTTTAACCGAGCGTCTATGCTGCGGTATAACTCGTCCCCTTCCAAATCCTATGCAGGAACAACCCGTCATTCCTTTATTCGCGTAGTGTTTTCGTCAGTTTTTGGTAAGTTTGCAATAGTACCAGTTCCGTACCTTCGCCTGATGGCACAAAATCTTCATCATTTTTGATCTCCCTTTATGTATTACCAGGTTTTTCCCAACCAAGAATATTTATCTTATGAACTATGTTTTTGTTGAATTTTTTACAGGATTTCTCTATGTTTTTTGCCGAACTGCAGTCGAGCGTCAAAAGACACTTTGAGGGGATGTGCTGGTTTAATCTCGTCAGGAACCAAGCGCTTTTCCAGCAACTAAGCACCTTGTGAAACATTTCGACTATTTATTCAAAAATCAAAAATGGACCAAAAATAGTTTTCCAAAGAAAATGGTCGATTAATCGCAAAATAATTATTCTTGTACTAACTATTATTATAAAAGGTGGTACTTATACTTTTACTGCCGCTACTGTTAATACTTTTACTGCCGCTACTGTTACCCTGAGAGCTTTCGTATTTCAGGACAGACGTACCTCACTACACCTGCATGTAAGCACGCCTATCCCACGTCTGGTAGGTTGTATTTATTACCTGTCTTTCCTGATGCTGTGAGGACTTCCAGAAAACTATTGCAGAAAAGACCATTGACTGAATGACTGGACCGTGAACACCAGAAACAGCTGTTCAAAGGTGCGAATGCGAAATTGTTTGCCATAGGACCGACAAGCTTTTTATGTTAGTACTTTTGAAATTTTATTGTTTTTAGTTGTTGTCCATGTTTGTCTTTCTTCTCTGATCAATTTGACTCCAGTCCGTTCGCATAAGGCAGCGTCCATACGTTGCGAGAGCGGGCGTTCCCGCTATTGTGCGCCTCTCGACGCTCCTCAACGCCAGAGCAGCCCGTGCCCGCAATTTAACACAGGCGAACACCCCCTACCTCGTGCTGATTCGATTGAAAACGTTTGATCGGGTGATCAATCGCTAGAGTCGGCGCAACGGCTAATGATTTCCCACGGTTTTCGACTTCCGTGATGGGATTATGAAAAACAAGGACAGTAGTTCTGATACAGGTTTAATGCCACCTGCTTCAGTTATGGAGCAGTAAGCTTGGAACTTGCTGCTAGCTTCGTGGTGCCGGCGCAAGCGCGCGAGAGCAGCGGGCGAGGGCGCGCGAGAAGGAGCGCCCGTGAGCGGCTAGCGAAATGTGTGCCCACAATGACCATCGATTTTGCGTAATCGCACGCTCTCGCCACGTATGGACGGAGCCTAAGTCGGGGGCGAATGACGAAAATTACAATTCCGTGGACAATTCGTCCACCATACTTTCGCCGCTCAAATTTAGGGGAGCTCCGAGGGAAATTCCGTTTGTAGGAGTTTTTGTGCAATCCCGGAGGTATTATTGGATTCGGCGTGGGACCGTCTTCAAAATAAGCAAAAATTCTTGGTTATTACAGCGGTATACTCTGCCTTCAAAGGCGCATTCCAACCTTAGGAACGAAATGTGAGATTTCCACATAATTGTGAAGTACACTGCTACGATTGAATTTCTCTTCTCACAATCGATCTTCTAGATCGAAAACTGGCCTGCTCCTCTCTGGTTGTTTTTTTTGTCTCACGATGTTTGATAAGTCGCTCAAGAACGATACATTCCAATACCTTTTACATGACACGCAGTAGAGAAATCCCTCTGCAGTTCTGGTGTCCTTGACGAATAACTGCTTATGAAGAGGTGCGATGGTGGCAAATCTTCACGAATCAGTTATCTTTTCGCTCATCCATATTGTACGAATGGTGTTGGTCATTCCACAAATCCCAGACGAAAGAAGAGCTTCCTGAATTTTAGCAGGGATGTTGTCATCTCCGCCTGCCGCTTTATTCTCCATTCTCAGGACACAATGCAGACGCCATCGGAAGTTTTAGATTGTGTAAGGAGAATTAAGAATGGGTTCTTCCCTGACATCGCAATGTGCTGTTGGATATCATTTTTCTGATATTATCTTTTGCTGGATACCACTCATCAGCGATCGACAGATCAGAGCGTCGGAATTGGGGTTTGTGGCCAAGGAATCCATGAGCTCTCTAGGTACAGAGCCTAAGGTGTTATATGAAAGTCGCCTTTGTCTGTCGGACGGCAGCACCTTTACAGGGTTACGGAAAAGTCGCCTTCGTGTACCGGAAGGCAGCACCTTTAGGCGATGTATGGAATAACATATGAATCTAGCTATGCACGCTACATGTCTCGAACGTTCCCAGTGTAGACTGATACGTCTGCTGGGTTTATTAGAAGCAGGTACACCAACGTGTAGGTACTATACTTTTACATTTTAAGATTTTTTTCGAATATTCGACTTTTCGAATATTTCGGGAATTTGAACTTTTCGAATGTTGGACTTTTCGAATGATTCGGGATTTCGAGCTTTTCGAATATTCGACGTTTCTAATAATTCGGGATTTTGAACTTCTCGAATATTCGACTTTTCGAATAAAAAGTCGACTTTTTCAATCGACTGTCGAATTACTTTTCGAATTTTTTTTCATTCGACTTGTCGAGTGAGTAAAAAAATATTTTGTCATTCCCACTACTTTCCAGAAAAAAGCTAAATTGCTTCAGCTAGCATATTCTATCTTTCTTTTTGGACTGAACTAAACTGTCAAATAGGGAAGCAAGCAAACTATATATTTACGAGACGGTTGGCTATATCAGAAAAATATACGAATTATCAAATATATGCGGCAAATAATGCAAACAATTGCTTCTCGTCATTCAATTGCGATAGGATGTAACTACAAAACAATAACTCGGGCACCTGTTAAACAAATAGGCTATTGAAACCCGCCGCCGCCGTCTTAGGCATCTTTCATAGTCCTCGCCGCAAGCTCGGCACGCGCGTGATGCGCTGGAACCGTGGTGGGCTATTAAAGTTCTCATCGCGCGGGACCTGCGTGCCGCCATAGCGGCACCGTCCGAACAGCCATAACGGTTTCGCCACTTCAATCAATACTTCCTTCTCAGTTTAGGTCCACTCCAACATTGAAGGCAGTGTTCATGATGAATATCGCTCTCGAGTTCGACCCAAAAATGGGCTTCTCTGGTCGAGAGGTAACTAATAGTGAGGAAACAGCGAAGGAAAACGTTCAGAATGAGCTGAAATAACGGTTCTTTACGTTCAGAGCGTGGGCGAGAGTCATGTCAGTCAGTCTGATTTCCGCAAGCGCGCGCTAAACGCGAAATCTGAGCGAATCGATCAGGCTGGACGCGGCAGAGTTGCTTGGCAGTTCGCCATCGAAACGTGTGCGACGCCACAAGCTCGTCCGAATGGGGGGAGGGGGCGGAACGGGATAGGTAAGATAACTATCAAAGCCGTTTTTTTATCTATTTCTGACCCGTTTTCGCTGCTTTCTTCAACCCTATCCTCTCCAGCATCTGCCGACTTAGTGTTTCACACTGGAACCTCGAAAACGAGATTTATCGTGAACACTGCCTTAAAGGCAGTGTTCACAATGAAAAAATGTGTTTCATTTTCCACTGGGAATGGGTAGTGGAGGGGCACACTGTAACGGTGACGTCGAAAGAACGTATGAAAACGAGCGAGGAAAAGCTCCAGAAGAGCCCGAAGTTGCCACTTCGAGCGCAAGGCAAACCCCAAAAGCGCATCACACGCCCACCGACGTGAACAAACGAATAATCGAGATCGTGAGATGAGCGATGATTTCCAATGATCAGCACCGTTCTTCCCTTCATTCTCAACTTCCCTCCTTACTCAGGTCAGCTGGCATACATCGGCTGCAAAAGACGGAAGTTACAAGCCTCGGACAACTCGTCCACCATGTTTCCTTAGCTCAATTTTTGAGGGACCATAACTCCGTTCCCAGAAGGTCTTGTTCGATTTCAGCGACATCATTGAAATCAGCATTGGGCCGTTCTCATGATAGGCTGAAAAACAGAAAAACGATTTTCATTGTGAACACTGCCTTTAAGGAATTATGAGACTACCCTACGGTACCGTATACGCAAGTGCAAACCAGGGATTTCTGTGCATGGCACAGTTAAGGCCCAACTTAAAAGGCATCGTTCGCGCTGAAGATCAACTTTCATTTTTTCTGGCTTCTTTTCATGAATGAGTCCGGTAGACCACACCGGTGAGCTTCGGCGCGTCAGAAACGTAGGGTTATGAAGTTGCAAGGGGTTAAAGATGAGGACCCGCAACCAGTTCTCACCAGTAATCTAACACTTTCTCTTAGAATGTTGATGCGGCCGTCGAACAACATGAAAAACAGTTACGGCACAAACTTCACATGCAGAAAAACATCGAAAATTATAAGGACGAGGCATCCGAAGGCAGAAAAACGTCAAAAAACCATTTTGGCGCGATATTCGAATTCATATTTACAATGTGTTTCTATTGACTTTTCTTTACAAATGAAGGTTTTTCATAGGCCTCTTCGACATTTTCGTTCACTAGAGAGGCCAAGCTACACAAAAACATGAAAAAATAATACGCGGTTTTCCGCATGTACGATGCCTTTAACCCGCACCGCTCTGGCGGTGGCCCCGGATATTTCATATCCTCTGTTTTCGAGTACGATTTATTTACGTTCGTCGCATACGTCTGCGTGCGTGCGCTGCGTCTCCTTCTCCCCACAATTTCTCGCTGTCTCTACCCTCGCCCCACACAAGCGCGCGAGGGAACAGAGTAAGTCTGGCTCGGAACCAAAGGATAGTTGTTTCTCGCGCGTGCCGCGCGGTGAGAAGTTTCATAGTTCACCGCTCCTCCCGCGCGTGCCGCGCTTAGGCCTAGTGCAAACTTCGACTTAGGTGCAACGGGGTGCCGCAAGTGCAACGGGGTCGCCGCGGGTGCAACGGGGTTGCCGCGACACAGAGTCCTCAACGAGGTGATCGGTCATCGTCCGGTCACCTGCAAATAGAATTGTGCTATTTTGCGCCCACTACCAAATGCACACATTATATTCTCGACGGAGTGCACCTTCATCTCCTCTCAATAATAGGGTGAAATGGCCTGTAATCTAAAATGGGTTTATTTTTTGGTGCTTAACATGGAGCTGTACTTTGTTTTCGTCCTGCCCAGGCTGACGCTTGCCATTTTCCAGTCTTGGGGTAGGATGCACGTGCGAAAGGATGTGTTGATGACGTCAGCCAGGATTGGCATAATCTCCCGCTGCAGTTTCTTCAAGACCGCTAGACTAATACCACCCGGCCCTACAGCCTTCGAGTTGCGCATATCTTGGCCACCTTTTCAACCTGCGCGGGGGTCACTGCTTCTGCTTCATTCATGAGTGGCAACTTACAGAGCTCTCTTACAGTCACTCGTTTCTGTTTCCCTCTCTTAGCCTGAGTTATGAAAAAATTCTTTCCGAGAGCAGTTGCAACCTCCTTTCCCGATTCGAAATTTTCATTCTCGAACTCGATCGTGGGATAGTTGGTGGAGGTGCTCTTGCCCGAGATCTTCTTTAAACTTTCCAAGTTGATGCTTCGTCACTCTTAAAATTCATCTTCTCGGAGAACTTCTCCCAACACTCTTTCCTGTGCTTTTCCAGATCTCGCTTAATCTCGCTATCCAGCTCAGCAATGGTCGGATCCAGGTGATCTGCGACTCTCTTTGCATCCCTTGTCCTTATCTTCTCCAAGATTTCCCTGGGCCAGTAGCAATCCCCCAATGTGGTGACTTCAAAGAGGAAGCCAACCTGACGTCGGTGACGCCTAGATGCCTCCTAAGGTTGCGACCTTAGAACGAGGGCCTTTCTCGAAGGATAGCGTTGAATGCAAGACTCTCAATTTACGACGGATTTGAACCAGCACCGCACCAATCTACGAGACGGATGCCCAACACAGCGCCTTAGACCGCTAGGCCACGTGTTCATGTGTGAGGGACTCTTTCTGTTTTCCTACATACACTCCCTCCACAGTTCTTCGTATTCATTGTATTTTTGATCAAACTAGCAGTAGTAAATATGGATTTCGGGAGCGTGCAAACGTGTCTATCTTTCAGATTTAATAAGTTTCCAACCTTGGATGATGGGATTTCGGAATTTTTCTCGGAAATCATCAAAGCGAGAGAATGTTAGATTCAAAAAACGATTTTGAAAATTTTTTGTTGGACGACCTCTTACCACTGAACCACTATACACAGTACTTTGTAGTATGGTTTTCGAGGAGCGAACCTCGTGTTTTTTTGTCACAATGTACCGAAAAATTCAAAGGATTTTTTTGAATTATGAATTTTTTTCTCATTAGTCTGTTTCACGCTCCCCAGTCAACATAGGAAGAAGCTAACTTGAAGCGAAAGAGGAAAACGATGTTTAGATAAAAGCCGCAATTAGATGAACTATTATACAGCATTTAGAAACTAGTACACGCGGATCACGTAAGTTTCATGCATTCTCTGAAAAACGAAACCGTTTTTCAGCCATCTTTCTTAGATGGCTTTCTAAGCAAATCTGATTTTATTTGTGGTGAGCGATTATTGGAAAAAAAACTTGAAAATGGTTGAATATGGCCACAGCAACTTTTAAGAATTGGAAGTTGAGCTTAGCATAGGACTAAAGCACGTGAAATCTATAAACGAGACGTATTCATGACAGTTGCGTGCAATTTGACGTTAATCTCCCACTAATCTTCGCCAGGAATCATTTAAACATCAATAAAACCTTCGAACGTGCCACTTCCCTGAACAAGCGCCAGTCTGCAAGGCAAAGATAAGACCTTTGACGGATACTTGAATAAGGAGCAAGGGAATCGGTGAGATCGACTTGGACAAAGACGGGGATATGATCACTGGACAGAGTTGTAGCGGTCGATCAAGAGCAGGTTTTAAATAGATTAGAACATACAAGAGAGATGTGTGGACTAGAGGATCGGCCGTTGGCCGGGAGGCGAGTGGGCTGATCATCGTTGAGGATGACCAAATCGCCCTCCTCCGCCCATTCTTCGACGTCTTCTAGCGTCAGTGTCAAGGAATCAGCAGAATGTATGAGCATTGAAATCGCCTGCAAAGAGAACAGAGGGTAAAAGGAAACAGTCGCACAACTGCTTGAGTGAAGAAGTGGGGTCATAAGATTGGGGACAGGAGGTGGTAGGAGGGATAAAGATATTAAAAAGAGGTCAAGGTGTTTTAAGGGGGAGGTCGATAGGTATGTAGGTAGTCAAGAGTACCGTCCGAGGGGGTGTTCGGTATGATATGAGAGGGTAGATTTGATAATACGAAAGTAGAAACTCCTCCGCCGAGAGATGACCTTGGAGCACGATAAGCAGTATAGCCAGGAATGTAAGGGTGTCGAGCGGTAGCGGAAGGAGACAGCTAGGTTTCCTGAGCCATAATAACATTAGGATGATGAGTGCGTGCGAAAAGAGAGAGTTCATATAGCATGGCTCGAAGGTCGTTGAGGTTGATATGTACAATAGAGAGGGGGCGGTTGGAGAATGAGGAATCAGAGTTGTTGGGGGCGGAGCACTGAACACAACGGAATAAAGGATCGTGATGCCTCACAGAACTGAGACTCGAACAGGAGAGATGCACCCACCTCTGACATCCAAATCATTGGACACTTTTTCCATTACAGGTGACATCCTTGCTGCATGTGGCGCATGGGTACTTCTAAGCGGGTCCTGGGTTCCTCTCGACACCGGCCCTTTCTCTGAGAAAACTCGCTGCAAACGTACCGTGAACCTACCACGAACCTCGTGCCTGCCGCGAATCTGCCGAAAACCTACCGCTAACCTAGAACCTGCGGCGGACACTTCGGCACCGCGATGTTCTTTTAGTATTAACTCTGGAGCTGGTGCGAGCCTGCCGCGTATCTGCCGCCAACCTATCGCGATGTTACACTCTGCCGCGAACCTGCCGCAAACCTGCCGAGTATCTGCCGCGACCCCATCTGAACTGGGTTATTATTCAAGATCATAATGAGGCCAAATCGTCAATAGTGGTTCCACATGTTTTGTGAAATCCTGATAACATTGATGATAACCGCTTCACTTCACCAGTTGAAATCCTACAGCATATGCCACACTTCCCCATTTTTTCCTGCAAAGGTGCTTGTTTTCTCCTTCATCTTTCTCTGTGTTCGGCTATGTAGTTTTCTCACTTCAACGTCTCGACAAGCGGCTAAATCTACGCCTGACATCCGGCGTCAGTTATGGTGTTTTGCTTGCGCCACTGCAGACGACACATCATAAATGACGGCGACCTTCAAAATTGCGCTTTGCCGCATTGGGCCATTGTTATACCTCCAGTCTGCGACCGCGACAGGCCCGCTCATCTACGAGTCGTGTCGGGACCCACACTTTCACCAGCTCACACACTCGCGGTGGTCGGTGGCCTGTTGAGAGGAGTTGAACAGGTAGCGTGCTGCCGCTCGAAACGAAAAAAGGGGCGGGCAAGGCCCGAAAACTCCCCCATTCATGCCGAAAACTCCACGTGTCAACCTCCCACCGACCCGACAGTGCCACGCCGCAGTTGACCCGTTCAGACCGAAAGCTTCGCCTAATCACCTCCCTCCGACCCGACAATGACACTCCAGAGCTGACCCGTTCAGACCGAAAGCTCCGCCTAATCACCTCCCACCGACCCGACAATGACACGCCACAGCTGACCCGTTCAGACCGAAAGCTCCGCCTAATCACCTCCCACCAACCACTCGTTATGACGTCACAGCCACCCGTTCGCTTCAAAAGCTCGCCCCAAATACGTTCCACCGTTCTCAATAAGATGATATTACCTCAGTGAGATGTCACCTCTCGTCCGAAATGCTGGCCCCGCATCATAGTACCCTCCTCGGAGAGCTCATCATCTTTAGTAGCTAGGAATGCGGGGACAGCACTTCACAGAAGCTATTGAGAAATTGTAAGGCACATTTCGGGGAAACTACATTTATTATCAACAGTGTTCAAACAGAAATAACTAACAACATTTCTATCAACCATCATGAACCAGTAATGAAAACATCGTGTTCGGAGTGGTAATAATTCATCAAAATTACTAACCATCAAGAACCAGTAACGAAAACCGCGTGTTCGTAGTGAATAAATAATTCTAGAGCTTCAACAAATTTTAGATTCAAAATCATCTAATATCTCGCTAATATTTCTAGGAAACCTTTACAACAACATAAAATAACAGACTATTTTCTCACACATACGAAGAATCTATACAGGAACGCCTGTGGAAAACTCCAAGTGCAGGATGTCACTTTCAAGGGCTGCCGCATGATACCACCGTTCCTTACAAGGGAAGTATAACAAGCGTAGGTCTGAACGGTAGAAATCTAATGTCATGTGGGAATGTTCACGCATTACATGGTGAAATAGTGTTGGGTACCCGCCGCGAAAGATAGATCTGAAGGAGTTATAAGCTCCGAAAGTTTGCCGACCATCGACCTCCTCGTAGTCTATGAATTGTTAAGCGGTCGAGTCAACAGCATCGACGGCGCAAAGGGAGGAAGGGGCACTGATGGGCATGTGACCAGGGTTCGAATCTCCCCCCAGAGCTCCTTTTTTGCAAATTCACGGAATTTTCATATTTTGATCAAAAATTGTATCGCAAATGTCATCTTATCCTTTTGCTGCGCGATATGGCCATATCGGTAGTGAAATAGACTCGGGTAGAAAGGGTTTAACGTTTTGTTCGCCATCAAAGGTTTCCCATTGTTTTGGGGAACTTATATGATTGGGAAGTATTACCCCACATATTTTGAACAAGTTACGAGAATCATTAAGTAACAGAAGACGATGCGCTTGGTGCAGTCGGCTTCCGCGACCACCCGTAGTCTGACCGTCATGCCCTCATTTTCCCATCAGGGAAAGTCGAAGAAATGCTCTTTGTCCAATTACCAGAGCCGGGTGGTCGCTTTCCATTGAGGGGCGTATTCAAGACGAAGAGTCGTCAGCGGAACATCCCATATCATGACCACAATAACAACACTTGCATTTTTCAAGAATGTTTTCATCCAGCAAATGCCGGAGAATTGTGTTCTCTTTCTCGACTCATAGTGTGATTTTTCCAATCAAAGGGCGATACAGGCTCCTGTGCCGACGGGGAAAAACTTGCAGATTTTGACGAAACCGCCTGGCGTAACATGCTTGGTTCAGCTGGCAGACATCGGGTTTTTCAGCTATTTGAAAGCACTGCTCAAGCGATTTCACTCTACTATTGCTTTTCAAAATTTTGAACTTTTAGGTCGTTTAAAATAATATATGATTTTCGGCGTGGACGATGCCTTTGATGCCGGCTACGTTCTTAACCGTCCGGGTCCTTTCGAAACTCCAACTGGTCTCGAATTCCCAGTAGCTCTTGGCCCCTGTGAAGAAGATAGGTTGCCAGAGGCTTATAGCGTTCATTCGCTGTCCCTATTGCGGAATTTGCTTATGTTTGACGCATTATGTGCCTATTTACCATTGCTGAAAAAAATGGTTATGTATTTTGCGTCACATAAAGTGATAAGGTTGCTAAAAATATGTGATGATAACGCTTCCAAATCATATAAGTTCTCCAAAACAATGGGAATCCTTTATGGGGAACAAAACCTTGAACCCTTTACACCCGAGCCTACTTCACTGTCGATATGGCTATATAGCGCAGCAAAAGGATAAGATGACATTTGTGATATGATTTTTGATCAAAATAAGAAAGTTCGGTGAATTTGCAAAAAAAACAGCTTTGGGGGAGATTCGAACCCATGTCTCATGCCCACCACTCCCCCTTCCTTCCTTTGCGACGTCGATACAGTCGACTTCAGCGCTTAAAGGCAGTGGTCACGATGAAAAACGTTATCGAAAAAACTACAAAAATCAGCTTAGATAAAAAACAGCTGAAAAACTATGAAAGTAGCGCGGTGAAAAACGGTCTACAAATAGAGTTTCTAGGGTCCCAAGAAGCTAGTTCGTGCACACGTGCACAGCGATGACGAAACAGATCGCAGTCTCATGCCGAGCAGTCAAAAATCATCGACATTTAGAGGACGAAATAAATGCAAATTTAACGAATAAAAACAGTTGAACAATGAAAGCATCACTTCAGTAAATGTTTTTGACTAGATGTGTACATAAATTCGAAGGTTCATTGATTGACATTCAATTTCAAGCTAGCTGATGTTCTTGATATAAGAGGTCATCGATGCCGATGATGTGGAGAGGGCTCGTCCACCATCAAAAGGCAAGAAAGTTCAGGTTTCAAATTCGGCCCAAAACAGTGGTTTTTTCGCGATTTTTTCTTATAGGTCCTACTACTCGAGACCCAGGAAAGGATTTGGAGAGAAAAAGACGACAAGCATATTTGATCGCGACCACTGCCTTTAACAATTCACAGACTAGGAGGAGGTCGATGGCTGGCAAACTTTCGGAGCTATTAACTCCTTCAGATCTATCTTTCGCGGCGGGCCGCCCACACTATTTTACCATGTAATGCGTGAACATTCCCACATGACAACAGACCTACGCTTCTTGTACTTCCCTTGTTAGCATATCACAGTGTTCGTTTATTATGAAAGCTACAAGAATAACCGATTATTTTACCAGCGTTCTTGTCGCTTCAATAACACTCAGACACTGTGACATATTAACGCCCCTGTGCAACATATGACAGTCTCACAAGCGATAAAACAAAAAAACTTACGCCCTGGAACAACATGAGACGAACAATTACCTACTGACCATATCTTTGCCGGATGAGCGTTTGTCGTCTTAGGATTGAGGACCACCTTCCTTTTCTGAAAAACATATTCATAGTGTCACATGTATACGTCTTTTTTTTTTTGAAAAACTTACACTGGGAGGTAGCAGGCCCTCACCACCCGGCTTCATGATCTAGCTTCTGACGTCCGTTCTGCAATGGTGAAGATTAAAAAGCAAGAGGAGAGGAGGAAACGGTGAATATTAGAGTAGAAATAAAACATACAAGGCGCGTCCAATCGCACTTCGGGCTAGTGCCGCCCACTCAGTCCTTGCTCCTTGAAGTTGCCCCATAGCCTCGATCCGAGCACTATCGTCCGGCCCGAGGTTAGTCCAGTAGGTAAAACTTGAGTAAAGCTACGACCATTATAAACGTGAATAATAGGATATGCCGGTACTAACCTAGTGGGAGCGGCAATCAACTCTTCAGAAGGCGTGAATATTTCGGTGCGTCCCAAACCAAGTCCATCCAGGATAAACTCTGTAAATAGATAACATCAGGTGATGCTATAGATGTTTTAGTTCTATTATACACAATGTATCGTATAGCTCGTACCAATGGGAATGTGAACCAAGGATTCAGGCAGGTCCTTGAGATGCGGGTCTTTACCGAACTTCCTTTGAAGGCGACAAGCGAATCCCTGGATTGCCGTTATTGGATCGCAGGCCTGAATAAGTGGTTACATGTAATTTTCACCAAAAATCTTCGTGAAATTGAATAACTTTATTATGACTCTTCAGAGTGTTCACTAAAGCCAAAAAGCAGACCTATCGCGCACAGAATCCCGCGATCGAGATACCGCGGGCGTTAATCCACAAATAACGTTTCTCTTTCCTTGAATGTGTAACTTTTGAGCATTCAAATCATACTCCTCTTATAAAAACAACGCAATGATAAACTACGAAAATTGATGAGAAATGAAGGAGAAAGTTCTCGGCCAGCAATATAAAATGATTTAGAAAATAGCTCACACGCTGGGAAGTACATCCTCATGAAGTCCACGCAATGTGAGTAGTGGTCATTGGCGGAAGTTCGAACTGACAGTCGCCACTTCTCAAGTAGCGATCTCAGATCAGTCGCCTGAAATTGACGTTAATAAACGCGGCACATTGTCAACAATATGGAGGTGTGCGTCACCTTAAATGGCGTATTGCTTTCGACAGTCCAGCGCTTGCTTAAGTTACCAACAGACAGACCGCATCCGCTCGGCAGTTCTTTCTGCGAGTTCTCGGCCACGATGTTCTGCGTTTTCAACAAAGACGAGCGCAGATCGCGATTTTCAATCAGAACAGCATCCATCTAAACATACAACATGTTAACAGAGAACATAACACGATAACCTATTTCGCATAGCGCTACACTTACAGCCGCGGCAAGTCCAGCGATCAAGTCACCCTGATCCTTTTCAATCCCGATCTGTGTTCTGACGACGGAGTCAGAGGAATGGATGGACGCGAGCCGTTGACGATACCCTTTAACGTGCTCCAAGTCCACGCGGCTGGCGGCTATTTTCCTTACAACAGTTTTCTGATAAACAAAATTATCTCAAATTCAAATCCTTCAACGCACACCCGAAGCGAACTTTATATACCTCATATTCACTTCCGCGCTGAATTTGTTGCACGGCACAGCCCAAGTTGTTTACAGAAAACATGCCATCTCGAAAAACGGTTTCCACCGCATCTGAAGCAATATTTTTTTACAAGGGTTGTCACATCAAAGTGTGATCATGTCCACAAACTTTTCATTAATGCTGGCTCTCCCTGGGTCCGTTCTCAAAAGTGAAAAGTTCGATACACTACTGACCATATTCGAGAAGTCGAATATGCGCGAAGCAGGATCCTGACCGAGCACAAGGAGAATAGGTGGCGGTCGTAATATTCTAGGTATATTGAAAAGAAAATTCGTGAATTCGAGAAGGGGATTGTAGCATTTTCGGACCGAGTTGCTCAATAGAAAAGTGAAGCCGTAGCAATGTCCTAAATTTTTAAAAACTTCCGCGATTATCAAAGAACAAGGGGGTCGCAGCTTAGCTTATATCCGTCAAAAGATCACTCTGGACCCTGAGCGCTGGTGCTGGAGAGACTTCGTCAAAATTGCGGTGACCAGGGAAACACCACAAATTCTACATTCAATACGAACGCTGGCGCCGATATGACACCACATTTAGGCTTCCTTCAGAGTACCATCGCCGTGCGACGCGACGGCATAATAACCACGAGTATCGATCGAGATCGCGTCGCACGTTGATCAGTATTCGAATCATGGCGTCGCGGCGATCAGCGATGGAAGTATAAAATAGGCCTTGGGGCTAGGACCGCAGAAATAAAACTAAATATTATGCGGCCCTCAGCGGCGGAAGCATAAACGACGTCATACTGGCGGCGTTTGCCGCATTTGACCATACCGGTACCAGACCAAACAGGCGGACCCCGCTCAACATCGGGACAAAAACAAAAAAAGAACAAGAATCCAAATTTAAAACACGAAACTAGAACAGGAACTCACCATTGATTTCACGTATTGAAATGTTCCTCCGCTTATTCCTGTGGCTTGAACCGACGCACGCATTTTCCATGACTGTGCCTCCCCACTCGCGGCCTAAAAACAGTACTTGATATTGATAGAAACAAACAGTCAAAAATGGGCAACACCCGACGACGAAGATTTGCAGATTGCCTGAGGGCACATTGAGATCATGGCAGATATGAAAAAGATTGCTTTAAAACTCGTGGCCTAAATAACAGCTTTTGATATTGAAAAAAAAAACAGTCAAAATGGGCAGCAAAAGATGGCGAGGATTTGCAGATTGCCTGATTGCACATAGAGATCATGGCAGATATGAATAAAGATAAAAAATAGAAGCTTCAGCAGACCTTCCTAAAATCAATAAGACCCTCAAACGAACAGTGGCGCCCTTTTTGAATTTTGCGCGTAAATTTCGATGCAATCGGGTCGTAGGTACAGACGTCACATTATATTTCACGGCTAAGCTCTCGCATCGATCGCCCCGAAAATTCCGGCACATTTGACGGTTCAGCCCGAAATCTCCGGCAGGAATGAGTCATGCCGAAACGTTCGCTGATCGGCCGGACCCATTCAATAAACGCAGAAAAGGGGCGTTTTAACCTGCCACCGACCCCCGCGAATGCCTGAGATGAAAAGAGCTGTCGCAAGAACACTTTGCATGCGCCGGTCGCAGGAATTGATGTATGGCACAGCACAACTGGCCTTCAGAGACTGCGACGCCGCTCAGGCCTGCGACCGCAACAGGGCTGTGGCAGAGTACAACAATGGCCTTGTTGTGGTGAAATCTATCGGGAAGCAATCTTCTTAAGAACATACCTCAACGTACCAGGTTGTTCAATAAGTTTTGCCGTTCGATAAGAGAGGGCGTTGCTACTAGACCTTTTTTTCGTTTTGTTGGTACACTCTTCATATGAAAGTATGTGACGTTTCATTTCAGTCTGTCAATTCAATGGCTTTGTTCACAAGCCATTTTGTGCCGCCGTGCCACAGCAAAGGAAAAAATTGAACATCGTGCAGTGATAAAGTTCTTATTTTTGGAAGGTGTAGCACCGAAAGAAATTCACGAACGAGTGTTAAAAGTGTTTAATGATTGTTCACCTACAATTAGAACAGTAGAAAGATGGGTTGCTGAATTTAAACGTGGTCTTACAAGCCTTGAACACGATCCACGTGAAGGACGTCCAAAAAGCGCATCAACAACAGAAATCATAGCCAAATAACAGGACATGGTTTTGGAAGGTCGATATACTGAGAGAGATTTAGTAGAGGCTCTACACATCTCATTAGGCAGTGTGAGCATATTTTAGGTGAAATTTTGGTTTTAGAAAGCTGTGTGCACAATGGGTGCCGCATTCGCTAACAATGGAACGAAACACATTCGAATGCGACTTTCTCAGCAACATATGGAGCGTTTTAAAAAGGATAAAGTGGATTTTGTGCGTCGAATCGTCACTATGGATGAGACTTGGATTTTTTTGTTTTTTTTTGAAGTGTATTAATGTTCAGGGAGATTATACTGAATAATAAAGTGTATTTTGAACCATAGAATTGTGTTTTTCTTGTTGAATGACAAAATTTATTGAACAACCTGGTGGAACATAGGTTTCCGATAGATTTTTACCACAAGGATGTGGCGAAGCGCAATTTTCTTCCATTGGGTCACCTACTCCACAAAACTGTTCCGGTCGTGTACCGGGAACGCGCACGTTGAACAAATGATCGAACCCGCGCGGCCTACGATACGCCTCTGTGCTGGGTGGACAGACGATTGGTCAGACAAAGTTCACACAGGCGTCCCCGTCATTGATTGACTTGCCTTGGAGCCAGATTGCCTCCTTTATGTGAGGTGAGGGAGAAACCATAGAGGGGCTTAGTCCCCCTTCCCAAATTTTTGCAGCTGACAAGCTTGCCAGCGGGGAAGCATGAAATTCATGCTTCAAGAATAAGCAATATTCAGTCGGCGCCTTGACTGCTCCTTTCTTAGGGCCTCGCTGGGTCCTGGTTGCGGCCCAACCATAGCACTTTTAGTGCAACCCCCCACTGGCTAGTTCTCATGGGCCTATACTAGCCAGCTCCCAGTCCAAAACTTTCGGGCTAAAACCTCAAAAATCACATAATATATTGGGAGAAGGGCGACGGGCAGGCGCGCCGGATCTGGGCCAAGTTGGTCCGATGGTTGTCTCTGTGTATAGCTCCCCTCAAAAATATTATTGCAAGAGTTTTTTTCACAAAATAAAGAAATAAGGTGTTTACTATCTCGAAACTTTTGGAAACGAAAATAATAGTTCTGACTGTGCTAACAAAAAATGTGTTATTTGCCAAACGATGAATCATCAGCACATTATAGATTGCTGTGTCACAAGATTTAGAGTTAATACGTTCAAAGAGGCACACAGCAACTGTAACTCCAATAATGTAGTCTATTGCACGACCTGTACGGATTGTAATAGACAGTATAAAGGCATCACTACTAGAAAACTTAGAGCCAGGATGTTGGAACACCTCAGAAACATCAAAAACAAGGAAAACAAAGTCTTTTATAAGCACTTTGAGTTAGCAGGATGTGATCCCAATAACATAAGAATTTCTATTCTAGATAACTTAGGAGAGAAAAAGGGCAAAAACATTTTACTTGATAAGGAATTATTTTGGATTAAGTTACTAATGACTGCTATGTCCTACGGTTTTAATGATAATATTAAAGGATACGGTAATCTTTCTAGTATTAAAAATCCTCTCTTACATAGTAAACCTAATAACCCTTTTCTTTAATTTGAAAGTAGTCGAAAAACGCAGAAATAGAGGAAATAATAAAAAGAAAAAAGGTAAAAAATAAATATAGTCCTCACGAAGTTTTGGAAAACACTTGTAGCATTCAAGCACAGCATAATAACAAATACGACATCTTTAGATGTTTTAAGAATAAAAACAAAAACTTTCTTGACACTTTGATTCAGCTTGTCACCAATAATTCTCTTCCTTTCGAAATGAGTAAGGATAAGAAGATCAGTTTACTCACATCTCTTTGTATACATTATTTCCGTAATAATAGGTTCACCTCAGAAGAAGCTAAAACCAAGTTCATAAACTTTAAATTTCCTTTTTATAATGATGTATTAAACCATACGAATATAAACAAAATAGTGAATCATCAAAGATTTTATTATAAATAATTCCAAAGTAGATTTTGTGTCCTTCAGGGTGGTATATAGCTATGAGAATCCCATTTCTAACTCAGCCTTCAACTATAACAAATTTCTCAAGAATATTACTAGATATGAAATTCAAAAAGTTACTCAATCTTCATGTCTTTGCGATTCCCATCCTCTCTGAAGTTTTTCAACAGCTTGCTGCCAGCATTTGCGGACAACTAACGAATGTCATTGGTTAGATGTCGATTACGCGCTGGAATACCGGCGGTTAGTTACTGGTTAGCTGCTCGTTACTGGCGCTCAAGATGTCCAACCGAGTCGCGAGCAGCTTGCGACCAGCATATACGGACAATTTACCAATGTCATTGGTTGGATGTCCGTAATGCGTTGAATACCAGCGGTGAGTTGCGCGTTAACTGTTCATAGGCGGCGCGTAAGATGTTCGTCTCACAAGGGATCATCAACTGGCCACAAACGCCGTTTTCAACGAAGTTCATACCACCTGACGTACTTCCAATACAAGCTCAAGTCTATGTTTGTAGATATCTGTTGCGGAGCTTCCTCAACCGAGTTTAGCGGGCTTCCTCAGTCGGGAGCTAAGGTAATGGCACATCTACCCACCAGGCAATTTTCTCGGTGTTCAGGAAAATTGTTTTGGATTTGGCTCGAAGACTTATTTCTGGGGCTTATCCGGGATCCTGAACATGAAATTGAGGACCAAAGGTCGATTTTCGGGCAATTTCGACATGTCGGCACGAAGGCTCACCGCAGGAAATTTTCGGGGGAAAATGCTACTTTTGAAGATTTTCAAAACGCGACGATACATTCGCCTCAAAACTTCCCTGTAAAGATAATTTGAAGTTCCAAAATCGAATTTAAGGTTTATTGATTGATTTTTGATAGATTAAGATAAGTTTCCGTGGGTATACGTTAAATTGGTAAATGTCCCAGAGTGAAAGAATTTCCCACGGGGGTTTTCTTGGGTGCTTAACGAGAATTTGGAGTCTATTTATCGATACTAAGGTTCGGTAGGCTAGTTAAGTAGCATACTATGCAGCTACAGTAGCCTATAGTGAGCCTCTGGATAACGGGCGTCAGATTCGCGGTCGGGACCCCGAATGATCCCTACGAAAAATTTTGAGCCAAGTCGGAAACATTTTTCACAAACACCCTGAAAATTCTCTGAGGGGTACCCTTACGGCCCGGCCCCTGTCAGAGTTGGTTGCAAAAATCATCGCGGCCAGCCCGGTCGATACGTATGAGAAAGATGGATGATGGAAGTTGCAAAAAACACTCGGTGTATCCATGTGTGTCTGACGCGGTCAATATGTATGAAATTTGTGGAACGATTTCATGGATATCATTCATTTCTTACCTTATATCATGTGAACATGGGTCGGGTCAACCACATCGGCTGTCTTTTGCATCCCACCTCATGCATGTCTTTCATGATCATCGACCGGGCTGGCTACACCGATCATCCAACTATGACCGAGGCCTACCTTTGCCCCATTGAAGAAGCCCGCCATAGGCCGTATTCATGATTGCGTTAAACCTGGGATGCAGGCTTGGGTTGGGTTCTGCGCCAGAATCAGCGCGTTGGTGCATGCTCTAAACCCAACCCAAATCGACAAACCCAGGTCAAACCCAATGATGATTCCGGTCTCATAACTCGGTTCAGAGAAATCCACAGCAGCTACACAGACATAGATTCAAAAATGTCGTTAGAAGTACACCATCTGGTGTGAATTTCGTTGGAAGCGGCGTTTGTGAACCCTTGTCAGTCGCGAGTAGGTTAAAGCCACGTGATGTCGAATTGCTGCTCGCACTATATTCGAGCTTCTTTCGTATAAACGAGGGGCATTAGCCAGATTTGGCGAATTGAATTTCCGACGCTCGTACATAAAAAGCTCAGAATTTGACAGAAAGTTGTCAAAGAAGCATTTTTGCGAGTTCTATTTTCCAATGTACATATCTTGGCTAAATGGCAGCGAAACTCGATGGAATTTGATTTAATTTGGCATTAACCAGCATGAGTAACGCATACATGAGTTTTGCATGAGTTTTGAAAGCTCAATTTTCGGATACAAATTTTAATGTTGAATATTTAATAATCACATAATGTCACTAAATAGAATAGAAAACGATTTCGCGATGATTACACAAACTAGCGTTATTTCATCAAAATATGGTTACAAATATGTTGTTATTTCTTGTCACCCATTTTAGAAAACGAATTAACGAATTTTCGCCCTTGTTGGGCCTACATGTGGTCTTGACACGAATGAAAAAGGACGACATTTATACGCTAGTTGAACATACTGAGACACTGGTGGGGAGGTTCCCGAAAGTGGAAATTTCCCCACAATTGTGTGAGCAGCCAACGGCTCTGAGCCAACATTCTTCATTTGATTTGTAATCGAAAATTTGTTATCAATGGGTACGAAACAAATGATTCCCCCATAACAGTAGTAGGAAAGTTCTGCTTTGCAAATTCGCGTGTCAGAGAAACACGTGTCAGGAACTGACAATATTTCAAGGACGTGCAACGGTTTCGAATTCCTTTTGAGTTCAACTTAGTTATCTAGGACGCCCCATAGCATATCTACTGTCCTTATCGGAACGTCCGCAGTTGCGGAGAACCGCTGTGGCAGCACCATGGTAATCGTGCTGGGACGAATCGTAATCGTTACGGAACCCGGTTGTCGCCGCGACACCAGCTGTTGCCAACTGCAGAGCGGAATTTAGCTACCATACGGACAGTGAGTAAATGTTTTTCAGTTATTTCTCGGCTTTTCGGGAAATAGCCTAAAAATATCTTATCAATAACCGAGAAATAATGAAAAAAGACCAAAGATAACCAAGAAGCTACCGGCACGCGAAAAATCTCTGCCGTCACCGGCTCGCTTTTGGGGTTCTCGAAAATTCTCGAAATTCATTGCGAAAATTCCATTCCAGTTTCATTTCAATTTTTCGCCCAGCATTTCCTAATCGGAATTTTCGCAATGATTTTTAGACATTCCGGTGACTTGTTATAGCTCATTCTTGACAAGTTATTTGATCTACAATTGAAGTAGTTGTCTATTTTCCGAAGAAAAAAAAACAATTTTTTCGATTTTTAGGTCGATGAAATGGAGGGCAGAAAATTGAGATGAAACTTATTGAAAGACCTAATTCCACCACCTTGAGAAGCAAAAAAATTCCCTCCGAGTAGTTTAACACTATGCCGAACTTTTCTTTCCCAGCGCCGTCGATCTCAAAGCCTGGCTCACGCACTTTGCGGCACCTGCTTCAGTAATTTTCCGCAGAAAGACAACGATGAATTGGTAGAGAGGTGGCAGTAGACGTCGAAAACCATGGAGAGAGTTGTAATTGAATTTTTTACACTATGCGTATCTAGTGTCTCACAACGTGGCATGCGAGTGCGTAGTTTCAGCAGTGTCCGGTCCCTTTCCTGGAAATCTTCAAATAAAAAGCTCGCGATTTGCTGCAGTTTACCACGAACTTACCGCGAACTTACCACGAGTTAACTTGCGTTTTCAAACAGATTTACTACCACCCTAGATAACTGAAAGTCCCGGATAAAGGTTGAGCGAACAACGGATAATCGGAGTACCCCTAGTGCCCACATAGCCGCGAGCATAGGCGGCGTTTTCTTCCAATGTTTTGCCGAGTTTAGCCGGAAAAACAACAAAAATTTCGACAAACGAAAAACGGCAAAAAAGTCCCAAAGATGGCCGGCAAACGACAAACTGCAATTGCCGCTCATCCCTGACCCCCACCCTAGAGCAAATTTAGGATGGATGCACATTTTCTGAACGCAGCACAGAGTGATAGCGCTTCCGACTTGCACGGATTTTCGACTGAGCGTAAATTTATATCAGTTAAAGGGCTCCGAAAGCGATTTAAAAAATGGGAAACGTAAAAGATCTGGATTGAAACCATTCCAGGGAAGGTTATTTGGGGCGCTGATCATGAATCTGGGCTTTAATTGTCGATTTTCCAAACTTTTAGAGTTGACTCGTTGCGAAGCTTCCCAGCGGAGGAAAAAGTTGGGGGCGAAACGCGACTTTCGAAATTTCCGGATTTATGCGATAGATGAGGCTCAAACTGTTCCTCTGAGAGTAGTTTGCAGCGCTCAACACGAATTTGAGGTCCATTTGTCGATGTTAGCCAGACTACGGTAGACGGTAGTTTGGCTGAAGTCTCAGATTTGACTGCGAAATTGTATTCGGAGGTTATACGGTGTGCTGAATACGGATTTGATAGCCTGCCTCCGAATTACCACGGCACAAACTGTGGCCTTCAGTGAACCCCAGAATTTCGGCAAACGGGCCCCAGATTCGTGTTCATCACTTTAGATTACTCGTACATACAAGTTTTGAGCAAAATGTGGAAATTTCTTCAGAACACCCTAAAAACCACACGAGCCGCCAGGCTTTGAAAAACGCGTGTAACTTTTAACAAAGTGGTTCAAGGCAGCTGTGAAGAGAAAACTCGGATTTCGTGTCAAAAAGAGTTTTAGAAACGTACATTTTATTCGGAATGGCCATACTGACTAAAGCTAGTTAACTTGTTAGACCGGAAAACAAAAAAAGTTAATCATAAAAGAAACGAAAGCTCAACCCGTGAACTGAGAAAACATTTGGATCGATGAAAATTAAAAGAATGGATGCTAAACGAACCGAAAATCGAAGAAGCGTCAACATTAACAGATGAAAGAAGGAGGAGGAGAGCACGAGGTGAATTAATAATAGACAGAAAAGCGGAGGAAAATGGATAAAATTAGTGCCACCAACGGAAATCTTGCCGAGCAAAAAAGCAATGCGTCGGAAAGACGTGTCGCACGATTTCTTCAATCGATTGCGCGTTGCCATCGATCATGCCTAAACAGTAAGCGCGCTCGTTAGTTGTGGAGCCTCGAAACGCGGCTGACTAATTGCGGGTCTTTCAGCGACAGCGCATAAGCGGCTCGTTAGTAGCTCACACAATCGCGTTCTCCTGCGAATTCGCTCGTAAATTGTCCTAGCACAGATAACCTGCTAGCAAGCTGTTCAGCATCTCATACGCTGCCGGTAAGCTGTGAAAAAACTTCTGAGCTTTTGCACGATTTTGCGATCCTCACGTCAAGCATGTAGTAGCAGAAATATTGACATCGTTACGAATCCTGACATCAAATATATTCTACAAAAAGGTATAAAATTTAGACCCAAAATTGATAGAAAAATGGAAGATTTAAAATAAAAAAGATTCGGGAAGATTTTTTAGAACAAGTAAAAAGCAAAGTTAAGACGAAATATAGAATAAAATCTGAAAAAAATTAGTGAATTTCATAAATAATATTATCCTTTCTTCTCACAGAAAACCAGACCTCTTACCTACAACATAAATAGGTTCGATAATATCGACATCAGTAATTTCAAAAATAAGATTAATTTTTTACAAGACAAATTTATTATTTGCCCTCTAGACAAAACTAGTAATAACTACGGATTTGTGTGCAAAAAAACTATACTTGGTAATTATTCTCAACAAAATGGGTATACTACCTCAAAACATTACTAATAATGATATTTTCCAATTAACCACGATTGAGAATGAGGAAGAAATCATGGAACGACACAAAAAACTAATGATATCTAATAATATCGAATTTACTTTAGATTCTGATATCCCGATTATCTATTGTCTACCAAAACTACACAAAAATCCGATTAAATTCCGCTTCATATGTGGCGCATACAACAGCAGCATGAAAAACTTAGCGGTAGAACTCAAAAACATGCTTTCTTCTATTAAAAATCATTTTAGAAATTACTGTAGCATAGTCACGAATAACACGAGATGCATCAAAAGTTTTTGGTCAATAGATAACGTAAATATATCCAAGCAGCTAGAAAACAACGTCGAAAAAAAAAATCGAAATTGTATTCGGCTGATTTCACAAACATGTTCACCAATATTCCACATAAAAATATTGTTTATAACATAACTCAAGTTCTGAAAATTCGCTTTAAAAATTCCAATAAAAATATGTTTCCACTAACAACTTCACTACTTTTTATCCCGATAAAAACGATAGCCCTAAGTACAGTTTTATCAGTTACAAGATATTATCTACTGTCTTGAATATATTCTGAGCAATAGTTATTGTAGAGTCGGGTACTTGTTATTTAAACAAATTAAGGGAGTTCCACAAGGCGGTAATGCTAGTCCAATCATTGCGGATCTCACATTGAGTTTCTCAGAATATATTTCTTCAAAAACTCTGCTGCTTGTGACTAATGAAGTTTTCGAAACCTATAGATATATGGATGATCTTCTGATCATACATAACTTTGATGAAGAATTCATTAAAACTCTTCTCAGAAACACGTATCAAAACATTATGAATTTTGAAAGCAGCCATTTTAATCAAAAAACTGTGCATATTTGGATCTTTACATAAAAATTGATCACGATAAAATTTTCACAAAACTATACAATAAAACAGAGCTTTTCAATTTTCAAGTGCATACATTTCCCCTTTTTGAATCCAATATTTCCTCCAACTTGAAGGAAGCCATAATTTACACGGAAACGCTAAGGATTTCTCGAACTTGTTCTTTAACAATAGATTTTGAAGATAGAATAAAATTAATGCCTAGACCTTTTATTCTCAGTGCTTTTCTAAAATGTGTTGCTAAAAATAACTTTTCAGACAGTGGGGCGGACTTATCGCGACGCTGAATAGGAACGAACGCGTGGTCAACGGCGATCAGCCCGCTGCTTTTGCGCGCGGTCAGCTCTAAACGGGCTGGCGATCAGCTCTAAATGGGCTCGCGATCAGTACGCCCGGTTAAAAAAAGGACCGACCACAAAAAATCGGCTTAAGCCTCGCAGACACAGCGCACATGGGATAGGGCGTCGAATATATGACCTTGTGTTCACCCACGGACGCAATACACCGGATTTTACGCGCAAATCAGGATTTTCCTCTAAATCCGTGCTTCTTGAAGATTCTTGGGATTCCGCGGAGAGTTGACGAGTTTCAGAAGAAGTTTCTATGATTTCACCGCGTTTCGCAGAGCACAACTTGTCTCGCCCATGTCTGCGGCGCTTGATTCAATTTTTTTCAATTTGAAGTGTAATTTTAATCTTTGTCGTGTAATAAAAGGTATCGACTACTATTACTTAAACTTGGTCTCAAAATGAAAAATCTTATACAGCATTATCAAGTCAAACTTCTTCCTTCCCTCCGCTGAAGTCATGAGGCCTAGCACGGCGTTTCTGCCTAAATGAGCCAGACTTCCAGCGTAATTGAAGCCACTGGTCCTTATAAGTACCCTACGCGTGTATTTCCGCAGCACACTCTCAAGCACCCCCACTGAATTCAATTTAATCGGGTTGAACACCCGTTTCCCAAAAGAGGTCCACTAAATGACTCGAAAACTTCGACAAGAATAACAGAATTAGTTGTTTAGAGCGCTCTGAACACGCTGTGCATCACTTTATTGGCTTTCGAAGCCTTCTAATTACAGTGACAGTCGAAACTGTGGTCACCCTGAATGAGAAACCCCAGGTCCGGTTGTCGTGTCGTGGATCTATTTCGTTGGAACCCATTCTGGCACTCAGACATGATAGAGTACAGCTGTGGAGATTTCTAAAACCATGTTGTCGTCGCTGTAGGTCTGTGACAGTACATAAAGACCCGTGCTTGGAATTCCCTAAATGGATGCGGGGATTTTAAAAAAACGGCATTTTCATTGCTCCGCAAAAAAGGTAAGAGTACCCCATTAGGGAATTTATGGGGTGTTCAGGAAAACTTTTCGGGTTCGGCTCCAAACTTCCAACTGGGGGTTGTTAAGGACGCTGAACCCGAATCTGGTCTATTCTTTGCTAGACTTAGGCCTACTGTCGGTTAAGATATGCATAATACTTTTTAACTGGCGTTACTTACCTTAACATTTCGAAAATCGAAAAGTGGACCTCAAATTCGTGTTCAGCGTCCCAAATAACACCCACAGAGAAATTTTGAGTGTAATCTGAGACTATAAACGAGCTACCATTTACCCATGGCTACATGGAAAACCGATAAACCGACCACAGATTTGTATTAGGCAGCCCAAATAACCCCCATGTAGAGGTTTCAAGACGATTTCATCGTGGCATTCTCGAAATCGTCAAAAGTCGCGTTTTGCCACGAAAATTTCCCCTATTTTGAAGCTTCGGACCAAATCAGACGGGATTTCCCGAATATCGACAAATGGACCTCAGATTCGTAATCAGCTTCCAGAACAACCTAAGAAAAAAGTTTTAGGCTCAACTCGAGACAAATTTTTTCAACACCCTAAAAGTTGCCATTCTTGTATCTTTTTTCTCCCCGAAAAGCCATGGAAATGCCCACTTTTTTAAAACTCTATGGCATTAAGAGGATTAGGAGAACGAGTTATCAGTGCAGTGTCCCATACCTATAAATAAAACATGGTTTTATAAGAGCCCTCGCGAAATGTAGGGTAAGCACTAGCACGTGGTCCACTATTCTTTTCTTCAGCACCTTTTCAAACAACCTCGCGAAAATCTAGGTGATACGAATGGGCCGAGAATCTTTAGGGTTAGTAGAGTAGATAGTTTCTTCATAAGAATAGGAGTTACAAATAAGGTACGCCACCGGCTTGGCACATCAGCCCTCATGAACTCAGGTTAAAAACATGGGCGAGTGGGATCACCTTTTCTATGGACTGCAGGGGGATATGGTCCGGTGTATCTGATAGTGAGAACGAATTCGGCCATTTAGTGAAAAGCTCAGATGACTAGTTCCACTGTATACCGTGAAAACTTCAGGTTATCCGTTTTATTGCGGTGAATTAACGATTTCCGCGTAAAATTCGGTGTGTGCGTCCGTGCTTGGACACCAGTTCATTTATTCAACGCCATGTCCTATTTTCGCTGTGTCTGCGAGGCTTAAACCCAAAAAATCTATCTCATTTAGTTATTAATTGTAATACAACTAGGCGGAGCTTAGGACCAAAGTTAGGCACCTGCGGGCGTTACGACCTCTATCTCGTACGGACAGAGTTTACTCCCGCTAGTGAAACCAAGGAGATACCAGATGCACCTCAAACTTGGGTAATTGAACCGGCGACGATATCGTTTTGCCACACAGAACAGTGCATCGTAGTCGAGGAGGGGTCCGTCGCGGTCAGTCCGAGACTAGCCGTTGCGCGCGATCAGCCGAAATACGATGGACGTCGTTCGCGATCAGTCCTAGTTACATTGTTGTACGCGACAGAAACGATTTTTGGTCGCGGTAAGTTCTACTTACCAGTAGCTGCGCGCGATAAGTCCGCACTTCTGTCGGACACACAGCGCGATGATATCGAGCAAAAGCAACTTGTCCGCGATCAGTTCTACTTGGATTTTCGCTCGCGGTAAAAACGGTTCTTGAGCGCGGTAAGTACTACTTGACAATTTCTGTGCGCGATAAGTCCGCACCATTGCCTGAGTTGGGACATAAATTTGGAATAGGTAATGATTTCAACCTGATAAAAAACACACTTCTTTCCGTAATTTACAATAACTAAACGTATATCACAATTTCTTTTCTCTTGCTGGTCTCACAGATAGTGCTAGAACGTTCTCTCTCAGCTCCTTAATTGATCTCAGAGTCATATAAATAGCACCTACTTCAGGCACTATTATTCATACTACACTCCTTACCCTACTGACGAGCCTCGGGGAGTGTCGCTTTTTTATTCTTCTCTTCATACGACTCTTTATTAACCACTCACAATCGTATAGGGCTAAGAGGCGAAACGAGTTTAATTCTTTTTCTATTGAACCTGCCGAGTCAGCGCCTTGAACCTGCCGAGTCGGCGCCTGCTAGGCTACGACTCGGCAGGTTTGCGGGAGATTCGCGGCGGGTTTTCTCAGAGTTTTAGCGGAACCTTTAGGAGAGCTGCGACCAGCCAGCAACTCTCCCATGACAAAAACCCTCTTCGAGGAGGGGTAGACGCCGGTTTGCACGAAGGTGGTGTTCTTTCCTCCACACTGCCACGGCACGAACGTACGACATCTCGGCAGCACCAAAATGATGGAATAAAAGTCTTTAAATTGCATCCGCGCTCTAATCGAAATCACACTCTGCGTGGTTGCCGGCGTCTCCGCCGCGGAATTTTTAAGGCCACGTCGCTCGCTCGCGTCGCTCGCACCTTTGTCACTATGCCAAAGACTTAGGCCGTATTTATACACCGGCGGGACGTTGCGGAATTAGCAAGACAACTACCACTTATGTGTGTCCTAACTGTGCTGATGCATGCCAAAAGGAAGAGTTGTCACAGAAAAACGCACCAAAAGGCCGCACGGAGCAGTTATACACGCTGCGACACTGTATACTGTATCCTTGCGGGACCTACCCTGTTGGAGATTTGCCAATTCCCTTCAGCTGATTATTTTTCAGATCTAAATTTGTTAAAATATCACCAAAACGACATAATGAGCACTGCTATGACAGGAACAAAAGATTTCTAGTGACCCTCCGCAATAAACAAGCGATAGAGGAGTGAAATATCGATAAAATACAATTGAAACGCCCGGGAATTTTCAGTCCGCAGTATTGCGTCAAACAAGTCAAAGACGCAATATTGCAGACGAGTCCCTGATCCACGCAGCAAGCGGCGGCAATGTTATCGCGGGAAGTTTTCATTCCGCTGGTGTATAACTAGGGCCTTAATTATAGCGTCACGTCGCGCCGCGAATGAGCTCTGAACGCCACCTTATGGTGAAGACTCCTTTCGAGTCGCGTGCCACATGTGTGAGTCATCATTGATAGTTTCGCTCCACCTTGATTTCGAAACACATCTACGATTTGCATCAGAGTGCATCCTTGGCGCGCAACCTGCTTGTGGGTCAATGTAATGTTTTGGAAAATCAATTTATTCGAGAAAGTCGACTATCGAATTCATTCGAAAGTTTCCGTAAATTTTCGAATATTCGACTTTTCGAATAATTCGGAATTTTGACGTTTTCGAATATTCGACTTTTCGAATAATTCGGGATTTTGAACTTTTCGAATATTCGACTTTCCGGATGATTCGGGAATTCGCTTTTTTCAGATATTCGACTTTTCGAATAATTCGGAGTCGACTTTTTCAATCGAATGATTTTTCGAATCATTCGATTCGGTCAAAGTATAGTAGGTACTATACTTTTACATTTTCAGATTTTTTTCGAGTAGTCGACTTTTCAAATAATTCGGGATTTTGAACATTTCGAATATTCGGCTTTTCGAATAACTCGGGATTTTGAACTTTTCGAATATTTGACTTTTCGAATAATTCGGGATTTTGAACTTTTCGAATATTCGACTTTTCGAATAATTCGGGATTTTGAACTTTTCGAATATTCGACTTTTCGAATAAAAAGTCGACTTTTTCAATCGACTGTCGAATAATTTTTCGAATTTTTCCATTCGAGTTTTGGAGTAATACAAAAAATGTCATCGCCACTATTTTCCAGAGAAAAGCCATATTGCTTCAGCTAGCATTATCTATCTTTTTTTTTTTGGATTGAACCAAACTGTCGAATAGGGAAGCAAACAAACTACTCACGAGAAGGTTGTCAATGTCTGAAAAATATACGAATTATGTAGATAACTGCTTCTCATTATTCAATTCCGATAGGAAGTGAGTACAAAACAATAACTCGGGCGTCGGTTCCACAACTAGACTAATAAAACCCACCGCCGCTGCCGTCTTAGTGGCCGAATAGACTCCCGCCTCTGAAAGGCGCTGCAGCATGCAATGGAATAGAGTTGATCACGCGGCACCGTGCGATCGATTCCCCTCCTTTGAATGCTGCCGCGTTATTCCACGGCGGGAGTATATTCGGCGCGAGACGCGCTGAAAGCGCGGCGGACTATTAAAGTTCTCCCCGCGCCGTGCCGCCCATCCAGCGCCGCCATAGCAGCACCGCCCGAACCGCCATGGCGGTTCGGCCATATCAATCAATTTTCCCTTCTCAGTTCAGGTACACTCTAACATCAAGGATTGCGAGACTATCCTACGGTGCCGTATACGCAAGGACAAGCGAGAAGTTTCTGTGTATGTCACAGTTAACGCCCAACTTTAACCCGCACCGCCCTGCCGATGCCGCCGGAGATTTCAGTTGTTTCTCGCGCGTCCCGTGCGTGCCGCGCGGTGAAAACTTTCATAGTCCACCGCTCGTGCAACGCTTAGGCCTAGTGCATACTTCGTCACGGGGTCGCTGCGACAGAGTCCTCAACGACGTGAACGGTCATCGGCCGGTCGCCTTGCAAATGGAGTTGACGCAATATTTCGTCCACTACCAAATGCACACATTATATTCTTGACAAAGATCTTCTATCAATAATAGGATCTAATGTTCTGTAATCTAAAAGCGGTTCATTTGTGGATGCTTAACACGGAGCTGGACTTTGTTTTTGTCCTGCCCCCTTTTTAGCTGATTACGCTGTGTGTGAGGTAATTTTGTTCAATTTTAGATTCGACTGAAATTGTGGTGCGCGCGAAGCGCGCACTATGATTTGGCTTTGATTCCTTACCGCGCGCAACCCGCACAGAGAGTCCACCCATTCACACTGAAGTTAGGAAAATGAGCAGTATTCCATTGAAACCGCCCCACAACCTTAGGAATGTTAGCAATTTTTCATCCCGATAGACCCCCCATCCAAACTAAAAATGTGACCCCCTAACGTGGGCGTCAAGTCCAACGCGGTCGCCGAAGCCTTTGGAGCGGCTCTTGTCAGCTCCGGCGGCTTCGGGTCCGTGTTGGACCTGACTGATCAGAAGACGTCTCAATCCTTCTGGCGCGTGATTTGACTTTGAATATTTATATGACGCTTGCCAAATCTTTTTTCTACAATTTCACAACATTTCAAAGATTTCGATAATCGCTAAATCCAATGAGAGAATTTTCACAACGATTCATGACTTTGTTCACCGCAAATTCTATCCTCAACATTTTCACAACATTTCGGAAAATTCGTTGATCACTGTATTCATTTAAAAGGACTTCACAATATTTCAGTGATTTCTTTGATCGCCAAATCTAATTTACAATTGTATCCAAAAGGGGTCTTCCAAGCGAAAGAGGTTTGGTGCGCGCAAGAAACGTTCCAACAAAAAGGGAACAATAGGGAAGTGAAGTGAGGAGAGTGTACAAAAAGTATATATTTTCTATATATTTATATATTATATATATTTATATATTTTCTATATATTTATATATTAGTATATATTTTCTTTTCTATTTTCAATATTTTCTCCAAGCGATATTCTCGGTCGACTCTTCTATACCGCGAAAACAGACCGTTGCGGTATTCTACTCGGAAGTACTTTGTAGTTCCAAAAATAATTCTGATCATGCGAGAACCGGTAAAAATATGCATGAATTTGTATCTGATAGCTTTAATTCATTGAAAGAGATGATGTCAAACTGGCCAGAGCAGACGGTTAGGTCCAGCTCTTGGGAAAAATGAAACAATTGAAATACTTTATAAAGCAAGAGTATTCCCATATAATCTCGTGAACAAATAAAAGTCCTTTTTCTAAAAACCATTACGTTCTTCCTCGTAAAATACCGCAACGGTTTGTTTTCGCTGTATAGAAGAGTCGACCGAGAATATCGCTTGGAGAAAATATTGTTCACTTTTTGTACACTCTCCTCACTTCACTTTCCTATTGTTCCCTCTTTGTTGGAACGTTTCTGGCGCGCACCAAACCTCTTTCGCTTGGAAGACCCCGTTTGGATAGAATTGTTCACTTTTTCCTGATATTAAGCGGTAATATCCCTCAAAAATATGCAGCACTTATCAACCTTTTTGGACTGATACGATAATCAGTAAGCAATCGACAGACGATTATAAGTTGCCATCGGTGCAAAATTCTCACCGTAAAGAAAATTCATGACAACTAATTGATCAAGAGTAGGGTATAGAAGAAATTGAGAGCGTTGTGTTTTCATTCTCACACCGTCTTCCTCTGGAGGTGAGCGGCTGAAGCTGAACACACTAGGGATTAGGAGACAGCCTCACCGGTTATAAAGATATCACGATATCTGGGCCTAAACATGGAAAACTCTGGCAAAAATTTTACTACACTTCCGTGAGAATTGTGTGCCGATGGCTTATTATCAACTTGTGCAATCAACTTGTGAAGCACACAACAAATGAAGCGCAACTCACATTGCGCGGCAACACGCACATATTACATGAACCACTCTGCACTTTCCACAACGTCTTGAAGACGTCATTTGAAGCTCGAAGCACTTTTCAGGACGTCCCGATGACATCATCAGAAGCCCGAAGAACTTTTCTCGACGTTCCGATGACGTCATCAGAAGCCCGAAGCTTTTTTCTCGATGTCCCGATGACGTCATCAGAAGCCCGAAACTTTTTTCACGACGTCCCGATGACGTAATCAGAAGCTCAAAGCACTCTTCAGGACGTCCCGATGACGTCATCAGAAGCCCGAAGCACTTTTCTCGACGTTCCGATGACGTCATAAGAAGCCCGAAGCTTTTTTCTCGATGCCCCGATGACGTCATCTGAATCCCGAGTGACCTAGAAATCGATTACTGACCAGCCTACATACCTCCTACCAACTTACCTGCCTGCCCAATTGATCGCCTGCTATCATTGGCAGTGGCTACTCCTGACTCAGAAGTTTCAACCCTAGTTACATGTTTTCCTCAGGAACATACATTGAAGGGCACAACTAACTTACTTAAAGGCAATGTATACGATAAATTGTGGATGTTCAGTTTCTTACAGATTATGATAGGTCAAGAGCTTACTGTGACAGCAGTGTCAGGAAAAACTGCAGAAAAAGACGAGAAGGCACTTTTTCTAACCCTTGCTCTTTGCCGGCTGTTTGCGTGCCCGTCAATGTATTCTATGTTACTGAGGAAAACATGTAACTAGGGTTGAAACTTCTGAGGAGTTCCATTAGCAGTGAATGGAAAGCGTGACGGCCTACGGCCCACGGCGCACACCATGAGTTTTCCTTAAGCATTGGGGCTCACAACTTTGTTATTTGTGAACCGATTTGGCCCAAATTTTGACAGATGGTGTGTTTTCGCCCCATTCACGTATATCCGTAAGGGAATCTGCAAGAAATTGTTTGAATGGTTTTATAAACTACTTTATAAAATTGTAAGTGATCACAAGGCCTAGGCAAGACCAAACCTCTCCAGCCGCTTTGCGGCTGGAGCGATACAATTTCACCACATTTGAAAAAATTTGTCGACCGCCAAATCCATCAAAAGGAATTTCACAACATTTTTTAGGAATACCGAATCTTTGACCTTTTCCGCGGAGCCTAACCCTTTTAAAATTCTATCTATGCAGGGTTCCAAGGCACTGATCACTTATAAGATACTTCTTTCAATATGAGATAGTCCTGTAAGGTGGCTGAGTGGCGTTTTATACACAGAAAAAAATTGCGATCCATGAAAAATCTCGAGCCGAAGGTGACTTACATAGTGATCAACACGCAAAAAGACTCATTCTGTGCAATGTTGGATCTCCATAAATCCAGAACATTTACCTACCGATGGAGTTATTCGTTTCGGCGTGACCTTCCCCAACCTTTTGAAAATCGTCCAAGAAATCTCATATTTGGGTTGAGCGCCCAAATTAACCCTGGCAGCAGTCCCGAGCGAAAAATTTCAACCGAACTTAAAAAAGTGGAATAGCGCCAGTTTTTGTGAAATTCAATGCCATTTTTCCATTTTCGTGATTTTCTCCAAATGGAGCGTCTCTCTCTATGAATATCATTGCGAACATCATCGTGAAAAAAAAAGAAATTTTGGAATGATAGAAATCATGAAGAAATCCATGGTAGTATTCAGGAAAGTGAAAACCTTCGAGTGGAAGATGGTCGTTACATAAAAAAATTCTGAAATGAACATATTACTGCCTCCCAGGCCGGATTTCTGTCACTTGCGACGCGATGTCGTAGTGCAGTGCACGACGACGTGACACACCATCCAGCTGGCGCTAAACAGCGCGCACGTAGTGAAAAGTGTAGATTGGCCGCGAAACAGCCACGACACCTTCGCGTATAGCAGCTCCCACTAGATTCGTCGCGCGCGACGACTGTCAGTGCTAGGCGCAATTGAGTGCTGCAGTGGGCGCGGCGGTATGTATCAGTTCCTACACCGCAGCACCGTCGCCGCGACGCAAGTATGCACTAGGCCTTACGGTAAGGGCTGAAAAATTTTTTTAGTCGCTTGCCACTTGAGTGAGTCATCATTGATAATTTCGCTCTGCCTTGATTTCGAAAAACACCTACGATTTGCGTCAGTGTGCATCCTTAGCGCGCGAACTGCTCTTGGGTCCATGGAATGTTCTTGAAATAATTTATTCGAAAAATTCGACTATCGAATTCATTCGAATGTTTTCATAGATTTTCGAATATTCGATTTTTCGAATAATTCGTGATTTTAAACTTTTCGAATATTCGGTTTTTCGAATAAATCGGGATTTTGAACTTTTCGAATATTCAACTTTTCGAATAGTTCGGAATTTTGAAGTTTTCGAATATTCGAGTTTTCGAATAATTCGGGATTTTGAACATTTCGAATATTCGACTTCTCGAATAATGCGGGAATTCGCCTTTTTCGAATATTTGACTTTTCGAATAACTCGAAGTCGACTTTTTCAGTCGAATGACTTTTCGAATCATTCGATTCGGTCAAACTATAGTAGGTACCAACAGACTTGTATGCACAGCCCCATCATGCACAATGTGCTTGTTAGTATGTGGGTGGGTGGGGGGAGGGAATTCGTGTCCCATCTATTTCCTCGTTCATCCAATCATGCGCGCCGCTCATTCCCCGTTTCCCCGCGCCTCTCGCTGTTGAAATAAAATACAATCACCACCCTTAGAGACAGTTTTCACGATTACCATCCCCAGTGACTTTCCACAGTGAAATGATAGACGAGAAGGATACTAGGTTCCCAGTGCCGAAAGAACGGTAGAAAACGAGCCAGGAGTGGCCCCGTGCCCCATTTCCGCCCCCTCGATCTCAACTATTGAACGCTCACAAGGGACCACTTCGAACAAAAAATGGAGTTTCGAAAACCGGTCTTTTGAGAGTTGTAGAGGGCGTAGAAATAAACAATTTAAGATTTTAAAATTTCACTCAGTCCTCACAGGTAGATCAAAACCCACCAAGAAAATGGGTTGCGGTAGGTAAAATGTCATTCAATGCACCCTAACCTGACGAAATCCGCTAAAAACCAGGAAACGAACTCCATATTCGTGTTCAGCGCCCCAAATTACCCCCTGGGCGGAGTTTGGGCGGAAAAAAATTCGACCACTGAACCTCCAAAAATGGCATTGAGCTTACATACTTCAACGGGCTCCAGAGGTCGAAAAAAAATCTCAGGCTCAAACTTCGCTCTCGGAGGTTATTCAAAATGCTCATAACAAATCTGAGGTGACTTTATCGATTTTCGACAGATTACGGTAGATTACGGTGCGTACACGGTAGTTGGGTCAAAGTCTCAGATTTGACTCAAAATTTCTGAACGAGGGTTATTCGGGGTGCTGAATACGAATTTGATGTTCACTTGTCAATTTTCAAATTATTAAGGTAGGTTTAGGCCCTCTGTGTCATGAAAACTGCCGTAAACTACAGTAAACCTCAGAATTTCGGCTAACGATCTTTAGATTCCTGTTCAACACCCTAGATTGCCCCTACATACAAGTTTTGAGCCGAATCCAAAAATTTTCTCCAAAACCACCCTAAAAATTCCCTGATGGGTACCCTTGCCTTGCCGCGAGGCTTTGAAAAACGACTATAACTTTTTTCAGAAAAGCTTCTCTATTTTTCAGAGAAGTTGCGAAGAGCATACTTGGATTCTACGTCAAAATGGCTCCAGGGGCGGCATGCATGAACGCTGCGAAGAAGGTCAGGGAGCCGCTCCGCGTCCTCCGTGCGAAGCGTCGAGCTAGAGGTGACCCGAAAAACATGCCGTCGGCTTGACGTTGGGACGCAAACTCACTACACACAGCAAACCCCACGCCTAACAGCTGTTTTTTGATTTGGTCCTTATCTAGAACGGCTTTATTTCCATGAAACTTTAAAGTTAAACGCGGAAATTATTCAAAAAATAATTGACTATGAAGAAGAATTTAAAAGAGACCGAAGTTAAGCACGATTAAGATTGAAATTAAAAACAGGTAGGCGGGGAGTTCACCGTGCGCGGTGAGGTTGCGTCCTTACACAAAAGGGACGGCATGTATTTCGGGTCACCTCTAGCTCGAAGCTTTGCACGGAGGACGCGGAGCGGCTCCCTGACCTTCTTCGCAGCGTTCATGCATGCCGCCCCAAAAAACTACATTTAATTCAGAATGGCCAGGCTGAATAAAAGTAGTTCTTTTGTAAGATGCGTTTTCAAAAGAGTGGTTCTGTTCTACTCCAAATTTTGGAATTGATAACGAAACACTTTTCTTGAGTCTTCGAGCCATGCGCTAAAGTATTAGGTTGCTTCAATGGATTTTGTAGTTTAGGTGAACCCACTTCTGTTTACAATAATTACTTCGGTTGGAAAAAAGACTGGTCATTGATCAAGGAACAAGTCCACGAAGTTTCATTTTGTCCGAACTTTTTCCCAGCGTCATATATCGAAACAAGTCCCCTAAAGTGTTTCTCCGAATTAAGGACGGTTTTTCTGTGGCATATGTGGGGAAGAAGGGTAAGGGTACTCTTGATATTCTAGCAACTGTCGAAACCTCGGAATTTCTATAGTTTCTATCATTGATGTGAACCGTTCTCCGTTTATATCACCTTACCTCTGCGATATAAGAAAAGAGGTATAAAAAACAAGAGACGCTGTTAAAACTCAAAACAAGTTAGGTGAACACATAGAAATGTCATTACTATCAGCCATAATGCAGTAGTGATCCCACAGTATTCGAGCCATTATTCAATTGCTTCGTAATCCAACGCCTAACCGGCTGAGCCATGGTGTGCCGCCAGCCCCTAAGGCAGCGTCCATACGTGGCGAGAGCGGGCGTTCCCGCTGTTGAGCGCCTCTCAACGCTGGAGAAGCCCGTACCCGCTAACTAATACAGGCGAACACCCCTACCTCGTGTTGATTCGATTGAAAACGTTTGATCGGGTGATCAATCGCTCGAGTCGGCGCAACGGCTGATGATTTCCCACGGTTTTCGACTTCCGTGGTAGGATTATAGGAAACAAGGGCACTAGTTTCGATACGGGTTAAATGCCACCTGCTTTAGTGATGGAGCAGTAAGCTTGAAACTTGCTTCGTGGTGCTAGAGTAAGCGCGCGAGAAGGAGCGCCTGTGAGCAGCTAGCAAATCTTGTGCCCTAGATGACCATCGCTTTTGCGTAATCGCACGCTCTCGATACGTATGGACGGAGCGTAACTACCACATTGCAATGATCGGTGGTTTGAATGCAACGAGCATTGTTCAGGGGATCAATGAACAAGTCATAACCCGAGAACCTAGCTAGATTTCATCTTCAAACTTTTAGGAGAACCTTTTCAGATGATTCAAGGCCACTGTAAAGCTCACATTTGTGCTACGTCCTCCCGATCCAACGTTCTGGTTTCTTTCCTTTTTTGATCATTTTTGATCCACCCGTGAAGACTGAGTGAAGGTTTCAAATCTCAAATTGTTTCTTTTTAACTCTTCTCCAACCTTAGAACACCGTTTTTCAAAACTCCATTTTTTGTTCGAAGTGGTCCCTTGTCAGATTACATGAATGATCAAGTCAAGGAAGTTTTGATAAGTGAATTAATCGCTTGATTGCATTGATATGTACCATTCTTCATAGTGGTCAATTCCTCCACGCTCAAAAATCAACGTACACAAAGAAGGGCCAATTTGGCTCAAAGACGCGGCTTTCTCCTCCTTTTCAAGCATACCTTGCTATATAGGGCACCAGACCTCCGGTAAATCGTGGAGATATTGGAAGTGAAATCTATCGTAAACACTGATTTGAATATGTTGCCTAAATGGAAAATCAAATAGTGTTAATGCCTCATGGTGTATTTATGGCAGGAATTGTTGCGTGTAATTGGTTTGAAAAATTGTGTATGGGGATACAACAGAAATTCTCGAGAATCAGTATCATTTTTGTTAAATCAAATTTAGTATACAGGTTTCAATTTTGCATCAATGGTGCTGTCAATGCTTTCGTTTTTGTTGATGTTCTCAGACACTCGTGGCGTCCAACGGGTGGTCGACAAGCAATCACCTCACAGCGTGCTTCCCCACGACCGCTGAAAAGGGGCGGGACTGCTCCCCTAGAGTTGTCTGTCACCCCCCTCAAGTTGTCCGTCGCTCCCCTTGAGTTGTCCGTCGACCACCCGACGACCGGTAGTTGGACACTAGTCGACCGTTAGTTGGATACCTGTCGACCGGTAGTTGGATACCTGTCGACCGGTAGTTAGATACCTGTCGACCGTTTATTGGACATCCATCAACCGTTTCTTAGATGTTTGTCCACCGGTAGATGGATACCTGTCGACCGGCAGTTGGACACCTGTAGACCTCGAAGATGAATGCCGCTGGCTCTTCAAATTCGCCGCGTTGCGGCGAAAATCTTTCAAATGCTGGTAAAACACTTACAGTAACGAAATTTTATCCTAATCATTGATCAACATTTTAACAATTTAGATGGAGGGTAGGATAGGAATTCCTGATCTCAAATAACGACTGTCAATTCCCAAATATGAGATAACAAGACAACATTATGACGGATGATGAACGGCATTACCGAATAGTTTCCAAAAAACGAAATAACAAGAAATAAGACCTAACGTGCACATTGTACCGGCAAAAATATGTTACTGCTTTATGAAAGCCTCAGTTCAGTCCATTTGTGGTGTTATAATGAAATGAGCCAAAAACTTCAAAAACTTTTTCCAGGTTATTTTTTGATCGACTGACTTACTTCATCAGAAATGCTACATGTTTATTCACATTGTTTCAAATATCTATTGATTGGACCTTGAGGGCACACTCTAACCCCGACATCGATTTTTCGTTTTTCTGCTCATCTAGGGGAAAATTCCACGCTGATCATAATGATGTCTTCACAATCGCACCCACACCCACACCCACACCCACACCCACACCACCCACACGCAGCGCACATTTTAAAATTTGCTAACAAGGGAAGTGTTTAGAGTGGTAAACACATCTGCCAAAACGACTAGTATCGTTAGTATCTCTAGTGGGTCAATAGAAAAACTGCGCAGTATTCCGCCCCAGCTGCCGGTTCCAAGAAGTTATAAGCCTATAAAAAGGTCGTTTTTTGTGCTTTTTGCACCCTCCAAAAAGGAAATTATTCTTTCAAAATCTGGAAACGGGCCTCATAAATGTGTTCGGCGTCCAAAGCTAGCCCTCTGAGCAAATTTTAGGTGAAGGCGCATTTTCCATATATATATATATATATATATATATATATATATATATATATATATATATATATATATATATATATATATATATATATATATATATATATATATATATATATATATATATATATATATATATATATATATATATATATATATATATATATATATATATATATATATATATATATATATATATATATATATATATATATATATATATATATATATTTATATATATATATATATATATATATATATATATATTATAGCGACGATCACCCATTCAGTATGAAACAGATGCGCGACGTCATTTCTCACTAACAAGGAAATCACAACTAGTGAAAGATTTAACGAGAAAATGTAATACTATATCTGAGAATGTTCAAGTGTGTCATTACAAACATGCCTGTGAATCTCGCCTCTAGTCCTTGATCTCAAAGAGACATAACATTGGAACGATAGGTTTTTGTAGGCTTAATGCCTTTTAGCTACTTTAAACCAGGGGAATTTCCTTCTAAATAAAGCTGAAAACGGATATCCGACTTATTGGAGCGCCCTTGATAACCCCCGATCGAAGTATAGACGAACGTTGGACAGAACATTCTCACCCATTGAGCCCTGCACTTGTCATACTTACCTTGTTAGTGAGAACTGATGACGTACATCTAATTCGCACTGTATGTGTGGTCGTCGGTATATTACAGGTTGCGCGCCACTACCTAGCAAAGTGCGCGCTACTACCCAACAAGCTTGCGCGCCACCACCTATGAAGCTTGCGCGCCACGAAGTAGCAACCTCGTTGAAGCAATCAGCGAGCTTGCGACGAAGTGGCGCGCAAGGTGTTTAAAATCTTCTGAGTACACAGTGAACAAGCACTCTGCGACCGCTCTGCCACCGCCTTACGGCTAATCTGTGCCCGTATTCATGAAACACTGGGAGCCTCCCGGGGAGGTCCAAAGGCTGGTAGGCAGGCGGGTTCGTAGCCACCTAGCGGGTGGACGGAGAGGGGTGTGGCTGCCTGCTACGTCGATTTCACGCGACAGAATATGATCGATATCACCCTGACAGGCAGTGCGGACACCTCCTCTCCACCCGTACGCTTGAGGACGGGCGTGCTAAGCCCGATGGAATGCATTATTAGCAGAGCTGAGAGACAGCAGATACGTACTCTGCGGTCTCCTCTTCGTCTCTGCAGGTGGCTACTCATGCCTGTCCCTGCTCTCACAAGTGGCGAACAGGGGCCGCCACTATTAAAACTTCGACAGGAGAGGCGCAAAAATGGTTGCCATACTACGGGTACGGGAAGGTTACGCTCCCTTCCTGCACCCGTGGTTTGATGAATACGGCCACTGATGACTGACAGAAGACAACTTTAAGAAGTTTGCGGCACATTCAAAAATCACCCTTCAAGTAAAGGTCTGTTAAAACAAAATTTCAAAAATCCGCTTCTGGGGATTCCATCTTGAACTGCTCTTGACAGTTAAGTAGTGAGCTTCTACGGTTAAGCTTCCTACACTCACTGGTTCTTGAAGTCTTCCCATTCGCAGATGCCATTAACAAACAGTGGTTTACCTGCCCAAGACCACCGTTGCACACAGCGCGGTTTTTGGAAAGAGTCTCAATACAGCGTTCCCTGCTCAGCAATCGTTTACTGGCTCCACTCTAGTGGGTGGTGCAATGTTGATGTCACTCAGATATTCGTGGGGAAGTTCCCGAGAACGACAGCAGAACTTCCCTCGAAACAACTGGGGAACTTCCCCCAAATTGGGGGGAGGCAAAGGGGACGTCTCGACAGCAGAGTAATGGGGGAAGTTCCCACAGCAAGAGTTCTCTTGTTCTCCCGACTGCAGGTCTTCCCGCGACCTTCCGACTGCTGATCTTCCCATTGTTCAATGATTGATCAAAATTCAGCTTGTTAGAACTCGCTGTTTTCGACAGTCTCCCGTTCCTGAAAAACTGCGATCGGTCCAAAAATATTCACCTCTGAATAAAGGTTATAGAGAAGCTTATTAGCTCCTCTATAAACCGGATAGAGATGTCTTACGTAGGCCTTGAGAGGCAGATCTACCCCCTCAACTTGCGAAGTGCGAGACCACCTAGCGACTAGCCCGTCTGCATCAACGTATACGATGCGGCTTTGTTTTCGCGTTCATCATGTTCGGGGGGAGGCCATGGGAACAACCGTTAGGCGAACTTCCCTTGTTCTCCCCCCGAGTTGACTGTTTCGAACGCCTTATCGTTGTGTATAATTCGAGGGGAGAGGAGCGAGACGTCCCCCTCCGGGGGGACGTCTCGCTCCTCTCCCCTCGACCGAGTGATAACGACCAAATCAGGTCTGTTGTCCTCGGGAACTTCCCCACAATTTTCTGAGCAGAGTGGGAATCGAGGAGTGAGTGTTCGATGACCCCCAGGATAAGCCGACTGCCCACCGACACTCCGGGGGAAGACGGGAAAGCCTCTCTCTCCGCGGGAAGTGGGGCGCTTTGCAACGCCCACGAATTTGGAGCCGCGTGAAGTTTACTAGCCCGATTTCGCCGGCGGGAAGTGGGCTGTTTTTATCTGAGTGTTTATCCGTCGCTCTGTGCGCTCCCAGTGAAGTACCGCGTATTCTGTGGTCACCGCTCAATTCCTTGCCGTTTGTTATGATGTAAGATGATCTCGATAGAAACGTATTGTTACCTAATATCTGAAACAAATTGAGCCATACAGTGTTTTTTCCGAACACTTTATGTCCTCTCCTGAAATTGTTCAGAGTGTTAATCCTTGTCCCGGAGAGCCTAACAGTAATTGCCTAAAGTTAGATCAATTGGCTTGAGGTTTTCAAAGTATATATACATTGCGACGCATAAGTATAGCAAAACCTCCGAAATAGGTGTATCATATGCTGGATCGAAGTTTTGAATATTTGTGAGAGCTTTCTATGTTTTCTCCTTCAGCGAAAACGATGGATCAAGTAGTATAACCAGGGAGAAAAGTTCGTATGGAGGATGGAGAAAAGAGCTATCTTTTGAGCACTTTTGGCGGAAATTTGTCGAAAAGTGAGAAGAAAAACGGCAAACGACACTCGAATCGCCCGAAAACGGCTGGCAAACGACAATCGGCAAAGGGCAAACGGAAATTGCCGCACATCCCTGGTCGTAGACCTCTTCTCCGTTTGAATCCATTTCAACATGAGCATCACTCTCGTCTGGTAAATCCATACGGTTTTTTTGGTACACTGTGACGATTATCGCAAAGCTTGCAGCGAAATAAGCCAGCCTCAGGGCGGCTCTGGTCCTCTCAGTACTCCGGCCATTTGTAGTATTTAACCACGGCTTCTATGAACACATTTGAAAACGGAATGTTCCTAAAATGTATGCGTTGTAGCAGCAATCGAAGCGCAGGTCCTCGTTGTTATCGCGGTTTATTCCGTAACGTTTTGCGACGTCCATTTTGATCGTTTCGCTTTCCTCATCAGCCATCTCGTTTTTTTTTCAAATTGATTCTAATATATTAACACCTTGTGCACCGAATTGCGAAATCCCGTCATCGAGAAGTTCCACGGTGTTAATGACGATCATGTTCAGCTGCTAATGGACCGTGGTAAGGAGATGAGGGGGTTGCGTGACTTTTTCGAGAAAATCTTGGCGGAAGAGTTCCCCCATCCTCCCATCCCTGAACACCCACCTACAAGCGGTCCTGTCCAGCCTATCACCACCGGAGAAGTGAAGATGGCGTTAGGACGTATGAGGCCGGGAAAGGTGACGGGGCCAGACGATCTGGCGGCTGAGATGTGGAAATCACGATGCTGGAATTCCTTTGAATGGCTTGCACAGTTCTGCAACCCGGTTGTTGCAGAAAAGAAAGCACCCAAGGACTGGTAACGAAGCACGACCAGTCCGATTTGGAGGAAGAAAGGCAATCCAGCGGATTGTGCGAATTACCGCCCAATACGGTTACTGTCTCACACCATGAAAGTGTTTGAGTACAATTATCGATTGTCGAATCCGTGAAATCGTCGAGGTCACGAGCAATCAGAGTGGCTTTGTTACCAACTGTAGCACGACGGACGCCATCCACGCTGCACGACTACTGGGGCCGGATTCATCAATGTGCTAACCCACGGTTAGCGCCCTTAACCTACCAACCCAGCACCATTTCAGTGCTTCATCAACTTACCAACCCACGCGCTGCTCGGCTGGTTAGTGCGTCAGCGCTACCAGACGAAAGAGGCTGGTAGACAGCTAACCAACCCAGTAGATATCGTGCGCCACCGCTAAACCGCGCGCCCGATGGCCAATGTAAGCGTTGCTGATTTTGAAATCATGCCAAGACTCGGTATCGATTCGTGAGGATTATTATTTCGTCAGCTGTTTCCAATTCCCTACTCTGCTGCAGCTACTATTTTCATGCTTCTTCTAGCATTCACAGGCCAACCTATTCCCATAATTGAATTTAATCGAAGTAAAATTAGCAATTTTACAATTTGCAGAACGTTATGAATTACTTTTCCTTCCGTTTAAAGCATGTAGTGGTGCTGTTTTTTTTTCAACTAAATGATAATTCGTAGAATGATGCATTACTTGATTATTCCTCAGTAAATTTGTTAGTTTGCTCTTTGTTTTGCGGGCACAAATTCTTTCAATGGGTGAGTTTTGAATTTCATTCTCAATCGTAATCAAGAACGTAACTATTTGGAAGAATTCGGCTCCTAATTTTCGGAGAAATTCGAAAAAAAAATCTGCTCATGTTAATACGATCAGAAGCAGCCCAATAAAAATAGGAATCGAAATCAAAAATTTCGCAGTGAATTTTCCATTGTGCATTGCAGCAAGAAATCGTAATTTTTTCGATTCTGACCGTGAGAGATTTAATAATACGTTCAGAAAATCCACTTGGTTTTTGGGCAGAGCGCCGCGAAGCGGCGCGAACCCCCTGGCTTATGGTTCCCGGACAAAGCGCCGCGAAGCGGCGCTTTGGCCGGGTTTTTTTTCTGACCGTGAGAGATTTAATAATACGTTCAGAAAATACACTTGGTTTTTGGGCAGAGCGCCGCGAAGCGGCGCGAACCCCCTGGCTTATGGTTCCCGGACAAAGCGCCGCGAAGCGGCGCTTTGGCCGGGTTTTTTTCTGACCGTGAGAGATTTAATAATACGTTCAGAAAATCCACTTGGTTTTTGGGCAGAGCGCCGCGAAGCGGCGCGAATCCCCTGGCTTATGGTTCCCGGACAAAGCGCCGCGAAGCGGCGCTTTGGCCGGGTTTTTTTTCTGACCGTGAGAGATTTAATAATACGTTCAGAAAATCCACTTGGTTTTTGGGCAGAGCGCCGCGAAGCGGCGCGAATCCCCTGGCTTATGGTTCCAGGCCAAAGCGCCGCGAAGCGGCGCTTTGGCCGGGTTTTTTTCTGACCGTGAGAGATTTAATAATACGTTCAGAAAATCCACTTGGTTTTTGGGCAGAGCGCCGCGAAGCGGCGCGAATCCCCTGGCTTATGGTTCCAGGCCAAAGCGCCGCGAAGCGGCGCTTTGGCCGGGTTTTTTTCTGACTGTGAGAGATTTGATAACACGTTCAGAAAATCCACTTGGTTTTTGGGCAGAGCGCCGCGAAGCGGCGCGAACCCCCTGGCTTATGGTTCCCGGACAAAGCGCCGCGAAGCGGCGCTTTGGCCGGGTTTTTTTCTGACCGTGAGAGATTTGATAATACGTTCAGAAAATACACTTGGTTTTTGGGCAGAGCGCCGCGAAGCGGCGCGAACCCCCAGGTTTATGGTTCCCGGACAAAGCGCCGCGAAGCGGCGCTTTGGCCGGGTTTTTTTTCTGACTGTGAGAGATTTAATAATACGTTCAGAAAATCCACTTGGTTTTTGGGCAGAGCGCCGCGAAGCGGCGCGAACCCCCCGGCTTATGGTTCCCGGACAAAGGGCTTATTTCTGGCCGTGAGAGATTTAATAATACGTTCAGAAAATCCACTTGGTTTTTGGGCAGAGCGCCGCGAAGCGGCGCGAATCCCCTGGCTTATGGTTCCCGGACAAAGCGCCGCGAAGCGGCGATTTGGCCGGGTTTTTTTCTGACCGTGAGAGATTTAATAATACGTTCAGAAAATACACTTGGTTTTTGGACAGAGCGCCGCGAAGCGGCGCGAACCCCCCGGCTTATGGTTCCAGGCCAAAGCGCCGCGAAGCGGCGCTTTGGCCGGGTTTTTTTCTGACCGTGAGAGATTTAATAATACGTTAAGAAAATCCACTTGGTTTTTGGGCAGAGCGCCGCGAAGCGGCGCGAATCCCCTGGCTTATGGTTCCCGGACAAAGCGCCGCGAAGCGGCGCTTTGGCCGGGTTTTTTTTTCTGACCGTGAGAGATTTAATAATACGTTCAGAAAATCCACTTGGTTTTTGGGCAGAGCGCCGCGAAGCGGCGCGAACCCCTGGCTTATGGTTCCCGGACAAAGCGCCGCGAAGCGGCGCTTTGGCCGGGTTTTTTTTCTGACCGTGAGAGATTTAATAATACGTTCAGAAAATCCACTTGGTTTTTGGGCAGAGCGCCGCGAAGCGGCGCGAACCCCTGGCTTATGGTTCCCGGACAAAGCGCCGCGAAGCGGCGCTTTGGCCGGATTTTCTGACCGTGAGAGATTTAATAATACGTTCAGAAAATCCACTTGGTTTTTGGGCAGAGCGCCGCGAAGCGGCGCGAACCCCCTGGCTTATGGTTCCCGGACAAAGCGCCGCGAAGCGGCGCTTTGGCCGGGTTTTTTCTGACCGTGAGAGATTTAATAATACGTTCAGAAAATCCACTTGGTTTTTGGGCAGAGCGCCGCGAAGCGGCGCGAACCCCTGGCTTATGGTTCCCGGACAAAGCGCCGCGAAGCGGCGCTTTGGCCGGGTTTTTTTCTGACCGTGAGAGATTTAATAATACGTTCAGAAAATCCACTTGGTTTTTGGGCAGAGCGCCGCGAAGCGGCGCGAACCCCTGGCTTATGGTTCCCGGACAAAGCGCCGCGAAGCGGCGCTTTGGCCGGGTTTTTTTTTCTGACCGTGAGAGATTTGATAATACGTTCAGAAAATACACTTGGTTTTTGGGCAGAGCGCCGCGAAGCGGCGCGAACCCCTGGCTTATGGTTCCCGGACAAAGCGCCGCGAAGCGGCGCTTTGGCCGGGTTTTTTTCTGACCGTGAGAGATTTAATAATACGTTCAGAAAATCCACTTGGTTTTGGGCAGAGCGCCGCGAAGCGGCGCGAACCCCTGGTTTATGGTTCCCGGACAAAGCGCCGCGAAGCGGCGCTTTGGCCGGGTTTTTTCTGACCGTGAGAGATTTAATAATACGTTCAGAAAATCCACTTGGTTTTTAGCAGAGCGCCGCGAAGCGGCGCGAACCCCTGGCTTATGGTTCCCGGACAAAGCGCCGCGAAGCGGCTCTTTGGCCGGTTTTTTTTTGACCGTGAGAGATTTAATAATACGTTCAGAAAATCCACTTGGTTTTTGGGCAGAGCGCCGCGAAGCGGCGCGAACCCCTGGCTTATGGTTCCCGGACAAAGCGCCGCGAAGCGGCGCTTTGGCCGGTTTTTTTTTTCTGACCGTGAGAGATTTAATAATACGTTCAGAAAATCCACTTGGTTTTTGGGCAGAGCGCCGCGAAGCGGCGCGAACCCCCTGGCTTATGGTTCCCGGACAAAGCGCCGCGAAGCGGCGCTTTGGCCGGGTTTTTTTTCTGACCGTGAGAGATTTAATAATACGTTCAGAAAATCCACTTGGTTTTTGGGCAGAGCGCCGCGAAGCGGCGCGAACCCCTGGCTTATGGTTCCCGGACAAAGCGCCGCGAAGCGGCGCTTTGGCCGGGTTTTTTTCTGACCGTGAGAGATTTAATAATACGTTCAGAAAATCCACTTGGTTTTTGGTAGAGCGCCGCGAAGCGGCGCGAACCCCCTGGCTTATTGTTCCCGGACAAAGCGCCGCGAAGCGGCGCTTTGGCCGGGTTTTTCTGACGGTGAGAGTTTTAATAATACGTTCAGAAATCCCCCTTGGTTTTGGGCCAGAGCCCCGCGAAGCGGCGCGAACCCCTGGCTTATGGTTCCCGGACAAAGCGCCGCGAAGCGGCGCTTTGGCCGGGTTTTTTTCTGACCGTGAGAGATTTAATAATACGTTCAGAAAATCCACTTGGTTTTTGGGCAGAGCGCCGCGAAGCGGCGCGAACCCCCTGGCTTATGGTTCCCGGACAAAGCGCCGCGAAGCGGCGCTTTGGCCGGGTTTTTTTCTGACCGTGAGAGATTTAATAATACGTTCAGAAAATCCACTTGGTTTTTGGGCAGAGCGCCGCGAAGCGGCGCGAACCCCCTGGCTTATGGTTCCCGGACAAAGCGCCGCGAAGCGGCGCTTTGGCCGGGTTTTTTTCTGACCGTGAGAGATTTAATAATACGTTCAGAAAATACACTTGGTTTTTGGGCAGAGCGCCGCGAAGCGGCGCGAACCCCCTGGCTTATGGTTCCCGGACAAAGCGCCGCGAAGCGGCGCTTTGGCCGGGTTTTTTTCGGACCGTGAGAGATTTAATAATACGTTCAGAAAATCCACTTGGTTTTTGGGCAGAGCGCCGCGAAGCGGCGCGAACCCCTGGCTTATGGTTCCCGGACAAAGCGCCGCGAAGCGGCGCTTTGGCCGGGTTTTTTTCTGACCGTGAGAGATTTAATAATACGTTCAGAAAATCCACCTGGTTTTTGGACAGAGCGCCGCGAACCCCCCGGCTTATGGTTCCCGGACAAAGCGCCGCGAAGCGGCGCTTTGGCCGGGCTTTTTCTGACCGTGAGAGATTTAATATTCCGTTCAGAAATTCCTCTTGGTTTTGGGACAGAGCGCCGCGAAGCGGCGCGAACCCCCTGGCTTATGGTTCCCGGACAAAGCGCCGCGAAGCGGCGCTTTGGCCGGGTTTTTTTTCTGACCGTGAGAGATTTAATAATACGTTCAGAAAATCCACTTGGTTTTTGGGCAGAGCGCCGCGAAGCGGCGCGAACCCCTGGCTTATGGTTCCCGGACAAAGCGCCGCGAAGCGGCGCTTTGGCCGGGTTTTTTTTCTGACCGTGAGAGATTTAATAATACGTTCAGAAAATCCACTTGGTTTTTGGGCAGAGCGCCGCGAAGCGGCGCGAACCCCTGGCTTATGGTTCCCGGACAAAGCGCCGCGAAGCGGCGCTTTGGCCGGGTTTTTTCTGACCGTGAGAGATTCAATAATACAATCAGAAAATCCACTTGGTTTTGGACAGAGCGCCGCGAAGCTCCCGGCTTATGGTCCCAGGCCAAAGCGCCGCGAAGCGTCCCTTTGCCCGGTTTTTTTTTCTGACCGTGAGAGATTTAATAATACGTTCAGAAAATCCACTTGGTTTTTGGGCAGAGCGCCGCGAAGCGGCGCGAACCCCTGGCTTATGGTTCCCGGACAAAGCGCCGCGAAGCGGCGCTTTGGCCGGGTTTTTTTCTGACCGTGAGAGATTTAATAATACGTTCAGAAAATCCACTTGGTTTTTGGGCAGAGCGCCGCGAAGCGGCGCGAACCCCTGGCTTATGGTTCCCGGACAAAGCGCCGCGAAGCGGCGCTTTGGCCGGGTTTTTTTTTTCTGACCGTGAGAGATTTAATAATACGTTCAGAAAATCCACTTGGTTTTTGGGCAGAGCGCCGCGAAGCGGCGCGAACCCCTGGCTTATGGTTCCCGGACAAAGCGCCGCGAAGCGGCGCTTTGGCCGGGTTTTCTGACCGTGAGAGATTTAATAATACGTTCAGAAAATCCACTTGGTTTTGGGCAGAGCGCCGCGAAGCGGCGCGAACCCCTGGCTTATGGTTCCCGGACAAAGCGCCGCGAAGCGGCGCTTTGGCCGGGTTTCTGACCGTGAGAGATTTAATAATACGTTCAGAAAATCCACTTGGTTTTTGGGCAGAGCGCGGCGAAGCGGCGCGAACCCCTGGCTTATGGTCCCCGGACAAAGCGCCGCGAAGCGGCGCTTTGGCCGGGTTTTTTTTCTGACCGTGAGAGATTTAATAATACGTTCAGAAAATCCACTTGGTTTTTGGGCAGAGCGCCGCGAAGCGGCGCGAACCCCCTGGCTTATGGTTCCCGGACAAAGCGCCGCGAAGCGGCGCTTTGGCCGGGTTTTTTTTTTCTGACCGTGAGAGATTTAATAATACGTTCAGAAAATCCACTTGGTTTTTGGGCAGAGCGCCGCGAACCCCCTGGCTTATGGTTCCCGGACAAAGCGCCGCGAAGCGGCGCTTTGGCCGGGTTTTTTTCTGACCGTGAGAGATTTAATAATACGTTCAGAAAATCCACTTGGTTTTTGGGCAGAGCGCCGCGAACCCCCTGGCTTATGGTTCCCGGACAAAGCGCCGCGAAGCGGCGCTTTGGCCGGGTTTTTTTCTGACCGTGAGAGATTTAATAATACGTTCAGAAAATCCACTTGGTTTTTGGTAGAGCGCCGCGAAGCGGCGCGAACCCCCTGGCTTATTGTTCCCGGACAAAGCGCCGCGAAGCGGCGCTTTGGCCGGGTTTTTTTTTCTGACCGTGAGAGATTTAATAATACGTTCAGAAAATCCACTTGGTTTTTGGGCAGAGCGCCGCGAAGCGGCTCAAAAACCCTGGCTTATGGTTCCCGGACAAAGCGCCGCGAAGCGTCGCTTTGGCCTGGTTTTTTTCTGACCGTGAGAGATTTAATAATACGTTCAGAAAATCCACTTGGTTTTTGGGCAGAGCGCCGCGAAGCGGCGCGAACCCCTGGCTTATGGTTCCCGGACAAAGCGCCGCGAAGCGGCGCTTTGGCCGGGTTTTCTGACCGTGAGAGATTTAATAATACGTTCAGAAAATCCACTTGGTTTTTGGGCAGAGCGCCGCGAAGCGGCGCGAACCCCCTGGCTTATGGTTCCCGGACAAAGCGCCGCGAAGCGGCGCTTTGGCCGGTTTTTTTTCTGACCGTGAGAGATTTAATAATACGTTCAGAAAATCCACTTGGTTTTTGGGCAGAGCGCCGCGAAGCGGCGCGAACCTTCTGGCTTATGGTTCCCGGAGAAAGCGCTGCGAAGCGGCGCTTTGGCCGGGTTTTTTTTCTGACCGTGAGAAATTTAATAATACGGTAAGAAAATCCACTTGGTTTTTGGGCAGAGCGCCGCGAAGCGGCGCGAATCCCCTGGCTTATGGTTCCAGGCCAAAGCGCCGCGAAGCGGCGCTTTGGCCGGGTTTTTTTCTGACTGTGAGAGATTTAATAATACGTTCAGAAAATCCACTTGGTTTTTGGGCAGAGCGCCGCGAAGCGGCGCGAACCCCCTGGCTTATGGTTCCCGGACAAAGCGCCGCGAAGCGGCGCTTTGGCCGGGTTTTCTGACCGTGAGAGATTTAATAATACGTTCAGAAAATCCACTTGGTTTTTGGGCAGAGCGCCGCGAAGCGGCGCGAACCCCTGGCTTATGGTTCCCGGACAAAGCGCCGCGAAGCGGCGCTTTGGCCGGGTTTTTCTGACCGTGAGAGATTTAATAATACGTTCAGAAAATCCACTTGGTTTTTGGGCAGAGCGCCGCGAAGCGGCGCGAACCCCTGGCTTATGGTTCCCGGACAAAGCGCCGCGAAGCGGCGCTTTGGCCGGGTTTTTTTCTGACCGTGAGAGATTTAATAATACGTTCAGAAAATCCACTTGGTTTTTGGGCAGAGCGCCGCGAAGCGGCGCGAATCCCCTGGCTTATGGTTCCCGGACAAAGCGCCGCGAAGCGGCGCTTTGGCCGGTTTTTTTCTGACCGTGAGAGATTTAATAATACGTTCAGAAAATCCACTTGGTTTTTGGGCAGAGCGCCGCGAAGCGGCGCGAACCCCCTGGCTTATGGTTCCCGGACAAAGCGCCGCGAAGCGGCGCTTTGGCCGGTTTTCTGACCGTGAGAGATTTAATAATACGACCAGAAAATCCTCTTGGTTTTTGGGCAGAGCGCCGCGAAGCGGCGCGAACCCCTGGCTTATGGTTCCCGGACAAAGCGCCGCGAAGCTGCGCTTTGGCCGGGTTTTTTTCTGACCGTGAGAGATTTAATAATACGTTCAGAAAATCCACTTGGTTTTTGGGCAGAGCGCCGCGAAGCGGCGCGAACCCCTGGCTTATGGTTCCCGGACAAAGCGCCGCGAAGCGGCGCTTTGGCCGGGTTTTTTTCTGACCGTGAGAGATTTAATAATACGTTCAGAAAATCCACTTGGTTTTTGGGCAGAGCGCCGCGAAGCGGCCAAACCCCCGGGCTTATGGTTCCCGGACAAAGCGCCGCGAAGCGGCGCTTTGGCCGGTTTTTTTTTCTGACCGTGAGAGATTTAATAATCCGTCCAGAAAATCCACTTGGTTTTTGGGCAGAGCGCCGCGAAGCGGCCCGAACCCCCTGGCTTATGGTTCCCGGACAAAGCGCCGCGAAGCGGCGATTTGGCCGGGTTTTTTTCTGACCGTGAGAGATTTAATAATACGTTCAGAAAATACACTTGGTTTTTGGACAGAGCCCCGCTAAGCGGCGGGAACCCCTGGCTTATGGTTCCCGGACAAAGCACCGCGAAGCGGCGCTTTGGCCGGTTTTTTTTTCTGACCGTGAGAGATTTAAGAATACGGTCAGAAAATCCACTTGGTTTTTGGGCAGAGCGCCGCGAAGCGGCGCGAACCCTGGTTTATGGTTCCCGGACAAAGCGCCGCGAAGCGGCGCTTTGGCCGGGTTTTTCTGACCGTGAGAGATTTAATAATACGTTCAGAAAATCCACTTGGTTTTTGGGCAGAGCGCCGCGAAGCGGCGCGAACCCCTGGCTTATGGTTCCCGGACAAAGCGCCGCGAAGCGGCGCTTTGGCCGGGTTTTTCTGACCGTGAGAGATTTAATAATACGTTCAGAAAATCCACTTGGTTTTGGGCAGAGCGCCGCGAAGCGGCGCGAACCCCTGGCTTATGGTTCCCGGACAAAGCGCCGCGAAGCGGCGCTTTGGCCGGGTTTTCTGACCGTGAGAGATTTAATAATACGTTCAGAAAATCCACTTGGTTTTTGGGCAGAGCGCCGCGAAGCGGCGCGAACCCCTGGCTTATGGTTCCCGGACAAAGCGCCGCGAAGCGGCGCTTTGGCCGGTTTTCTGACCGTGAGAGATTTAATAATACGTTCAGAAAATCCACTTGGTTTTGGGCAGAGCGCCGCGAAGCGGCGCGAACCCCTGGCTTATGGTTCCCGGACAAAGCGCCGCGAAGCGGCGCTTTGGCCGGGTTTCTGACCGTGAGAGATTTAATAATACGTTCAGAAAATCCACTTGGTTTTTGGGCAGAGCGCCGCGAAGCGGCGCGAACCCCTGGCTTATGGTTCCCGGACAAAGCGCCGCGAAGCGGCGCTTTGGCCGGGTTTCTGACCGTGAGAGATTTAATAATACGTTCAGAAAATCCACTTGGTTTTGGGCAGAGCGCCGCGAAGCGGCGCGAACCCCTGGCTTATGGTTCCCGGACAAAGCGCCGCGAAGCGGCGCTTTGGCCGGGTTTTCTGACCGTGAGAGATTTAATAATACGTTCAGAAAATCCACTTGGTTTTGGGCAGAGCGCCGCGAAGCGGCGCGAACCCTGGCTTATGGTTCCCGGACAAAGCGCCGCGAAGCGGCGCTTTGGCCGGGTTTTTTTCTGACCGTGAGAGATTTAATAATACGTTCAGAAAATCCACTTGGTTTTGGGCAGAGCGCCGCGAAGCGGCGCGAACCCCTGGCTTATGGTTCCCGGACAAAGCGCCGCGAAGCGGCGCTTTGGCCGGGTTTTTCTGACCGTGAGAGATTTAATAATACGTTCAGAAAATCCACTTGGTTTTGGGCAGAGCGCCGCGAAGCGGCGCGAACCCCTGGCTTATGGTTCCCGGACAAAGCGCCGCGAAGCGGCGCTTTGGCCGGGTTTTTCTGACCGTGAGAGATTTAATAATACGTTCAGAAAATCCACTTGGTTTTGGGCAGAGCGCCGCGAAGCGGCGCGAACCCCTGGCTTATGGTTCCCGGACAAAGCGCCGCGAAGCGGCGCTTTGGCCGGGTTTTTTCTGACCGTGAGAGATTTAATAATACGTTCAGAAAATCCACTTGGTTTTGGGCAGAGCGCCGCGAAGCGGCGCGAACCCCTGGCTTATGGTTCCCGGACAAAGCGCCGCGAAGCGGCGCTTTGGCCGGGTTTTTCTGACCGTGAGAGATTTAATAATACGTTCAGAAAATCCACTTGGTTTTGGGCAGAGCGCCGCGAAGCGGCGCGAACCCCTGGCTTATGGTTCCCGGACAAAGCGCCGCGAAGCGGCGCTTTGGCCGGGTTTTTTCTGACCGTGAGAGATTTAATAATACGTTCAGAAAATCCACTTGGTTTTGGGCAGAGCGCCGCGAAGCGGCGCGAACCCCTGGCTTATGGTTCCCGGACAAAGCGCCGCGAAGCGGCGCTTTGGCCGGGTTTTTCTGACCGTGAGAGATTTAATAATACGTTCAGAAAATCCACTTGGTTTTGGGCAGAGCGCCGCGAAGCGGCGCGAACCCCTGGCTTATGGTTCCCGGACAAAGCGCCGCGAAGCGGCGCTTTGGCCGGGTTTTTTCTGACCGTGAGAGATTTAATAATACGTTCAGAAAATCCACTTGGTTTTGGGCAGAGCGCCGCGAAGCGGCGCGAACCCTGGCTTATGGTTCCCGGACAAAGCGCCGCGAAGCGGCGCTTTGGCCGGGTTTTTTCTGACCGTGAGAGATTTAATAATACGTTCAGAAATTCCAGTTGGTTTTTGGGCAGAGCGCCGCGAAGGGGCTCGACCACCTTGGCTTATGGTTCCCGGACAAAGCGCCGCGAAGCTTCGCTTTGGCCGGGTTTTTTTCTGACCGTGAGAAATTCAATAATACGTTAAGAAAATCCACTTGGTTTTGGGCAGAGCGCCGCGAAGCGGCGCGAACCCCAACTTATGGTTCCCGGACAAAGCGCCGCGAAGCGGCGCTTTGGCCGGGTTTTTTCTGACCGTGAGAGATTTAATAATACGTTCAGAAAATCCACTTGGTTTTGGGCAGAGCGCCGCGAAGCGGCGCGAACCCCTGGCTTATGGTTCCCGGACAAAGCGCCGCGAAGCGGCGCTTTGGCCGGGTTTTTCTGACCGTGAGAGATTTAATAATACGTTCAGAAAATCCACTTGGTTTTGGGCAGAGCGCCGCGAAGCGGCGCGAACCCCTGGCTTATGGTTCCCGGACAAAGCGCCGCGAAGCGGCGCTTTGGCCGGGTTTTTTTCTGACCGTGAGAGATTTAATAATACGTTCAGAAAATCCACTTGGTTTTGGGCAGAGCGCCGCGAAGCGGCGCGAACCCCTGGCTTATGGTTCCCGGACAAAGCGCCGCGAAGCGGCGCTTTGGCCGGGTTTTCTGACCGTGAGAGATTTAATAATACGTTCAGAAAATCCACTTGGTTTTGGGCAGAGCGCCGCGAAGCGGCGCGAACCCTGGCTTATGGTTCCCGGACAAAGCGCCGCGAAGCGGCGCTTTGGCCGGGTTTTTTTCTGACCGTGAGAGATTTAATAATACGTTCAGAAAATCCACTTGGTTTTGGGCAGAGCGCCGCGAAGCGGCGCGAACCCCTGGTTTATGGTTCCCGGACAAAGCGCCGCGAAGCGGCGCTTTGGCCGGGTTTTTTCTGACCGTGAGAGATTTAATAATACGTTCAGAAAATCCACTTGGTTTTGGGCAGAGCGCCGCGAAGCGGCGCGAACCCCTGGCTTATGGTTCCCGGACAAAGCGCCGCGAAGCGGCGCTTTGGCCGGGTTTCTGACCGTGAGAGATTTAATAATACGTTCAGAAAATCCACTTGGTTTTTGGGCAGAGCGCCGCGAAGCGGCGCGAACCCCTGGCTTATGGTTCCCGGACAAAGCGCCGCGAAGCGGCGCTTTGGCCGGGTTTTCTGACCGTGAGAGATTTAATAATACGTTCAGAAAATCCACTTGGTTTTGGGCAGAGCGCCGCGAAGCGGCGCGAACCCCTGGCTTATGGTTCCCGGACAAAGCGCCGCGAAGCGGCGCTTTGGCCGTGTTTCTGACCGTGAGAGATTTAATAATACGTTCAGAAAATCCACTTGGTTTTGGGCAGAGCGCCGCGAAGCGGCGCGAACCCTGGCTTATGGTTCCCGGACAAAGCGCCGCGAAGCGGCGCTTTGGCCGGGTTTTTTCTGACCGTGAGAGATTTAATAATACGTTCAGAAAATCCACTTGGTTTTGGGCAGAGCGCCGCGAAGCGGCGCGAACCCCTGGCTTATGGTTCCCGGACAAAGCGCCGCGAAGCGGCGCTTTGGCCGGGCTTTTTCTGACCGTGAGAGATTTAATAATACGTTCAGAAAATCCACTTGGTTTTGGGCAGAGCGCCGCGAAGCGGCGCGAACCCTGGCTTATGGTTCCCGGACAAAGCGCCGCGAAGCGGCGCTTTGGCCGGGTTTTTTCTGACCGTGAGAGATTTAATAATACGTTCAGAAAATCCACTTGGTTTTGGGCAGAGCGCCGCGAAGCGGCGCGAACCCCTGGCTTATGGTTCCCGGACAAAGCGCCGCGAAGCGGCGCTTTGGCCGGGTTTTTTTCTGACCGTGAGAGATTTAATAATACGTTCAGAAAATCCACTTGGTTTTGGGCAGAGCGCCGCGAAGCGGCGCGAACCCTGGCTTATGGTTCCCGGACAAAGCGCCGCGAAGCGGCGCTTTGGCCGGGTTTTTTCTGACCGTGAGAGATTTAATAATACGTTCAGAAAATCCACTTGGTTTTGGGCAGAGCGCCGCGAAGCGGCGCGAACCCCTGGCTTATGGTTCCCGGACAAAGCGCCGCGAAGCGGCGCTTTGGCCGGGTTTTTCTGACCGTGAGAGATTTAATAATACGTTCAGAAAATCCACTTGGTTTTGGGCAGAGCGCCGCGAAGCGGCGCGAACCCCTGGTTTATGGTTCCCGGACAAAGCGCCGCGAAGCGGCGCTTTGGCCGGGTTTTTCTGACCGTGAGAGATTTAATAATACGTTCAGAAAATCCACTTGGTTTTGGGCAGAGCGCCGCGAAGCGGCGCGAACCCCTGGCTTATGGTTCCCGGACAAAGCGCCGCGAAGCGGCGCTTTGGCCGGGTTTTTCTGACCGTGAGAGATTTAATAATACGTTCAGAAAATCCACTTGGTTTTTGGGCAGAGCGCCGCGAAGCGGCGCGAACCCTGGCTTATGGTTCCCGGACAAAGCGCCGCGAAGCGGCGCTTTGGCCGGGTTTTTCTGACCGTGAGAGATTTAATAATACGTTCAGAAAATCCACTTGGTTTTGGGCAGAGCGCCGCGAAGCGGCGCGAACCCCTGGCTTATGGTTCCCGGACAAAGCGCCGCGAAGCGGCGCTTTGGCCGGGCTTTTTCTGACCGTGAGAGATTTAATAATACGTTCAGAAAATCCACTTGGTTTTGGGCAGAGCGCCGCGAAGCGGCGCGAACCCCTGGCTTATGGTTCCCGGACAAAGCGCCGCGAAGCGGCGCTTTGGCCGGTTTTTTCTGACCGTGAGAGATTTAATAATACGTTCAGAAAATCCACTTGGTTTTGGGCAGAGCGCCGCGAAGCGGCGCGAACCCCTGGCTTATGGTTCCCGGACAAAGCGCCGCGAAGCGGCGCTTTGGCCGGGCTTTTTCTGACCGTGAGAGATTTAATAATACGTTCAGAAAATCCACTTGGTTTTGGGCAGAGCGCCGCGAAGCGGCGCGAACCCCTGGCTTATGGTTCCCGGACAAAGCGCCGCGAAGCGGCGCTTTGGCCGGGTTTTCTGACCGTGAGAGATTTAATAATACGTTCAGAAAATCCACTTGGTTTTTGGGCAGAGCGCCGCGAAGCGGCGCGAACCTGGCTTATGGTTCCCGGACAAAGCGCCGCGAAGCGGCGCTTTGGCCGGGTTTTTTCTGACCGTGAGAGATTTAATAATACGTTCAGAAAATCCACTTGGTTTTGGGCAGAGCGCCGCGAAGCGGCGCGAACCCCTGGCTTATGGTTCCCGGACAAAGCGCCGCGAAGCGGCGCTTTGGCCGGGTTTTCTGACCGTGAGAGATTTAATAATACGTTCAGAAAATCCACTTGGTTTTGGGCAGAGCGCCGCGAAGCGGCGCGAACCTGGCTTATGGTTCCCGGACAAAGCGCCGCGAAGCGGCGCTTTGGCCGGGTTTTTCTGACCGTGAGAGATTTAATAATACGTTCAGAAAATCCACTTGGTTTTGGGCAGAGCGCCGCGAAGCGGCGCGAACCCCTGGCTTATGGTTCCCGGACAAAGCGCCGCGAAGCGGCGCTTTGGCCGGGTTTTTTTCTGACCGTGAGAGATTTAATAATACGTTCAGAAAATCCACTTGGTTTTGGGCAGAGCGCCGCGAAGCGGCGCGAACCCCTGGCTTATGGTTCCCGGACAAAGCGCCGCGAAGCGGCGCTTTGGCCGGGTTTTTCTGACCGTGAGAGATTTAATAATACGTTCAGAAAATCCACTTGGTTTTGGGCAGAGCGCCGCGAAGCGGCGCGAACCCTGGCTTATGGTTCCCGGACAAAGCGCCGCGAAGCGGCGCTTTGGCCGGGTTTTTTCTGACCGTGAGAGATTTAATAATACGTTCAGAAAATCCACTTGGTTTTGGGCAGAGCGCCGCGAAGCGGCGCGAACCCTGGCTTATGGTTCCCGGACAAAGCGCCGCGAAGCGGCGCTTTGGCCGGGTTTCTGACCGTGAGAGATTTAATAATACGTTCAGAAAATCCACTTGGTTTTGGGCAGAGCGCCGCGAAGCGGCGCGAACCCCTGGCTTATGGTTCCCGGACAAAGCGCCGCGAAGCGGCGCTTTGGCCGGGTTTTCTGACCGTGAGAGATTTAATAATACGTTCAGAAAATCCACTTGGTTTTGGGCAGAGCGCCGCGAAGCGGCGCGAACCCCTGGCTTATGGTTCCCGGACAAAGCGCCGCGAGGCGGCGCTTTGGCCGGGTTTTTTCCTGGCCGGGCGAGATTTAATAATACCTTCAGAAAATCCACTTGGTTTTGGGCAGAGCGCCGCGAAGCGGCGCGAACCCTGGCTTATGGTTCCCGGACAAAGCGCCGCGAAGCGGCGCTTTGGCCGGGTTTTTCTGACCGTGAGAGATTTAATAATACGTTCAGAAAATCCACTTGGTTTTTGGGCAGAGCGCCGCGAAGCGGCGCGAACCCTGGCTTATGGTTCCCGGACAAAGCGCCGCGAAGCGGCGCTTTGGCCGGGTTTTTTCTGACCGTGAGAGATTTAATAATACGTTCAGAAAATCCACTTGGTTTTTGGGCAGAGCGCCGCGAAGCGGCGCGAACCCCTGGTTTATGAGTTCCCTGGACAGAGCGCCGCGAAGCGGCGCTTTGGCCGGGTTTTTTTTCTGACCGTGAGAGATTTAATAATACGTTCAGAAAATCCACTTGGTTTTTGGGCAGAGCGCCGCGAAGCGGCGCGAACCCCTGGCTTATGGTTCCGGGACAAAGCGCCGCGAAGCGGCGCTTTGGCCGGGTTTTTTCTGACCGTGAGAGATTTAATAATACGTTCAGAAAATCCACTTGGTTCTTGGGCAGAGCGCCGCGAAGCGGCCCGAACCCCGGCTTATGGTTCCCGGACAAAGCGCCGCGAAGCGGCGCTTTGGCCGGGTTTTTCTGACCGTGAGAGATTTAATAATACGTTCAGAAAATCCACTTGGTTTTGGGCAGAGCGCCGCGAAGCGGCGCGAACCCTGGCTTATGGTTCCCGGACAAAGCGCCGCGAAGCGGCGCTTTGGCCGGGTTTTTCTGACCGTGAGAGATTTAATAATACGTTCAGAAAATCCACTTGGTTTTGGGCAGAGCGCCGCGAAGCGGCGCGAACCCCTGGCTTATGGTTCCCGGACAAAGCGCCGCGAAGCGGCGCTTTGGCCGGGTTTTTTCTGACCGTGAGAGATTTAATAATACGTTCAGAAAATCCACTTGGTTTTGGGCAGAGCGCCGCGAAGCGGCGCGAACCCCTGGTTTATGGTTCCCGGACAAAGCGCCGCGAAGCGGCGCTTTGGCCGGGTTTTTTCTGACCGTGAGAGATTTAATAATACGTTCAGAAAATCCACTTGGTTTTTGGGCAGAGCGCCGCGAAGCGGCGCGAACCCCTGGCTTATGGTTCCCGGACAAAGCGCCGCGAAGCGGCGCTTTGGCCGGGTTTTTTCTGACCGTGAGAGATTTAATAATACGTTCAGAAAATCCACTTGGTTTTGGGCAGAGCGCCGCGAAGCGGCGCGAACCCCTGGCTTATGGTTCCCGGACAAAGCGCCGCGAAGCGGCGCTTTGGCCGGGTTTCTGACCGTGAGAGATTTAATAATACGTTCAGAAAATCCACTTGGTTTTGGGCAGAGCGCCGCGAAGCGGCGCGAACCCCTGGCTTATGGTTCCCGGACAAAGCGCCGCGAAGCGGCGCTTTGGCCGGGTTTTTTCTGACCGTGAGAGATTTAATAATACGTTCAGAAAATCCACTTGGTTTTGGGCAGAGCGCCGCGAAGCGGCGCGAACCCCAACTTATGGTTCCCGGACAAAGCGCCGCGAAGCGGCGCTTTGGCCGGGTTTTTTCTGACCGTGAGAGATTTAATAATACGTTCAGAAAATCCACTTGGTTTTGGGCAGAGCGCCGCGAAGCGGCGCGAACCCCTGGCTTATGGTACCCGGCCAAGGCGCCGCGAAGCGTCGCTTTGGCCGGGTTTTTTTCTGACCGTGAGAGATTTAATAATACGTTCAGAAAATCCACTTGGTTTTTGGGCAGAGCGCAGCGAAGCGGCGCGAACCCCTGGCTTATGGTTCCCGGAGAAAGCGCCGCGAAGCGGCGCTTTGGCCGGGTTTTTTCTGACCGTGAGAGATTTAATAATACGTTCAGAAAATCCACTTGGTTTTGGGCAGAGCGCCGCGAAGCGGCGCGAACCCTGGCTTATGGTTCCCGGACAAAGCGCCGCGAAGCGGCGCTTTGGCCGGGTTTTTCTGACCGTGAGAGATTTAATAATACGTTCAGAAAATCCACTTGGTTTTGGGCAGAGCGCCGCGAAGCGGCGCGAACCCTGGCTTATGGTTCCCGGACAAAGCGCCGCGAAGCGGCGCTTTGGCCGGGTTTTTTCTGACCGTGAGAGATTTAATAATACGTTCAGAAAATCCACTTGGTTTTGGGCAGAGCGCCGCGAAGCGGCGCGAACCCCTGGCTTATGGTTCCCGGACAAAGCGCCGCGAAGCGGCGCTTTGGCCGGGTTTTTTTCTGACCGTGAGAGATTTAATAATACGTTCAGAAAATCCACTTGGTTTTGGGCAGAGCGCCGCGAAGCGGCGCGAACCCTGGCTTATGGTTCCCGGACAAAGCGCCGCGAAGCGGCGCTTTGGCCGGGTTTTTCTGACCGTGAGAGATTTAATAATACGTTCAGAAAATCCACTTGGTTTTGGGCAGAGCGCCGCGAAGCGGCGCGAACCCCTGGCTTATGGTTCCCGGACAAAGCGCCGCGAAGCGGCGCTTTGGCCGGGTTTTTTCTGACCGTGAGAGATTTAATAATACGTTCAGAAAATCCACTTGGTTTTGGGCAGAGCGCCGCGAAGCGGCGCGAACCCCTGGCTTATGGTTCCCGGACAAAGCGCCGCGAAGCGGCGCTTTGGCCGGGTTTTTCTGACCGTGAGAGATTTAATAATACGTTCAGAAAATCCACTTGGTTTTGGGCAGAGCGCCGCGAAGCGGCGCGAACCCCTGGCTTATGGTTCCCGGACAAAGCGCCGCGAAGCGGCGCTTTGGCCGGGTTTTTTGCTGACTGTGAGAGATTTAATAATACGTTCAGAAAATCCACTTGGTTTTTGGGCAGAGCGCCGCGAAGCGGCGCGAACCCCCTGGCTTATGGTTCCCGGACAAAGCGCCGCGAAGCGGCGCTTTGGCCGGGTTTTTTCTGACCGTGAGAGATTTAATAATACGTTCAGAAAATCCACTTGGTTTTTGGGCAGAGCGCCGCGAAGCGGCGCGAACCCCTGGCTTATGGTTCCCGGACAAAGCGCCGCGAAGCGGCGCTTTGGCCGGGTATTTTTCTGACCGTGAGAGATTTAATAATACGTTCAGAAAATCCACTTGGTTTTTGGGCAGAGCGCCGCGAAGCGGCGCGAACCCCCTGGCTTATGGTTCCCGGACAAAGCGCCGCGAAGCGGCGCTTTGGCCGGGTTTTTTTTTCTGACCGTGAGAGATTTAATAATACGTTCAGAAAATCCACTTGGTTTTTGGGCAGAGCGCCGCGAAGCGGCGCGAACCCCTGGCTTATGGTTCCGGGACAAAGCGCCGCGAAGCGGCGCTTTGGCCGGCTTTTCTGACCGTGAGAGATTTAATAATACGTGCAGAACATCCACTTGGTTTTTGGGCACAGCGCCGGGAAGCGTCCGAAACTCCCTGGCTTATGGGTCCCGGACAAAGCGCCGCGAAGCTTCGCTTTGGCCTGGTTCTTTTTCTGACCGTGAGAGATTTAATAATACGTTCAGAAAATCCACTTGGTTTTTGGGCAGAGCGCCGCGAAGCGGCGCGAACCCAACTTATGGTTCCCGGACAAAGCGCCGCGAAGCGGCGCTTTGGCCGGGTTTTTTTCTGACCGTGAGAGATTTAATAATACGTTCAGAAAATCCACTTGGTTTTTGGGCAGAGCGCCGCGAAGCGGCGCGAACCCCTGGCTTATGGTTCCCGGACAAAGCGCCGCGAAGCGGCGCTTTGGCCGGGTTTTTTTTCTGACCGTGAGAGATTTAATAATACGTTCAGAAAATCCACTTGGTTTTTGGGCAGAGCGCCGCGAAGCGGCGCGAACCCCTGGCTTATGGTTCCCGGACAAAGCGCCGCGAAGCGGCCCGGGTTTTTTTCTGACCGTGAGAGATTTGATAATACGTTCAGAAAATACACTTGGTTTTTGGGCAGAGCGCCGCGAAGCGGCGCGAACCCCTGGCTTATGGTTCCCGGACAAAGCGCCGCGAAGCGGCGCTTTGACCGGTTTTTTTTTCTGACCGTGAGCGATTTAATAATACGTTCAGAAAATCCATTTGGTTTTTGGGCAGAGCGCCGCGAAGCGGCGCGAACCCCTGGCTTATGGTTCCCGGACAAAGCGCCGCGAAGCGGCGCTTTGGCCGGGTTTTTTCTGACCGTGAGAGATTTAATAATACGTTCAGAAAATCCACTTGGTTTTGGGCAGAGCGCCGCGAAGCGGCGCGAACCCCTGGCTTATGGTTCCCGGACAAAGCGCCGCGAAGCGGCGCTTTGGCCGGGTTTTTCTGACCGTGAGAGATTTAATAATACGTTCAGAAAATCCACTTGGTTTTTGGGCAGAGCGCCGCGAAGCGGCGCGAACCCCTGGCTTATGGTTCCCGGACAAAGCGCCGCGAAGCGGCGCTTTGGCCGGTTTTTTTTTCTGACCGTGAGAGATTTAATAATACGTTCAGAAAATCCACTTGGTTCTTGGGCAGAGCGCCGCGAAGCGGCGCGAACCCCTGGCTTATGGTTCCCGGACAAAGCGCCGCGAAGCGGCGCTTTGGCCGGGTTTTTCAGACGGTGAGAGATTTAGTAATGCCTTCAGAAAATACTCTTGGTTTTTGGACAGAGCGCCGCGAAGCGACGCGAACCCCCTGGCTTATGGTTCCCGGACAAAGCGCCGCGAAGCGGCGATTTGGCCTGGTTTTTTCTGACCGTGAGAAATTTAATAATACGTTAAGAAAATCCACTTGGTTTTTGGACAAAGCGCCGCGAAGCGGCGCGAATCCCCTGGCTTATGGTTTCAGGCCAAAGCGCCGCGAAGCGGAGATTTGGCCGGGGTTTTTTCTGACCGTGAGAGATTTAATAATACGTTCAGAAAATACACTTGGTTTTTGGGCAGAGCGCCGCGAAGCGGCGCGAACCCCTGGTTTATGGTTCCCGGACAAAGCGCCGCGAAGCGGCGCTTTGGCCGGGTTTTTTCTGACCGTGAGAGATTTAATAATACGTTCAGAAAATCCACTTGGTTTTGGGCAGAGCGCCGCGAAGCGGCGCGAACCCCCTGGCTTATGGTTCCCGGACAAAGCGCCGCGAAGCGGCGCTTTGACCGGTTTTTTTTCTGACCGTGAGCGATTTAATAATACGTTCAGAAAATCCATTTGGTTTTTGGGCAGAGCGCCGCGGAGCGGCGCGAACCCCCTGGCTTATGGTTCCCGGACAAAGCGCCGCGAAGCGGCGCTTTGGCCGGGTTTTTTTTTCTGACCGTGAGAGATTTAATAATACGTTCAGAAAATCCACTTGGTTTTTGGGCAGAGCGCCGCGAACCCCCTGGCTTATGGTTCCCGGACAAAGCGCCGCGAAGCGGCGCTTTGGCCGGGTTTTTTTCTGACCGTGAGAGATTTAATAATACGTTCAGAAAATCCACTTGGTTTCCCTGGCTTATGGTTCCCGGACAAAGCGCCGCGAAGCGGCGCTTTGGCCGGGTTTTTTTTTCTGACCGTGAGAGATTTAATAATACGTTCAGAAAATCCACTTGGTTTTTGGGCAGAGCGCCGCGAAGCGGCGCGAATCCCCTGGCTTATGGTTCCCGGACAAAGCGCCACGAAGCGGCGCTTTGGCCGGGTTTTTTTCTGACCGTGAGAGATTTAATAATACGTTCAGAAAATCCACTTGGTTTTTGGGCAGAGCGCCGCGAAGCGGCGCGAACCCCCTGGCTTATGGTTCCCGGACAAAGCGCCGCGAAGCGGCGCTTTGGCCGGGTTTTTTTCTGACCGTGAGAGATTTAATAATACGTTCAGAAAATCCACTTGGTTTTTGGGCAGAGCGCCGCGACCCCCCTGGCTTATGGTTCCCGGACAAAGCGCCGCGAAGCGGCGCTTTGGCCGGTTTTTTTCTGACCGTGAGAGATTTTATAATACGTTCAGAAAATCCACTTGGTTTTTGGGCAGAGCGCGGCGAAGCGGCGCGAACCCCTGGCTTATGGTTCCCGGACAAAGCGCCGCGAAGCGGCGCTTTGGCCGGGTTTTTTTCTGATCGTGAGAGATTTAATAATACGTTCAGAAAATCCACTTGGTTTTTGGGCAGAGCGCCGCGAACCCCCTGGCTTATGGTTCCCGGACAAAGCGCCGCGAAGCGGCGCTTTGGCCGGGTTTTTTTCTGATCGTGAGAGATTTAATAATACGTTAAGAAAATCCACTTGGTTTTTGGGCAGAGCGCCGCGAACCCCCTGGCTTATGGTTCCCGGACAAAGCGCCGCGAAGCGGCGCTTTGGCCGGGTTTTTTTTTTCTGACCGTGAGAGATTTAATAATACGTTCAGAAAATCCACTTGGTTTTTGGGCAGAGCGCCGCGAACCCCCTGGCTTATGGTTCCCGGACAAAGCGCCGCGAAGCGGCGCTTTGGCCGGGTTTTTTTTCTGACCGTGAGAGATTTAATAATACGTTCAGAAAATCCACTTGGTTTTTGGGCAGAGCGCGGCGAAGCGGCGCGAACCCCTGGCTTATGGTTCCGGGACAAAGCGCCGCGAAGCGGCGCTTTGGCCGGGTTTTTTTTTCTGACCGTGAGAGATTTAATAATACGTTCAGAAAATCCACTTGGTTTTTGGGCAGAGCGCCGCGAAGCGGCGCGAACCCACTGGCTTATGGTTCCCGGACAAAACGCCGCGAAGCGGCGCTTTGGCCGGTTTTTTTTTCTGGCCGTGAGAGATTTAATAATACGTTCAGAAAATCCACTTGGTTTTTGGGCAGAGCGCCGCGAAGCGGCGCGAACCCCTGGCTTATGGTTCCCGGACAAAGCGCCGCGAAGCGGCGCTTTGGCCGGGTTTTTTCTGACCGTGAGAGATTTAATAATACGTTCAGAAAATCCACTTGGTTTTTAGCAGAGCGCCGCGAAGCGGCGCGAACCCGTGGCTTAGGGTTCCGGGACAAAGCGCCGCGAAGCGGCGCTTTGGCCGGTTTTTTTTGACCGTGAGAGATTTAATAATACGTTCAGAAAATCCACTTGGTTTTTGGGCAGAGCGCCGCGAAGCGGCGCGAACCCCTGGCTTATGGTTCCCGGACAAAGCGCCGCGAAGCGGGGCTTTGGCCGGGTTTTTTCTGACCGTGAGAGGTTCAATAATACGTTCAGAAAATCCACTTGGTTCTTGGGCAGAGCGCCGCGAAGCGGCGCGAACCCCTGGCTTATGGTTCCGGGACAAAGCGCCGCGAAGCGGCGCTTTGGCCGGGTTTTTTCTGACCGTGAGAGATTCAATAATACAATCAGAAAATCCACTTGGTTTTTGGGCAGAGCGCCGCGAAGCGGCGCGAACCCCCTGGCTTATGGTTCCCGGACAAAGCGCCGCGAAGCGGCGCTTTGGCCGGGTTTTTTTTTCTGACCGTGAGAGATTTAATAATACGTTCAGAAAATCCACTTGGTTTTTGGGCAGAGCGCCGCGAAGCGGCGCGAACCCCTGGCTTATGGTTCCCGGACAAAGCGCCGCGAAGCGGCGCTTTGGCCGGGTTTTTTTCTGACCGTGAGAGATTTAATAATACGTTCAGAAAATCCACTTGGTTTTTGGGCAGAGCGCCGCGAAGCGGCGCGAACCCCTGGCTTATGGTTCCCGGACAAAGCGCCGCGAAGCGGCGCTTTGGCCGGTTTTTTTTCTGACCGTGAGAGATTTAATAATACGTTCAGAAAATCCACCTGGTTTTTGGACAGAGCGCCGCGAACCCCCCGGCTTATGGTTCCCGGACAAAGGGTTTTTTTTCTGACCGTGAGAGATTTAATAATACGTTCAGAAAATCCACTTGGTTTTTGGGCAGAGCGCCGCGAAGCGGCGCGAACCCCCTGGCTTATGGTTCCCGGACAAAGCGCCGCGAAGCGGCGCTTTGGCCGGGTTTTTTTCTGACCGTGAGAGATTTAATAATACGTTCAGAAAATCCACTTGGTTTTTGGGCAGAGCGCCGCGAAGCGGCGCGAACCCCTGGCTTATGGTTCCCGGACAAAGCGCCGCGAAGCGGCGCTTTGGCCGGGTTTTTTTTTCTGACCGTGAGAGATTTAATAATACGTTCAGAAAATCCACTTGGTTTTTGGGCAGAGCGCCGCGAACCCCCTGGCTTATGGTTCCCGGACAAAGCGCCGCGAAGCGGCGCTTTGGCCGGGTTTTTTTTTCTGACCGTGAGAGATTTAATAATACGTTCAGAAAATCCACTTGGTTTTTGGGCAGAGCGCCGCGAAGCGGCACCAACCCCCTGGTTTATGGTTCCCGGACAAAGCGCCGCGAAGCGGCGATTTGGCCTGGTTTTTTCTGACCGTGAGAGATTTAATAATACGTTCAGAAAATCCACTTGGTTTTTGGGCAG